>CAIGQZ010032287.1:4314276-4333393 GCA_903798205.1 Danio tinwini
TATAATATAATATAATATAATATAATATAATATAATATAATATAATAAGCTACACTAAATTACTCTTGTTAGGAAGTCAGATGGTGCTTATTATTCGAATACATCTGCTCACAGAATGCAGACCAATCAGAACTAGAGAGAGAGAGCTGTATCACTACATTTGTAAGCAATAATTTAAAGTTTATTTCAGGTATTTTATCACCTGTACATTCTATCAACTTCTTTAATAACGTGATTGCTTTAAGTAATTATTGTGAGTCAGTCGAGAAGCTGTTATAACCTCAGTATAGAAGTGTGAAAACCCGTGAGTCACGAATCAACCACACGAGTGGCAAGAGTTCACACATCTGACATTTAAAGCAGGAAAAAATGAACAACCTCAGGCAGCAAGTTAAAAAAACTAAAGAGAAGGTCTTTAAAAGCCACATCTGTTCAAATGAATTATTCTTTATTATTATTATATCTACTCTTTTCACTTTGGAACTTTCACTGCTTGCAGATAGAGTCACATAGCAACATGTTTGCTATTACCTAATGCTAACTAACTGTTCCTTCCTGGAAAACGTTGCTTCCGGGTAAAAGAAAATTTGCATCTAATGTCACACAATACCATAGCTACTGTATCATACCAATGAAAAGACACATGCACACATATAACCTCTCTCCTGTTCAAAATATATCCAATACTAAACCTGAAATATAAACATCCACACAGCTATATCACTTGCTGTCTATCATCATCAATATCTCTCTCTCCACCTTTTGTGTATTAAATCACGAGAAGACAAATTTGAGTCCAATCACAGTCACGCAGACAAAAGAAATGACCCTCAAGGCTGGGATGGCGACACTAGTGTGCAATTTCATCCCTGAAACCATAAACTACACTATAAAGAACGCACAATCTTGCTTAGGGTTGCAAATGTGTGATGCTTTTTTGCAAAATAGGGTGGTTAAAGTTTAAACCTACAGTATATCACATGGTCACAAGCTTGTTCGCTGTAAAACAAGAAACTCAACAGTAATATGCATCATTAAAAGTGTCATATAATGGAAAACTGAATATACCTAGACATACTGAAAAAAAAGAGACACCATTGTTTTCTGTGTTCTTAGTTAAATCCAGTGAGTGTAAAATCCAATCAAAAGCCAATCAAAACAAAACAATGTCTGACAATGCACATGGAATCATTAATATGCATGATCCAGGTTGCAATTGATTGGCCACAATATTTCCTAGTGAGATTACAACAATGTTTATACCCCTTCTTTAACATGTACCGACACATGTAAACTGCTAAGTATAAGTTTGTGTTTAATGGATAAATTAAATTAATGCATGTTGTCATAAATCCCAGTAGGAGCTGAGTGATTTCTGAAGTGAAATGTGTCAATTAACTTCACTAAACTCATCTGTTTATGCAAAGGTGATATTAATTCCTGTGTATATATTCTTTAATCATACAAAATACAACTCTAAATGCACCCCTGTATTCTCCTTTAGTTGAGTATAATTCAAATTTAGCCTTTATTTCATTCTTCACACAACCGAGGAGCAAAAAAGGTTATCTGGTGGCATAAAGATAGCTCACTCACTCCTTCTAGCTAAAATAAACCTCACCACCACTTGAGTTGAAAGGATTGTCATTTAACAAAGAATCTACACTATTTGTTAGTATGATTTAGGGCTGTCACTAGGCATGGGACGATAACCATTTTCAAGTTATACCGCGGTTTGGAAAAGTCAAGGTTTTAAAACTGCCAAATTTTCTGTAATATCGTTCCTAAGGTACACTTTCAGAAATAAAGGTACGCAAGCTGTCAGTGGGGTGGTACCTTTTCAAAAGGTACACATTTGTACATAAAAGGTCCATATTAATACCTCAAGGGGTACATTTTGGTACCTAAAAAGTACAAAAATGTTCCTCTTAAAATTTGTAGGTACTAATATATAATTTTGAGGTACCAATATGGACCCTTCAAGTACAAATGTTTACCTTTTGAAAAGGTACCACCCCAGTGACAGCTCACGTACCTTTATTTCTGAGAGTGTGTATGTACGATTTTTTTATTTACGATTTGTTTTTGTTTTTTAGCACAACAGTATCTTCAGCACAAAAAATATCCAAAGATACCATTTTAAATTGTAAAGAAATGTGTTTTGAAACTAATGAAGACAGCAGAAGTCAATGATTTATTTGAATTATTTAGCCTGACATGTTTACTGCTCCAAAATATTATAAATCTTTCAAAAAAGAAAATATATTGTTTTCAAAGGGGGGAAAAGTTTTTTTCTTAACCCAGACATTTAAAAAGAATATATTTTAGAGCAGTAATCACAATACCGTGATACCGTTATATTTTTATTCAAGGTTATCATACCGTCAGAATCTTATACCGGCCCACGCCTAGTTGTCACGATACTGAAATTCGGTACCAATCGACAGTGAAATTATAAAAACGTACATTTCCCGCTAACATTCTTAAACAGCACTGATTTGTGTTTGTGTGCTCAGCAGAAATGACTGTGGCTGTGAAGGTCATCAGTTCACCAAACTCACCACCGTTTACAGAGTGTAACCACAGGACAGTGGTGTCTTTTAAAGCTGCGATTGATCAGTGGATCGCTCGTATGTCAGCTTATAGACAAACTAGCTGATCGGCGTGACTTTAAAATGCTTCAGGTGTCCCTGTATTTGTGGTTGCACGCAGTAAACAGATGTGAGTTTTGTGAACTGATGACCTTCACGGCCAATCACAGTCATTTCTGTTGAGCATGTGAACACAACGGCAAATCAGCGCTGTTTAAGAAGGCGCTCGACAGCGCTCAAATTTCCAGTATCGATTGGTACCAAATTCCAGTATTGTGCAACCCTAGTATGATTATTTTGCATGTGTGTATATTTCAGAGTACATCACACTGTTTGTGTGTGTGTGTGTGTGTGTGTGTGTGTGTGTGCGTGTGCGTGTGCGTGTGCGTGTGTGTGAGCAGGCACTGACATGAGCTGCAGGGATGCTCGTTAATATTCATGACCAGTGTGTGAATTATACATTGACGATTGGGGCGGGGGGGTCAAATTTTTAAGGTAGTAGTTTGGTAATACATGCTTCAGTGAATCAAATTTATGAATGTATTTAAATTGCATCAAATTTCTTAATAAAATGTACACGTTTTCAGTGTTTTGAGGGATATCTAGAGATTATTTTAGAGGTTACTGTAGGTCAAACTATACAATTTGTCTCTAATTTTTCACACAAAAACGTGTTTTGTGAATACTTAAGATGTTTATCAGTGCTTTAGAACTGCCAGTTTCAGCCTGTTGAATATTTTTCCTAGCATTGATTGGTGCGATTATGCATTCACAATGGTATAAACCGTTATAGGAGCGAACAACATTATACATTTTTTTATATTAATATTTAAGATATAGATCAGAGCTATTTCTTACTATTAAAGGGCTGACCCCATACATCTTGTTTTGATGTCCTTAAGGGGGGAATCAAGCATTAATTAGGGGAGTCAATCCTCCCCAAACCCCCCTGTAATTCGCACCCTGTTCACGACCCTTCCAAATATGGTCAAATCAGACATTTATATCCTACAGTCAAATTCTAAGATTCTAAATGTACTTTTTTCGGGAGACTTTTTGCACTGACCTTATCCACATACTTTGTATGTAGATATCAGAGAACAACTTAACATGTTCAATGGTGTATTTAAATAAAATTATAAATTCCAATGATAAAAAAAATGAATCAAAGCATTCGTTTGTCCATTTTTGCTCCTCCCTATCGTTCATCTGCCCATTTAACCTTTCAGCTGATCAGATCAGCAGTTTTAACAGCCACAAAAGAGCCAGACTTCCGGCATCAAATCCATCCTCTCTTAAAAACACAATAGCGCGTGTCTGGGGATCAGAAGTTAACAGGGAATGCAAAACTATATTCTCTTCTGAACTGCAAAATAACCACTGATAGCATTTGAATACCATACAAAGACAATGCACAGAATATGAAAACCAACTAGTGCAAAATCAACATGATGTTTGATGAACTGAATCACAAACCAATACATCCTATTACTGATTAACCTCAAGTTCAGGTGTCAATTATGTAATATTTCAGATTTACTACAAATTAAACTCTAATGACAGTGCTTATTATGTAATCCTGATTATCCTTCAAAAAGGCTCAAATCTGTGTAAGACACCTTCAACAGAAATGAAAGCCAAATTTGAAGTTTAAAATAGTATAAAATAATAGTTAGAAAATAAAATGTATATTGCTAGAAGTTTATAAAAATCATATTTGTATGCAACAATATTTCCACCTATAAAACAATGCAATGCCATAAAATAGAATAGTTTGAAAGCTCAAATAACTTTCCTAAAAAACTGGCCCCATTAACTGCATTATAAACAATGTTACCTTGATTTTAGCTTCTTTTTTTATACTGGACTACTTTAAATACTGTATTTGCTTGCATTAAACAAAGTATATTTCCATGAAGAGTTTATATTTAAAGAAAGTTCTATGTAAATCAATTTATAAACATGTTAGATGAATAAAACTCCTATTTTGAAAGTAAAATAACTTGGGTAGCAACTTTGAGAAGCCATTAAAGTGTATTAAAGGGATAGCTCAACCAAAAATGAAAATTTCCCTCACCATTTCCTCACACTCAAGTGGTTATAAACCTTTATGAATTTCTTTCACATGTTGAACACAAAACAAAATATTCTCAAGAATGTTGGAAAAAACAGCCATTGGCATCCATAGTAAAATACTATGGAATTCAATGCCTTTTCCCCTAAAATTCTTCAGTATATCTTGTTTTTTGTTCAACAGAAGAAACTCAAACAGGTTTAAAACAAATGTAAGATGAGTAAACAATGATAGAATTTTCTTTTTTGGGTGAACCATAACTTTAATACTTGCTAAAACTGCCACAATCTGCTTAGCTTCACAACAGAAAAGCCCTTCATGAAAGCGAGAGATCCAGAACAAGAGTCGTTGAGGGTTTGAATAATAAAAGAGCAGTTCTTGGGTGTCACCAAGCTCAAGTTTCGCTCTGGGCTTTGGGGCCCAAGTGAAGACACACACTGTCCTGTAATCATAAAGCATTTTTTATAACACTCACACCCACCACCCATCATTTAACCACCCACAAACTTACACAAATAGACACAGATATGCCAAAAACACTGACCTGTTCGGCTCCGTAGGCTTTTGCGAACTCAATAAACTCCTCAATATGAACAAATCCATCTCCGTCCTGATCCAAAGCCTGGAAAACTGCCCTCAAAGCCGACTGCTCCTCAATTCTATGGGCTGTTGCAGAAACTATAGGCACGTGAATTAAATCCACAGGTGCGATTTGGAGCGATTTGGTGGGCAGAGCGTCTGAGGCCTTGCAAAGATCCAGAGTCATTTCTGCATGTTTGAGAGTATCAGGATTATTCTCCATCAAGGTCAGGTAGGCCTCTCCATCCAGGCTGGCTCCACAGGGAAAGACATCTCTGTGTGAGGGAGGAGAGCTAGGGACGACTGAGCTCACTTGTTGCTCTTGTGCCAGGTTTATCTCCGATGGTGTCAGTTGATGGAAATCCTCCTGATGTGTAAGCAGAGCAGGAAACCCCGCCTCTCTCTCTTCTGAAGCTTCACCTGATTGGCTAGTAGTCTCTGTGAGATCCAGCCCACCCGTCATGGTCAGCTGATCATCTGTACAGGTAAAGGGAGTGGACTCTAAAGAATCAGGATTACTTGCACAATGAGGTATGACTTGATTCCGAGTTGGTGACCTGCAATCTGATCTCTCCCCTCCCTGTAAAGTCACACTGTGAGGTTTGGCTTCAACATCCTGCAGCGTATCATGACTTGGTAAATTTTTTTCTGATTTATTGTCGAATGCAATTGCGTTTGATTTCAAAGTTAAAGAGTCATTCAGTTGGTCCACAAGAGCAAGATCTTCCTCAAGTGTGTTTTCTTTGTTTTGAGCATTGATTTGTACCTGACAGGCCTCAGTTTTTGGTTCCTGGTTGTTGTCATGGACTAAATCATTTAGCAAATGGTCTGACTTACTTTTTAAATCAGTTGCTTGTTGACTTTGATGTAAATCTGAGATCTCTAAATCTGTGAGTGTGTCTGGAATCTCTTTTTCCGTTGCTTTAGGGTTATCGTCAACACTGCCTGTCTGAATACATGTTCTGATTATTCTAAGTGCAAGTGCATCGGGCTCAAAATCATGTGAATTTGCATCAAAGTTGACCAGTTTCGTGATTTCAAATGAATCTGTTTGAGGATTGGCTTCGACATTCTGCAGCGTATCATGACTTGGTATATTTTCTTCAGATTTATTATCAAATGCAATTGCACTTGATTTTGCGGTCAAAGAGTCATTCAGTTTGTCCAGAAGAGTGAGATCTTCCACACGTGTGTTTTCTTTGTTTTGAGCATTGCTTTGTTCTTGACAGGCGTCAGTTTTTGGCTCCTGATTGTTGTCATGGACTAAATCATTCTCCAAACAGTCTGGCTGACTTTTTAAATCGGTTTCTTTATGATTTTGATGTAAATCCAAGATTTCAAAATCCGTTTGTGTGTCTAGGATCTCTGTATTTTCTATTGTTTTTGAGTGCTGTTTCTCCATTGCCTCAGGATTATTGTCAATGCTGCCTGTCAGAATATATGTCATATTATTCTGAAATTCAAGTGTAAGTGCATCGGATTCAAAATCATGCGAATTTGCATCACAGTCCACCAATTTTGTGATTTCAAATGAATCTGTTTGAGGTTTGGCTTCGACATTCTGCAGCATATAATGACTTAGTACATTTTCTTCTGATTTATTATCGAATGCAATTGCACTTGATTTCATGGCCAAAGAATCATTCAGGAGGTCCACAAGAGGGAGATCTTCCACAAAGTTTTCTTTGTTTTGAGCATTGATTTTTTCTTGACAGGCGCCATCTTTAGGTTCCTGATTCTTGTCATGGACCAAATCATTCTGCAAATAGTCCGACTGACTTTTTAAATCAGTTGCTTGTTGATTTTGATGTAAATCCAAGATTATTAAATCCGTTAGTGTGTCTGGAATCTGTTTTTGCATTGCCCTAGGGTTATCGTCAACATTGCCTGTCTGAATATATGTTAGATTATTCTGAAATTTAAGTGTAAGTGCTTCGGATTTAAAATCATGTGGATTTGCATCACAGTTGACCAGTTTTGTGATTTCAAATGAATCTGTTGGAAGTTTGTCTTCGACAATCTGCAGTGTATCATGACTTAGTATATTTTCTTCAGATTTCTTATCGAATGCAATTGCACTTGATTTTGCAGTCAAAGAGTCATTCAGTTGGTCCACAAGAGCGAGATCTTCCAGAAGTGTGTTCTCTTTGTTTTGAGCATTGATTTGTTCCTGACAGGAGTCAGTTCTTGGTTCCTGATTTTTGTCATGGACTAAATCATTCTGCAAATATTTCGACTTACTTTTTAAATCAGTTGCTTGGTTATTTTGATGTAAATCTGATATCTCTATTGGTGTGTCTGGAATCTCTTTTTCCATTGCCTTTGGGTTATCGTCAACACTGCCTGCCTGAACATTATTCTGAAATTCAAGTGTAAGTGCATCGGATTTGAAATCATGTGAATTTGCATCACAGCCCAACAGTTTAGAGAGTTCAAATGAATCTGTTGGAGATTTGGCTTCTACATTTTGCATCATATCGTGACCTGTTCGATTTTCTTTAGATTTATTTTCTAATGCAATTACACTTGCTTTCACGGTCAAAGAGTCATTCAATTGGTCCTCAAGAGCGAGATCTTCCACAAGTGTATTTTCTTGGTTTTGAGCATCGTTTTGTTCCTGACAGGATTCAGTTTTTGCATTTGGTTCCTCATTCTCGTCATGGACTAAATCATTCTGCAAATAGTCTGACTGACTTTTTAAATCTTGTTGATTTTGATGTAAATCCAAGACCTCAAAATCCATGACTGAGCCTATAATATCTGTATTATCTATTGTTTTTGAGCGCATTTTCTCCACTTCCTCAGGGTTATTGTCAACGCTGCCTGTCTGAACATATGCCAAATTAATCTGAAATTCAAGATTAAGTGCATCTGATTCAAAATCATGTGAATTTGCATCACAGTAAAACAGCTTTGAGAGTTCAAATGAATCTGTTGATGGAATTACAGAGTCTATAGATGTCACGGCTTCGCAAACAATGCTGTCTGTTAGCATGCCATCGGGAGTAAGGTCTCCATCATTGTGGACCTCAGATAAGGCTTGAGTCTGAGTTGAGAATGTTGGCTGGCTGTGGTCCTCGGGTAACACAACATTTCCTGATGAGAGCTCAAATAAGGCATTATGCTCAGGTGTGCTGACCGGTAAGGCTGATTTGGACTCCTCTTGCCCATTTTCCCTAGCCAAGCTTTCAACTAAAGAATCCTCTGCTTGTAAATTGATTAAAGCAACTGGTGCGAGATCTGTTTGAGTATCAGAAAAAACATGATCAGTTCTAGCATCCGACGCAGCTTCCTCCTTTACTACTTCATCAACTGTTTCCAATAATACACCTAACATGCACTCTGTAGATGACAATTCTTCACAAAGTTCTGTTTCAGCTTTAGAAAAAGCAGCATTAGTTGTGTTGCTCGACACGTACTCCTTATTTACCTCTTCTTCAACCATTTCCACTGTGCATTTTGTCGACAACTCATGCAGCATTTCCTCACAATGTTCAGGTGATATGTCAGACTCTCCTAATGGACACACTGATAGATGTGTTGAGTCTGTGTTAGCATCTGATGTCTCTTGGCTTTGCGGCTCATGCGTCCTGTTACTCGCTGAAGGTTTACTACTCTCCCCTTCTCCACCTTGAAGTTTGGGTAACATCATCTCAACCTCATCCATTGGAAGTGTTGCTCTACCCTCGTGAAATGGCGGAACATGTGGCTTTGTACATGTCATCGGAAAGACAGGCTCACAGGGAAGGGCTGAGGATGAGAGGTAGATGTGTTCAGATGCCGACGGAGGTGTCTGACAAATAATTGAAGGCTTGGGATTCGAGTTTGTGTCCACAAAAGACACCTCCACAGGAGAAACCGCTAACAAACCTTCAGTTTCCAGAGTGACTCGAGTCCCATGTGGAAGCAAGTTCTGACTGTTTTCGCTTTCCACGACAGAATTACCACAGTTTGTTAAAGGCGCCTCTTCAAGCATAAGGTGTGTTTCTTGTATTAATGTTTTATCAGTCTGAGTGGTGGGGACGTTAATGCCCAGCTCACCTGTGCACACATCTAAAGTGCTTGAAGTGGCAGTAACCTCCACCTGTTCAGCATGGTCATAAAGGTTGTTTTGATCCTGCACGGGTCTGTCTGCCAACGTCGGACTAGCAGATCTAGAATTAAAACAGATGAGATCTCCTTCAACAACTTCTGGAATTCCAGAATTACCGTCTCCTTTGAGATCTTGGGAAGGTGGAGGCTGAGCCTTCCATTCAGGGTAAACACAATCCAGACCATTATCCCAGGAATACGTCTGAGACGCCCAAAATAAGTCATCTAGGTTTATGGCATTCTCCTGAAAAATTTCATTAGTAGAATCTGCAACTGAACTGTTATCTTTATCCACAAGGAGAAATCCCAGAGGATTCTGATCGGATTCCCACTCCGTTTTCCCATTCACCTCCCACTCAGAACACCCCTGAGGGCTGGAGAGAACTTGCTCCATTGAAGAGAAGAGCTCTCTCTGTCAAATGGAAATATTCCAGGAATTCCAATCCTTTGTTATGATCCCACAAGGTAATAATGTTCGGAATTCAAAAGCAATTGATGACCTCTTCCAGCATACGCACCAAAAGAAATATCCTTGTCGAGACCCATGCGTAAGCGTCCACCTCCCTGTAAATGATCAACTACTGTTTACATTTGCGGACACAAGGATAAGGTTTCACTGTTGTAGCTCAGCTCCATGTGAGCTGCAATACTTCTTTTTTTTCCCAATATGCAAACCTCTCCATAAATAAAGGTTGAGTCTACTTCCCTGTTTTGCATTTCTCTAATCATCTAAAGTGTTCTCAAAAGCATGTTAACTCCCATCCAATTTAACCCAAAACAGGATTACTTAAATATTTCAGGTTACTTCTCATTAGTATTCTTAGTGAAATATACACTTAGTAGGAAATTACATAAAATAGAGAGCTATATAATTGCAAATATCATACAAATTCCCTTTGGGTTGATTTAACTATAATCTTTAACTTGCTAGTGCTACAAAAACACCAAGTGAATCATTTATAAGAGGCTTGACAATTCTCTGGAATAAACTACTAAGTAATCAAATCTGGTTATAATGTATAAACACTCGTTATACACAGTTTATCCTATTAAGAGGCAGTGATTTCAATCGTTTTACTCAGATTAACCAGATTGCCCAGCAATCTGAGTAAATAAAGCTTAACATATTTCTCTTTTTCATATGTTAGGCACTGCAGACTATTTTTAAACAGCTGTCATTGTTCCATAATAAAAAAAACCTTAAATGATAGATTGTTCCAGTGCGGTTAGCATCAACATCCTACACATCTGAGGTAAACCCAATAGCCGACTAGCTGGCCCACACGACCCCTTCTCATTTGATTTTCCTGCTTTAAAAAAAGATTTCTTATGTTTCTGGTTCCCCTTTAGAGCCGATTAAATCCTCCAATTTGGTTTGAAGCGGATGTGTTATTCCTCAGTTCATCTTTCTTAAAAACAGGCCAAAATCCAGGTCGAGTCTCGCGAGTCATCCACCTGCGCTTGTTATTAGCCTGTTAGCGGGATGAAGACCACCGATAATCCTGCGAATAAAGCGCGATGCTCTTTTATCTCAATCCCTCGGCGCCGTTGTTTCCGTTAATCTGAAATCCGCGATGAGCTAGCGAGCTCTTGTTGCTGTTGTTTTGTTTAATCGACGGATGATGTTTCTGTTATATCTGTCTCCCTCTCTCATCAGCAGCAATACACAACCTCTGCTGTCTCACTCACACACACATACACACGCGAGCACGCGCGCGCGCACACACACATACACACACAAACCGACGTCAGCAACACGCATGCGCACAGCCGGCGCCGCAGTCTGCCTCTTTAAACCACAGGCGTCAAGAATCCATCCCGTTATCTGTGCCTGCGTTTGCCTGGATTAACATGACGCCGTAGTTTTAGATTGAAAACAGATGTAGAATTATGATTGAAATAATTAAGACA
Organism: Danio tinwini; assembly: GCA_903798205.1. Lineage (NCBI taxonomy): Eukaryota > Metazoa > Chordata > Actinopteri > Cypriniformes > Danionidae > Danio > Danio tinwini. Next base: position 4,325,524 of record CAIGQZ010032287.1, read on the forward strand.
GCTTGCTAGAATTAAACTGGACAACTGTCTACTTCAAGCAAACGCTTAGTAGTATTTCCAGATATTTACTGTGATTTTCTTGCGCCCCCGTGTGGGCGAACATTTAATCATCTAAACGTTAACAGTCTGAAAAGTAATGTTGGTAATTATTATAAATGATTTATTATGAAAACTGTTATGTAAAATACAATACAAATACAAATGTTTGCATTTTTGTTAAAAAAAACATATCCAGGGTTCGAAATAATCTAAAATCTGAGAAAATTGCCTTTAAAGTGTCCAAAGTTCAATGAATACTAATACAAAATTGAGTTTTGCTATATTTACAGTAGGAAATTGACCAAATGTCTTGATGGAGCACAATCTGTGAATATAAAATAGTTAAAATTTAGAAAACAGCACTAATTTATGTAGTGTTAACATTTTATTTATATTAATGCTGCTATAAGTGGATATTTTAATCTAATATAATTGCTAAATCTTTCTGGATAAATATGGCAGAAATATCTAACAACAGTTAAGAAGACACAAGGGTTATAACAATCTGTTCTAATATATATATTCAAGTCATATTTCACCTCATAATCTACAGGGAATTAAATCATTCATTACAGTAATGAGTCAAAAGAAACTTATTCTGACTACCATAACAGTGGGAAAAAAATGGAAACTAACTTTTCTTGACATTATTATGTTTTGCCAAGAATTAAAAAAAAAAGCATTTATTAAGCATTATTAAAACTTTTGGGTGATATTGTGCTTAATTATAATAAGAAAGTGTCACAATACCATTCGTTTCCCTTAAAAATTTGTTTTTCAGTATATCATCATTACTTTTTCCTCATTCATTTTGGGGTGAAAAATAATCCACATTTTAACAATTATCGTACAAATGTACTTCAGCAGGTCCATTGCAGTTTTTTTTCATCCTCTTGCTATTTATCATTTCTTTTTTCTGCCATCCAAAAACCTAAAAAGACAAGGGAAGTGCAAGTTAAAATGACATTGTGTAATATTTAATAAAAATGAATACACACATATTTAGTAGTGAATCATTTAATGACAAAAATTATTTTGAAAAATAGTTTTACTGACAAGATTTTTAGTAGAATTGATTTCCCGATTATGATTGAGGTATTATAATAATTATATTAATTATTTGATCTATATACAGTTGAAGTCAGAATTATTAGCCCCCTGTATGTGTATATATATATATATATATATATATATATATATATATATATATATTTCCCCAATTTCTGTTTAATGGAGATGTTTTTTTCAACACATTTCTAAACATAATAGTTTTAATAGCTCATTTCTAATAACTGATTTATTTTATCTTTGCCATGAAGACAGCACATAATATTTGACTAGATATTTTTCAAGATACTAGTATCTAATCAGCTTAAAGGGACATTTAAAGGCTTAACTAGGTTAATTAGGCAAGTTAGGGTAATTAGGCAAGTCATTGTTTAATGATGGTTTATTCAGCAGACAGTGGAAAAAATATTGCTAAGGAGGCTGATGATATTGACCTTAAAAATAAAAAACTTTTATTCAGAGATAGCCAAACTGGGGCCCGCAGGCCAAAGTTGGCCCATGGTAACCTTTAATTTAACCCACCATCCTGTCTAAGAAAAGAGTGAGAATGATGGGAAGGGTTGGAGCGAATGCCTTTAACAGAGATCGTAATTTCTAATTTAATGTAACCTTTCTGATTTGTTTTACTGCTGGGCTACAAAAAAGCCAACTGAACAACGAAGAAGACATCGGCGAGCAAATCAAGGCAAAAACAGGAGCAGCTTGACTAGTGTAAACCCCATTCTGTTATAAACGAGATTGTTTTTAACTGTAATAAGTTTGTTATCAAGTTAAAAGATATAAACTGCATTAGGTAATATAAAGCAATGTCCTCTAGTTATTTTTATATATTAAATAAATTAGGAAATTACCCACGGCAAACTTAATGAAATGAATTGAAAAGTTTGGTATATTTAGCTTCAGCCCACCACACTTAATCAAGTGTGGTTTTTGGCCCTTTATAAAAAAAAGTTTGGGTAACACTTTATAATAACCACACGCTATGAATCATTTATTAAGCATTAGCCTCTAGTGAATTCATTATCTGTTAAGCATTAACTCTACATTAATAAACATTAGTAAGCAGTTTATAACTGCAGCTACAAATGCTCTATTCTTGACTTACAACCACACTTATAATGTGCTTAATAATTGTACTTTCATAATTTGTGACTGGTTGATTTTTCATTACTAAATTAAGTATTGCATTATTTACAAACCATTTGTATTTAAGAGTAGTTGGAGATTTTTAAGATCATGCAGAATGAGTTAGTAAATGATTAATAAACATTAATATATATTATTATTCAGGCATTAGTAATGGTTACTATGTATGCTAATACATGCTTTATTAACTCAACCTCATGCAGTTTTGTGACCTAATCTAAAGTAAGGACTATTCATGCTTTACAAATCCTTTATAAATGATAATTAAAGGCTTGGTATCAAATGAACAATAATCTTTGCAATCTTATATAAAAAGTAAAATTACTGTAAAGTTTAAACATTGCTAAATAACTGGAGTGTCAAAATATGACATTGGAGAAAACAGCAACAATATAATAATTTAACAATATAATAGAATGCAAAGTTTAAACTGTACAGTAATTTTATTTTAGATCAGGTTGCAAACATTTATTTTTTTATTTAATACAGTTTCATTTGTGTATCTTTAAATGAATAGAAATGAATAATGTTGTTTATGATCTTTTTTCCTGTTTAGAATATTACTGAGCCTTTAATTGAATATTACATAGAATATAACTGTTTAATATAACTGAGCATTTAATTTATAAGGGATTTATGAAGCACGAATAGTCCTCACTTTTGATTAGGTCACAAAAGTGGATGAAGTTGAGTTAATAAAGCATTTATTAACATACAAATTAACGATTACTATATGCCTGAATAATAATTATAAATGTTAATTTGAATAGTTTATTAATTATTTACTAACTCATTCTGAATGATCTTTAAAAGCCACAACTATGCTTAAGTAACTGGTTTGTAAATAATGCAATACTTAATTTACTAATGAAAAAAAATCTTTGAAAAAGTATGAAAGTACAATTATTAAGCACATTATAAATGTGCTTATAAATCAAGAATACAGCATTTGTAGCTGCAGTTATAAACTGCTTATTAACGTTTATTAATGTAGAGTTAATGCTTAACAGATAATGAATTCACTATTTGCTAATGCTTAATAAATGGTTCATAGTGTGTAGTTATTATAAAATGTTACCAAAGTTTGGGCACCCCGATTCTAGCCGAAATAAAACAAATAAGACTTTCTCCAGAAGAAAAAATACGATCATAAATACTGTGAAAAATTCCTTGCTCTGTTAAATCTATCATTTTAATAATTCTGGCTTCAACTCTATATCCAGCAAACCCTTGTCGTCTACCTTACGCACACACAGACACACACACACCTGTGTGCGGTGCAGTCTGTTCATAGTTTTGCAGAGCGAGATGAGATAATACCCAACAGCTGCTCCACGTCATTGGCTGAAGTAAGCCACGCCCCTCCATCGGCGACCAATACAGAGCCAGTGACGTACGAGGAGGCGCGGCTGGCCAGGAATAAAACGGCGTGCGCCATCTCAGTCTTGTTTCCAGCTCTTTGTAGCGGGATGCTGTGGAAAGCGCCTGCGGTCTCAGCATGTGAACCACCTGAAAACAAAAAAGAGGAGGTGAAAAAGAAGAAGTATAATAAAAAAAGAAAGGTATAATAAAACAAATATGATAAGATTCACAGATTCTATAGTGACTAAGCTTATGATGAATCTTTTAATCACAGTATTATAACGATTGATGTAAACTGCAAAAAAAGATTACTTTAACAAGTTTAATAACCAAAAATACTTTGTGTATTGCTATTCATTCATTCATTCATTCTTCCTTTCGGTTGGTCCCTTTGTTAACCTGGGGTCATCACAGCGGAATGAACCGCCAACTAATCCAGCATACATATACACTTATTCACACAAATACACTACGGCCAATTTAGCTTACCTAAATCACCTATAGCACACGTCTTTGGACTTGTGGGGGAAACCGGAGCACCCGGAGGAAACCCACGCCAACACGAGAAGAACATGCAAACTCCTGTATAGCTATTGTGTATACTTACTGTATCCTCATCCATTCATTTTCTTTTTGGGTTAGTCCCTTTATAATCAGGGGTCGCTACAGCGGAATGAACCGCCAACTATTCCAGCATATGCAGCGGATGAGAGCTTTAATATGTATGAATTCGATTAAAAGCCTTTACCATTTCATTGGGAGAGCAGTGACTGGTATTTAAATGTTTCTGCCGTGCCGCTTTTGGTGCAGCCAGATGTCATGTCGTGTGTTATTTGGATACAGTGTAATAGTGAGATTAGAGTTGGCACACATATCTATTATTACCCAGTCTTCGGTATCCCTCTGTGCCAGAGATGGGCCCTGGAGCCACAGTGTTCACCCTCACACCACTGGGACCCCATTCCACCGCCAAATGCCTTGTCATGGCGTCTATAAACACACATAGAGGAGTGATAAGTAGTAGCATCTAATACATCACAGTAACAATGTCAAATTTAATGTATTAAAGTGACTTAAAAGACAAAACTATTTCCTAAGTGATGTTTAACTGATATATTTTTCTTATATTTTGGCTAGAATAAAAATATTTTTGAAATATATTTTAAAAAGGTCATTATTATTAGACTCCTTGAGAATTATTTTTTCTCGATTGGCTACAGAACAAACCACTGTTTTCCAATGAATAAATGTCACTTTAAAGGGCACCTAGGTTACCACTTTTTCCAGGTTTAAGTCTTTTGTGTCTCCAGAATGTGTCTGTAAAGTTTCAGCTCAAAACACCTATTAGACTATTTATTATAGCTTTCAAAGTTTTGTATTTTATAGCTCTGAGCAGCAGGAAGTGTTTTTTGTGTACTGCGCCTTTAAGGCTAGTTCTTCACGCCCACCATTCCCACGTGCCTGTCAGCGAGCCTTAATCTCCACCCTCGGCTGCGTCAGACGTCAGACAAGAAGGAAGCCGATCTCACGTAACGTTTGTCAGAAATACAACAGTAAGAACTTTACCAATGAGTAGGCTCACACAGAATCTGCGCGTGCAGAATTCCGCAGATTTTTAGCCCATCTTTAATTCTGTTTATTTACTTGGGAAAGTGTGTATAAATTTAAATTTATTCAGTTTTTTTATTAATTACAGTAATATTATTGACTAATAAAAAAAAGTTAATCAGATTTTTGTACAATGTAGTTTCTATAGTAATATGTTCTGTCTTTTAGTAGATATATTATATGAGAGACTTGCTTTGTTTACCAAATAAAGTGAATCTAATTGGATTTGCATTTTAAACATTAAATAAAAGTTAAAAAGGTATTTTTTTATTTCACATATTAAGGTTTTAGTTATGATACTCCCAAAATAATTCCGCAGAAATCCGCAGATTTTTACCAAAACTCTCCGCAGAAATACCAAAAAAAAGATTCCGTCTGGCCCTACCAATGAGTACAGTGTACCACGGCCTGGACAAAAACCGCATTGTTCCTCCTGGATCCTAGGTTCAATATTTTATATTGTTTATATATTATTATTACTAAATAATTTTGTCTTCAAATGTATGTACAAAGATTAATAAATGTCAGTAAAGTGTGTGTTTTAATGTTTTAAATAATGTTTCAAAAATAAAATTAAAGAGTGAATTAAAGTTCTATCATCATTCAGTGTAACAGATAAATGCATGTAAAAACCAAACATACTTATTCTTATCTGCACTTAATGAAATAAGTGATCACACTAAATTATATTGTAAATAATTAAAAACTTAGAGTAAAACCTAGTGGTTTGAAAAGTGGGAAAAATACAATTTAGCATTCTACCTGGTGTTGTTTCTAAATCATGTTAAACATGTAAGAGTTATTATTTTAATATTATTTTAATTTTAATATTATTATTATTTTAATATTGAATTATTTTTTGCTATATAAAAAATGAACATAACACATTCTAACATGAGGGGGGGGGGGGTCAATCCATGTAAATATTACCTTAAATGTCTTAAATGAAAGAACTGAAATGTAGAGCACATATAAAAGCTTAATGATCCTTAAGCATAACTATCCTCATCATATAATATATATATCATTGATTTATGGTTAAGTATGATTTCAAAAAATGGTGAAGTAAATTTCCTGTGCAGGATGTCCTTTGTGGCCTCTACTGTTTAAGGTAATTTCATAAAAAATAATTATACGTCTTTACAAATCAGTCAACAGAAACACATGCTAGTAAACAAACTGTAAAGAGCACTGACCGTTTGCAGCCTTTGCTGACCCAGCATGCACCTGGAGAGCCTGACCTCTGTACCCCAAAGTGGCAGAAATGTTGACAATGGAGCCACCATGATCCTGAGGGAGACATATAAATCAAATCAAATCAAAATAAGCGACTCATCTGAAATTTGTTTGATAGAAAGCTAGGAGTTTTTTTTTTACCTTGAACCATTTGTCATAGATGACTTTACTAGTGTTGAAAGTTCCCATGGTGTCGATCTCCATTACGGTCTTAAAAGCGTTAAATGATAAAGATGTAGCTGGACACAAGAAATTACCTGCAGCATCTGAAAAATAAAATAGTAACAATATACATTATATGTTATTATATTATATTATATTATATTATATTATATTATATTATATTATATTATGTTATATTATATGTTATTATATTATATTATAATTATATTATTTTAAATTATATTATATTATTATAGTATATTATATTATATGATGTTATATGATGTTATATTATATGTTATTATATTATATTATAATTATATTAATTTAAATTATATTATATTATTATTATATTATATTTTTATATTATATTATATTATTTTAAATTATATTATATTATTATAGTATATTATATTATATGATGTTATATGATGTTATATTATATGTTATTATATTATATTATAATTATATTAATTTAAATTATATTATATTATTATATTATATTTTTATATTATATTATATTATTTTAAATTATATTATATTACATTATATTATATGTTATTATATTATGTTATTATATTACATTACATTATATTATATGTTATTATATTATATTATATGACAAAAGTCTTGTTGACTTTTTAAGTTTTAAGAACAACAAATAATAACTTGACTTCTAGTTGATCATTTGGTATCAGAAGTGGCCTACATGCAAGGCAAAGGCCTCTAATTACGCTTATTTTACCCAAATAAAATATGATCATGCCTTGATTTTTAATGATTTAATTAGGACAGTAAGGTCTGACTTTGCTTAGACAAAAGTCTTGTCACTTAACAGAAATGATGTCCAGTATAGAATATAAAGTCATGCTGCAGTGGAAACTGAATGAGTATTGTGTGTGACTCCCATGAGCTTGGAGGACTGCATCCATACATCTCTACAATGACTCAAATCACTTATTATTAAAAAGTCATCTGGAATGGCAAAGAAAGCGTTCTTGCAGGACTCCCAGAGTTCATAAAGATTAATTGGATTCATCTTTAACGCCTCCTCCTTCAGCTTACCCCAGACATTCTCAATAATGTTCATGTATGGTGACTGGGCTGGCCAATCGTGGAGCACCTTGAGCTTCTTTGCTTTCAGGAACTTTGATGTGGAGGCTGAAGTATGAGGAGCGCTATCCTGCTGAAGAATTTGCCCTCTCCTGTGGTTTGTAATGTAATGGGCAGCACAAATGTCTTGATACCT
>CAIGQZ010032287.1:4343393-4354785 GCA_903798205.1 Danio tinwini
TGTACATGTGTGATGACAATAAAGTTGAATCTAATCTAATCTAATCTTTTTTAATGCGAAAAGTGAGAATATACAATCACAGTACATTATAAAGAAAATAAAAAGACAAACAGAAAACATTTTTAGAAAAAAAACAAAAGAAAAACAAACAGAAGGGGTATATACATTACACATTAAAGAAAAAGCTTACATAATTTACAAACTTGAGTTGTTATTAAAGACTTTTTTTGTAAAAGATTTAGAAAAAGTTTTAAAGTAATACTGCATTTTAATAAGCAAAATTAAACAATGTTTTTGGTTTATAAATTTACATTTATGTATATAAAATTTAGTTAATAAGATAAGAAGATTAAGAAAATATATTTTCTTTTTATGTAAAGCTTCTGTTTTATAATTAACAAAACATTTTCCCATAGTAAGGGAAATTCTTTATCAACATTCTCAATTACAAAATGAGAAAAATCTTTCCAAAGCAAATTAGAATAACTGCATTGCCAAAATAAGTGAACTAGGGAAGTGTTGCTTACAAAATGAACAATTAATATCAATATCTCTTTTATATCTTACTAAGAGAGTGTTGACTGGGTATGTATGATGAATAATTCTAAATGAAACTTCTTTCATCTTATTTGTAATTAAGTAGCTATTTGGGATGAGACATTTTTCTCCAACCAATATCAGAAACAAAAGAATTCCAATAAAAAGTAACATTTGGAACTGATACAATTCCAGTAGGAAACAAAGATCGTGTTGATTTGTTTGAAGAAGTTGCAGAGAAACAATATTTTCCTACCACTGTAGTAGAAGGGTCTAAATGAGGAAACACAGAAGGATAGGTGATGCCTTGGAATAACCCGAAAACTCCAGATGGTTTGGCATCAAATACAAAAGCAAATTCTTTAGGGGGCGATGGGAATATTGAATCGATTAAGAAATTCTTTGTAATTTAATAAATGGCCATTTGAGTTAAATAATTGACTAACAAGCAGAATATTTGCTTTAAACCAGCGTTGAAACAAAAGAGATTTGTTTTTGTATACAATATTTTGGTTATTCCAAATAAAGTATTTGTGAGGAGAGAAGTTGTGCTTGTATAATAGTGACCAGGCAAGACGAAATTGCTTATGAAATTGAGATCATTTAGCTGGTATTTTCTCAATATTATAGTTACAGAGTAATAGGAAATTAAGCCCTCCAAATTTAGAAAATATGTAAGTTCCAGATTGAGGTTGGATTTTTGAGAAAAATTTTGCCACATTTAATTTGAACTATTATTAAATGTACAAAAATCCAGCATGTTAAAACCCCCATTCTCAAAGCTATTCATAATTACTGATTTTTTTATATAATAAATACCATTTTTCCAAATAAAATTAAATAATATTTTATTAGTTTGATTCAAAATGGATTTGTCAACAAAGAGATTGAGCAGCATATGAAAGTCTGGAGATACCTTTCCCTTTAGTAAGAAGAATTCTTCCCCTCAAAGATAAACTTATGGAGCCATAAGTTTAATTTTCTACTGCTTTTCTCAATAATAGGGTCAAAATTAATAGAGCATCTATCTTTTTCATTTTTACAAATAGAGATGCCCAAGTAAACTATTTTATCTTTAACTGGGATATTATTAATTGTAGAAAGACTAGATTCCTTAACTTAAAGTAATTCACATTTATATAAATTAAAAAGAAAATGACCAGAAGCTTTGGAGAAGGATTTAATTGTGCTAATAGCGAAGGGGACACAAGATGCTTCTCTTAAAATAAGCGCAGTATCGTCTGCCAATTGGCTGATTTTTAATTCCTTTTCCGCAATTATAATCCCTTTCAAGGCACTTGTTTTAATATAATGAGAAAGTATCTGAGTGGCCAGAAGGAAAAGATAGGGTGAAATAGGGCATCCTTGTCTAATACACCTCTGAAGGCTAAAACGACTTGAAGTACCAAAACAAGATTTCAATGAACAATTACTGTTAGCATAAAGTGTCCTGATGGCATTATAAAAAATAAAAATCACCAAAACCAATTTGTTTAATACCACGAAAAATTTAATTGTGCTCTACCGTGTCAAATGCTTTGTAAAAGTCTAGAAATAATATAAAACTTTCATCAGAAATAAAATCTGAATAATCAATGATGTCTAAAATTAATCTTATATTATTAGAGATTAATCTGTTTTTTAAGAAATCAGACTGCGATTCATCAATTAAATAACTCATTACCTTTTGTAATCTTTGGGCAAAAATTTGAGCTAAAATTTAGTAATCTGTATTAAGTAAGCGATCACAATGATTAGCACACTCCCGTACTGTGGTAATGACCGTCATTCCCGATTAAACGTTCGTTAATTTATACTTTTTTGGTAATTTCATCAATGATTATAGGGGGTGTTTACATGAGATCATTTTTACCATAAAAACAATTGCATGTTGACTAATTCCCTGCTGAAAAAAACAGCTTAAACCAGCCTAAGCTGGTTGGCTGGTTTTAGCTGGTCGACCAGCCTGGTTTTAGAGAGGTTTTGGCCATTTTCAGGCTGGTTTCCAGCTATTTCCAGCCTGGTCTTAGCTGGTCATGCTGGAAAACTACCAGCTTAAACCAGCTTAACCAGCCTGGTTTAAGCTGGACATAACTGGTTTTGGCTGGTCAAGCTGGTTTTAGCTGGTCAACTCCCAGCCTGACCACCTAAGACCAGGCTGGAAATGGCTGGAAACAACCTGGAAAAGGCCAAAACCCCTCTAAAACCAGGCTGGTCGACCAGCTAAAACCAGCCAACCATCTTAGGCTGGTTTAGGCTGGATTTTTCAGCAGGGTTACTAGCTTGGTGTGAATAATACAAAGCTTTCAGTCATTTTCACAGATAAATGTGATAACTTGTACTATTTTGAGTCCATTTTTTAACACATGTAATCATACACTTGAGTTCAAATCTACTTCTATAATCTACAAATATGATAATAACAACACAGCCTACTATACATAGATAAAATCATTTATTTACATTCACGTAATGTCATGTTGCAAAAGTACAAAAACATTTTGCAGACAGCTGAAAACCAGTACTGACTTCCATATATTTGTTTTTACTTCTATGGAAGTCATTGGTTAGCTTTCTCAAAATATCTTCTTGTTCAACAGAAGAAAGTGAAGTTTGAAACAAGTAAAGAGGGAGTAAATGGTGACAGAATTTTAAATTTGGGGTGAATTGTCCCTTTAGAGAAGCCAGAAAACACCATACTGTGATGTTTTGTTGAGTGTTTCACAGCAGCTGGACGATCTGTTTGGCTCTGTGTTGCTTCTTTTCAGCATCTTCTGTGTCCTCTTTTTCTCCTTGTCCATCCCAGCGCAAAATAACTTCAGCTTTCTGCAGTGTGGTATCTCTCGCTGATCCACGAAGACCATCAAGATATGACAACAGCACATTAAAATGACTGTCAGGCACCTGAAGCACAGAGAAACGCATCAAGCCTGGTTGCTTTAAAAGCTATGCTGCGATAGAGTACATTAAAATACACTTTATAAAATGAAAAAGGTCATTTATGATTCGTATATACCTTCACACTGTCATACATGTTCTGCAATAACCAAGTTTGCCTGGTTTTCTGAAACTTCCACTCCTCTCGTCTGTCTGACCAGCTAAACACACATAAAACAAATAAGTAAAGGCATGTTAAAGGATTAGTTCAGGCAAAATTTTTTACTCTGTTATTCATCCAAACCTCTGATACCACAAATTAAGATATTTCAGATGAAATCAGAGAGTTCTCTCATGCGCTCAGGGCTGCACGATTAATTGAAATCAAATAGAGATCATAATACAGAAAAGCTGCGATTCTCATGCACATCTTGTTAGGCAAACACTGCTCTGTGATTACTAGTGAATCTCCTCCAAAATCCAGAAGGCGCTGTTGCGCGGAAACTGCAAATACACCACAAAGAAAAGAGATGGGCTGCGTCTGAAATAGCCTGCTACTCAGTAGGTTCTGCATTTGACGTGCACGTGCCCCAGTACAAATCTCCAGTGCCCCAGTAAATGTTTTAAGATATGATTTACTTCATATGCAAGTGTATGTATCAAGAGTGGTAATCCCGAAATAAAGACGTTATTCTTTATGTGCAAACAAGCCAACGCTGGTGAAAGCAATGTAGTTTAATCAAAAAGCAATGTAGTTTAATCATGTGCACAGAAAACCATACCCTCGTGCCTCATACACCGCTCCTGCTAGACCCTGATGCGCTGCTCTTGTCTAGGTGCGAGTCCCGGTTGTTAACATGCACGTCGGAAAAAATACCCGCTGCTCACGCGCCGCTCATGCGTCTTTTATTTGGAGGTGACGGCACGCAGTGAGTTTTTCAAGTCAACCAAACTAAAGTTTAAACAATATGATGATGATCATACTAAGCATAACTCCTGATAGATTTTTTTTGTATAAAGCACAAAGGAGGGATGCAGTCAGGGAGGTAAAATTTAATAAACCTACTTCTCTGTCAAGTCTAAGACAGATAATTCAACATCTTTTTTGTATTCTATAAAATTGCCTATAGAATTTCATTCAAATGAAATTATTATTGATGCAAAAGATTTTTTAAATGATCTTAGCATATCACTCCAGTTGTGTCTTTACATTATTTTCCAGTTACATTTAGGATAAATTATTTAGAATAAAGTTTTTTTTCCAATGGAGGGACGAGCACGTGAGGCAACGCGCTCGCACTTTCCAGCTGCACCTAGTAAAGATGACAGGGAGCTTCTGTGACCGCGGGAAATGCAAACCGCTGATGTTTAAGGAAGACACAATGAAAAGTACACATGTATGCAAACCCATGAAAACTCACAAACACTGGCGGCGAGGAGAGCGATAACGTGGTGAATGTTGAGCCCAATGAGCCTTACATCTAAAAATAGAGCAAGGGTGTTTCTTTGGTGATGCCGCTTTGACTCACACGCTGAAAATGGCGGACGTGAAACAACATACTGAGGATATGGTAATGCGCACCTGTCAATCAATATTGGTGGGCGGGGGGACCGCACTCCTACGTCAAGTTGCGGTCGATCTCAAAACAGCTCCAATTGGTCCACCGTTTTTATGTTGTTAAATTGAAAAAAAAGCACTGAGTGTGTTTATAAACACACATAAAACAAATAAGTAAAGGCATGTTAAAGGATTAGTTCAGTCAAAATTTTTAACTCTGTTATTCATCCAAACCTCTGATACCACAAATTAAGATATTTCAGATGAAATCAGAGAGTTCTCTCATGCGCTCAGGGCTGCACGATTAATTGAAATCAAATAGAGATCATAATACAGCAAAGCTGCGATTCTCATGCACATCTTGTTAGGCAAACACGGCTCTGTGATTACATCAATATGATGGTCTATACACTATACCTACATATATGTCTGTCCAAACAGCTTGAAAAGTAGATTTTTCACCATAGGTGCCCTTAAAAGTCCACATGAACCAGTAATTGCTGAGACTTTTATTTGAGTATGTTGACATACTTCCAACTGAAACGGATTATAGTAGGGAAGTAGGGGGCGGGGCTTTCTTTTGCACATCAAACATTGACTGAAGCTATAGGGTGAGTTTGAAGCAAAAACATGTTATTAAATGCGGTATTTTCAGACACTGAGCCATAGTTCACTGAGAATCCACACAAACAACAGTCAAATCTCAGAACAATTCTCTGTGATTTCAAGATTGAGCCAATTAATTAATCAGCAATCTTTTGCGTAGCTTGTCAGTGAACTATGGCTGTGTGTTGATGCTGGAGTATGCTCCAGTTTTACTGCCAAAAATGAAAATCACCTTTGATTAATTGTGCAACCCTACTCCATAAACTGGAAATATTATCATAAAATGACAATATTATTACATGTATTGTCATTAGACTCAGCAGTACAACATGCTAACATCACATTGCCCATAATAGACATACAGCTTAATCTGACATGGAAGACATTGGAAAACAAAGGCGTTTTTAAGCTATTTTAAGTTACGTTTATAAGTTATTAAGTTATTTTTTGCACAAAAGTGTTCTTGGCGCTTTGTATGATTACAGAAAAAACACTGAAGTCACATGGACTCTTTTGACACCATTTTGGCTCCTTTTCTAAACCATTGCCATCTATGAAGAATGAGAGAGCTCCTGGATTTAATCTAAAATATCCACAAAATTATTCCAAAGTTCTTGTGTATGAAGATGAATGAAGATCTCTGGGGGCAATGTCAATGGTAGAATAAAAAAAACGCATCTACATGTAGAAAAACAGTAGTTTGTGTCTTACCATGTGAGGTATTCCAGCGCCTGTTTCTCTGCCACGTTGTTTTCTGGCGTTCTGCTTTTGCTTTTCTCCTTCAGTTTCTTCTTCTCCTCCTTTTTGCGGATTTTCTTCAGCTTTCTCTCCAGCACTCGTCTCTCCTCAGGACTAAGATCTTCCTCTTCACCAGGCCTGTTTTCCTCCTCCTCCTCCTCTTTTACACATGGTTCTTGTTGCTTTGAGTTCACAATTTCAGAACTCTAAGACACAAATGCATTAGAAACACTTGAGATTATTATAGTATATTATACTGCATATTAAGGACTATTATGTCAACATGATTTACAAGACAGCTGTCATTCTGTAAAACAATTTATAAAGCAAACTGTGCCATGATCCTTCAATTCTTTAAAATGTAGTTGCGATTAAATATTTCACTTTTATACATGTTAATAAGTACACATCAGAATATGCATGTTTAGCATGTTAAACTGAGCCATTATTTCCCCCAAATTTAGATTACTGTATGCAAAAGTTATTTGAATCGTTAACCCTTGTGTATTGGTTAAATTGACTACCCTTTCGTTGTGTTGGTGGCTGTTTTTGCCCCATTGCCTTCCATTATCATCGATATATACATTAGATGTCGCCTACCCTACTGTTGTCTATTAGAAAGAATGCGTCAATAGAGCCGCCATTTTAGTACAGGGTAGCGCTCCTTTGAAATGAATGCAGGACCAAGGTGAAGTGGAGGACTGTGGCCATCCAAAGCCAGAGAAATACACATATACACATATATCTATGATCGGGAGTTTTCCCCGGTGGTCCGTATGCAAATATTTTTTTAAATTACGAAATATTATAATTTTACATCACTTTTCTACATTGATGGATGTGACGGCACGGCATTCTTGACAAAGACTGAGTGTTTGTGTGCATGGACATGCATTACCCTTCTTCCCTGTTTAATTTAATCTAATCCATGTCCTGAAACACACCCCCTCTCCTGCTTTCACTTCTCATTCTGACGGAGGGAGCGATTCGTTTGTGAATGAATCTCCGTTATGAACGACTCGTTCACTTATAGCTGACAATAATACAAGTTTCTGGCAGCGCTGTGTCTTGTCATATTTCATAACATTGTTTGCTGATTTTATTCAACAAAACTAGCATAAGCTTAGAATTTAGCGCGAGTTGGTGCTACTTTGCCTTATGGTCACTGCAGTAAGAGACTGTATTATCATCAATAACGTTACTTGTTTAGCACAAAAGTTCATAACACACAAAAACATAACAAACTAAATCTTATCTATGAAATGTGATGACTTTGTGCTTTGTTTTCTTTGTTTGCTCGTTATTACACTCGTACACAGCGCTAAAGTCCAGCATCTTCACATTGGCACACTGTCTTGACTAGTGCGGTTGAATGACGTTTGTCCTAGGAGCACTGTACCAATGTGGCGGCGCTATTGACGAATGCTTAGGGTCTCTATGTGATATCTAGTGTATATATCTATGTTCCATTATGAGAACATTTTTTGATTGTGAAGCAATGACAACATACTGTATAATCACACATTCTTGATTGTTGGTGGTTTTCCCTGTTGGCAAGAAGTCAAATGTCTCAAATTTTTACTGTTGATCATCAGATGGCAGCTTTAACCCTTTATATAGGCTTGTCCAATAAAGTTTCTGGCTTTTATATGGAGTTCAGTGGAGTACATAGCAGATTATAGTATGTGTGCATAAATACACTTACTATGTTTACTATGTTCTGAGAGATGAGCTGCTTGTTTTGATTTTTCTGCATGACCAATTGATCATTTTATTGGAATGAAAAGAATGTAGTGCCCCATATATGGGAACGGAATGAAACGAAAAGCTGCTTCACCTTACGGCCTAAATGACTCATCAAGAATGACACTCAGATTTCGCACATGGGGGGTCTGAAGGGAGATAAGCAGCCCAAAAAAACTTCATATAAATGCCAGAAACTAATCTTTTTTTGCACTGCAACTTATGGTCAGCAGCAAAAATGACCACCAACAATCAAGAATACATAACAATATGGTGTCATGGCATGCAATCCAAAAATGTCACTATATTGGAAGTCAATGGGGCAGAAACAGCCCCCAACATAACAAAAATAGGGCTGTGCAAAAATATCGATACATCTAACTATTGCGATAATCTTCTTTAAGATAGTGTATCGATAGTCCAACCTCAAGTATCGATTCAAGCTATGCCAAACAACCTCTCCTCCGCTCCTGTAGATGTCGCTAACTCGCGATCAACAAAACGTCAAGTAGTACGGTATCAGAAGTAAGCAAGAGTGAGCATTGCGGAAAATAAAAAGGTGCCTCCAGCTTTTAGAGCTGACGTGTCTCTGCACTTTGGTTTTAATGCTATACCAGGGAGTTCTGAATTAGACAAAAAAAGTACCATTTGTAAGCTTTGCAATATTTATAGTTCTCTGTTCAATCACACTGTGCAGTTCTAATGAATTGGAATGGATGGAAAATGAATTGGAATTTTTATTTGTCTGCCCACTTAATCAAGTTGTCAATACAGTATAATGTGACACACATACTAATACAAACTATTGCAATATATCACAATATTTATTGCATCGCAATACAGTAGCAATCAGAATTATTCAACCCCCATTGATTTTTTTTTCTTTTTTAACTATTTCCCAAATGATGTTTAACAGAGCAAGGAAATTTTCACAGTATGTCTGATAATATTTTTTCTTCTGGAGAAAGTCTTATTTGTTTTATTTTGACTAGAATAAAAGCAGTTTTTAATTTTTAAAACCCATTTTAAGGTCAAAATTATTAACACCTAACAGCTATTTATTTTTTCCATAGTCTACAGAACAAACCATCATTATACAATAACTTGCCTAATGACCCTAACCTGCCTAGTTAACCTAATTAACCTAGTTAACCCTTTAAATGTCACTAAGCTGTATAGAAGTGTCTTAAAAAATATCTAGTCAAATATTATTTACAGTCATCATGTCAAAGATGAAATAAATCAGTGATTAGAGATGAGTTAATAAAACTATTATGATTAGAAATGTGTTGAAAAATCTTCTCTCCGTTAAACAGGAATTGGGGAAAAAATAAACAGGGGCTAATAATTCAGGGATAATTCTGATTGCAACTGTATATCGTGATATATTGTATCGTGACCCATGTATCGTGATATGTATCGTATAGTGAGGGTCTTGCCAATACACAGCCCTAAACAAATGAGTAGTCAGTTTGCCCAAAGCATATTGTTGAGTTTTGAAACATTTTTAAAGCATTTGCCCAAAATGTCTTAAAATAAGATTGGTTGCCAAAAATCATTTCATTTGCTGAAACGCAGAGAAAGTTATGGTCACATTTTGCCTAAAAATCACATTCTATGCATATAACACCATCTTTTATTGTATTTCTGGTTTAAATTTTAGTAAGTCCAATATTGTGCATCCATCTATAATAAAAGTTTTCTTGCATTTAATGAAGCAAAAATATCCATATTTAATACTTCCAATGGCAAAGTTCCATAAAATCATCTTTACAGTTCTACGTATAAAAAAAAAAGAGAGTCACCAATACAATGTAAAACAGCAGATTTCTGGATGAACTATCCCTTCATAAAAGGAAGGGAATAACAAAAATTTAATGCTTTTAACCAAAAATGGTGCATTAATTTGATTTTAGACTCGCCTTGGTTTTGCTTTTCTTTCTCCTCTTCTGCTTTTTCTCTGTTTTCTCTTCAGTGATGTTTGTGTTTGTTTCGTCTTCCTGCAACGTCACCAGATCCTGCAAATTCACAGCATTCAAGTACAATCAATCTTTACATTTTTTCTGTGTAAAAGGTGACTAATATAACATATTTACCATGATTTACAAGCACTAAAAATTATTTATTATTTTCTTTTCTTTTCGGCTTATTCCCTTTTTTAATCTGGGGTCGCCACAGTGGAATGAACCACCAACTTATCCAGCATATGTTTTACTCAGCCGATGCCCTTCTAGCTGCAACCCATCACTGGGAAACAGCCATACACACTCATTCACACACACACACACACACACACACACACACACACACTCATACGCTACGGACAACTTAGCTCACCCAATTTACCTATACCACATGTCTTTGGACTTGTGGGGGAAACAGGAGCACCCAGAGAAAACCCACGCGAACACGTGGAGAACATGCAAACTCCACACAGAAATGTCAACTGACAGTCGAGGCTCGAACCAGCGACCTTCTTGCTGTTTGGCGATTGTGCTACCCACTGTGCCCCCTTGACACCCAAAAAGTAATTTAGTATAGTTATTATTTATAAGAAAAAATCTTGTCGAGACATATTCATTCATTTTCCTTCAGCTTAATTCCTTATTTATCAGGGGTCGCCACAGCGGAATGAACCGCCAACTATCCCTGCATAAGTTTTACGTAGCGGATGTCCTTCCAGCCGCAACCCAGCACTGGGAAACAGACATATTTATAAAAATATTATTTAAATGACATATTAAAAGCCTCAAAATACACATTAATATCACTTAAAACCTTTAGATATTCACAAATAGGCTCTAGCTTAAAACATAAACAATTCATTACATATATTAGATGCATTATGACGGTTTTTAACTTAAATAGCTTTGGTTGGTTTTTACATAAATAACGTGTATCCTTATAATGTGTTATGACCTGAAAGTTTTCCTAAACATAAAATATTAGTAAATTCACACACCTCATCTTTAGCCTTTCTCTTTTTTGTCTTCTCTTTTTGTGCACTTTTAACTTTCTTTTTCTTCAGCGGTTCATCGGCTTTACTCTTATCCATTGCAACAGATCTAGATGAAAAGGAATAGGATATGTGTTAGGCATTAAAATACTTAAAATATACAGAATTAGACAGTAATTACAAAGATAATACCTTATTAAAACATAATAAATGCTTTTACATCTAAAAGTAAGATTTAGAACTAGTATTAAAGGGATAGATTAAATGTCAAATAAGAAATTATTATTATATTCACAATATTTAGCATAGCTTTAGTAAGGAAATGACTCTTATTATAGTAAGATATATTAGCTTTTACCCCATATAACCCCCCCCCC
>CAIGQZ010032287.1:4354885-4376655 GCA_903798205.1 Danio tinwini
AAAAAAAACAGTAATTTTGAATAGCCTTGGGAATGGTGGTCTTAATATGCTGGATTTTTGTACGTTTAATAATGCTGCCAAAATTAAACTGGTGAAAAACATTCTCAAAAATCCAACCTCAATCTGGAACTTTATTCCTAATCAGATATTTTCTAAATTTGGGAGGCTTGATTTCATATTACTTTGTAATTACAATGTTGAGAAAACACCAGTTAAATTATCTCAATTTCATGAGCAATTTCTTCTTGTCTACTCGCTACTATACAAGCACAACTTCTCTGCTCACTTATATTTTATTTGAAATAACCAAAATATTGTATACAAAAACAAATAGTTTTTTTCCCAACGCTGTTTTAAAGCAAATATTCTGCTTGTTAGTCAATTTTTTATGCAAATGGAATTTGGGCCCAATCCCAATTCTACCCATTAGCCCTACCCCTTACCCCTCATTTTGCACGTTTACGTGAAGGGGTAGGGGTGTCCCTGTTAGGCATGGGACGATAACCGTTTTTAAGGTATACCGCGGTAAGGTTTTAAAACCGTCAGAATTTTCAGTAATACCGTTTCTAAGGTATATGTAATATTTTTTTTTTTTGTTTTTTAAGACAACAGTACCTCCAGCAAAAAAATATCCAAAGATGTCATTTTAAGATCTGTGTTTTAGAAACTAACGAAGACAGCTGAAGTCAATGATTCATTTGAATTATTTATCCTGACATGTTTTACTGTTCCAAAATATCAAATTTCAATTTCAAAGGGGAAAAAAGTTTATTTTTTTACACAGACATTTTAAAAGAATATATTTTAGAGCAGTGAGCACAATACCGTAATACAATGAAACCGTGATATTTTTATCCAAGGTGATCATACCGTCAGAATCTTTTACCGGCCCATGCCTAGTCCTAATTCTCTTTAGCTTGAAGGCGTAGGGCTAAGGGGAAGGGCTAGATAGCCTCTTGAAACAGAGATATTTCAGGACCACACTCTAAACCAACGGGTATGAAAATTTCCCAAACACACCAGCTACAAAGGCAGCATGGCTGCACACAGAAGGAAGCACAAATTAGTACTTTTTGTCATTATTATGAATTTTTACAACAAACAAACACGTTTTGATACATTCATAACTGCGTGTGTTTTACCGTCAAAAAACAAAAACCGATTTGGGATTGGGCCTTATTAAATTATAAAGAATTTCCTAATCGATTCAATATTCCCATCTCCTCCTAAAGAATTTGCTATTGTATTTAATGCTAAACCATCCGGAGTTATTCCAAGGCATCCCCTAGCCTTCTGTGTTTAGACCCTTCTAGTTCAGTGGTAGGAAAATGTCGTTTCTCCTCAACCTCTTCAAACAAATCAATACGCTCTTTATTTCTTAATGGTAATGTATCAGTTCCAAATGTGACCTTTTCTTGGAACTCTTTTGTTCATGATATTGTTTAAAAAAAAATACGGCTCATCCCAGCGTCCCTAGTTCAATTATTTTGGCAATGCAGTTATTCTAATTTGCTTTGTGGGAAAAATGATTTGAACGATAACTTTAAGTCAGAATTGGCCAGGGGTATGAATAATTTCGTCCTTTACTATATATGTAACATTTTGCTTTTATAATTTGCATTCAAATATCTAAATGCTTAGAAAAACACATTTAAAATATATCTATGTTTTACATATCTACTCGTGACATGCTGTTAGTTAGAAAAGCATTACATTATGACTTCAACAAAATAACAAGAGTTGAATGTATTTTAAAAACGTCTAGCTGCGAGTTAATCATAACTGTGCCTTAGGTTTACTTACAAACCAAATATCTAAAAGCTGGAAACACGTAGTAAATCACATTAAAAATATATCCATTATTTACATATCTACTCATGACGCGCTTTTAGTTAGAAAAGCCTTAGATTATGACTTTAATAAAATAACAGAGTTATATACAAGTACTGGATGGATTGGTTAAACGTATATCTGCAAGTCAAACATAACTGTGCCTTAGATTTACTTACAAACCAAATATCTAAACACTGGAAGCACATAGTAAATCCCATGTTAAATACACCCATTATTTACATATCTACTCGAGACGTGCTATTAGTTAGGAAAGCCTTAGATTATGACTTTAATAAAATAACAGAGAGTTAAATACAAGTACTGAACGGATTTGTTAAACGTATAAAACGTATATCTGCGAGTTAATCTTAACTGTGCCTTAGATTTACTTACAAATCAAACGAAGATCTGCCAGTACTTCACAATTCACATGTGTACGGACAGCGCCATGAAAATGAAATCGCACGTTTGATGACGTTACTATGGTTATGTAGAATCTGCGTCTCTGATTGGCTGATACTCAGACTTCTGGGAAATGTAGTCCTTAAATTTCACTCGCGTAAAGGTGGAATTGTATAAAATAATTGTTTAATATTTTGTGAATTTTATATGCTAGTGTATGATATATGTGAATTAGTCAGACGAGTTGTTTTTTCTTTAAAGCGTCTGAAGATTAAAGCGGAACTACATTACAGTCAGTTGTAGCTTTCCTTCCGGGCGGTATTCACAGCAGCGCACATTACATGACCTGACTGAATCGCGTTATGAAGAAACCCTCAAGATGTCAAAAGTTCACACGCGTTTATCACGATTTTCTTCAGCTTATAATGCTTTTACCAGCCGAAGACACGCGAATTTAAGGCAAGTGAAAAGTTTTTGATTGTGTAGAAGAATTTAAATGAACCATCATTCACCTCAACGCGGTTTATGCAGTTAATCTTCTTTGTATTTGACATTATTTAAACTTACTTAAACATTAAATTAATTGAAATTTGTTAATTGAGCTTATTTGTTTTCGTTAGGTTTATTTTTCTTGTTAAATTGCTCTTTAATGGTCTTTTAAATCTTCTGCTGACCTTGGTAGACATTTATCACAATATGAACACTGATTTTTCCCCTTATCATTGACCTTTATGACATCTAAATCTCGTGCATATTTATGCATTTATATATTTATTTATTTTCGTCTGATTGATTGTGTTAATGCAAGCAGCATGCGTTTTGTCACGAGGTTTTAATCTTTATGATCTTTCATAAATATTTTACTGATTTTTAAAAATTTATTTTACATATCAACAATGATTAAATTTTTTTTTACATTTATTAATAAAAAAATATTTTAAAAATCCCGATAGTACAGGTATCTGCCAAAACATTCGAAGATCGAGGAAAAGTCTATTTCAATAATATGTTTCAAAAAGTGAAACTTTTGTGCTATATTACTTCACTAGACACAAAGTTTAATATTTAAAGCCTTTATTTGAATGATTATGGATTAAAGATGAAAATCCCAAATCCAGTATTTCACAAAATTATAATACAGGGTTTAACGCTAAGGATGTTTTCCACTGGCCCGATTGGACCAGTGGTTCAGATTTTTACTAGCCCTACCAATATTTTCACTGGCCCCTCCAAAAAAAAAAAAAGTTAATAGCTATTTCGTAGCCACAAATTTTGTAAAAAATGTTAGGAAATGTATGTAATGAGCAAAATTCAAAGTGTTATGCAAACAAAAGTAGCAATATGGAAAATATGCAGGTATTTTATTGCAAAACAAAAGGTGGCTGACCTGCCAAACTGATGGAAAATTGTACAAAACATCACTTTGTTTTTTTAGTGGTGGTATACCCTCATAAATGTCTGCTTCCAAGACGATAGAAACAATCGTTTTCTTTAAGGATCATCATTTGATGTTGCCGTCTCTTCGCTGTACTGGTTGTTACGGAAAGAAAAATAACGTGCTCACAACATCCAATCAGATAAGAGGAACCGAAAAGCAATATGGTGTTTACGACATCACAGACAGGGTAGCATTTGAAGGCTTAAAAACACAAACTGTTTCTCGATTCTTAGATGACGATTCTATTAAACTTTTGTGACAATGCAGCAATGGCCCGATCGAACCAGTAACGATCCTGTCTACTGTCCCTAGCGTCTCACTCGCTGGCCCCAGGGCTATCAGGCAGTCCTTATTGTTGAGCCCTGAATATCATAACAAAGTTCAACATTGTAGGCTCCCTTTGTCTCAATCTAGTCTGCTAATTAGTGCAAAACCTTGAAATTGTCTCAGTCTGGCCTAGTAGGCTTCAGAATCATGGGGAAAACTGCTGACTTGATAATTGTGCAGATGACCATCATTGGAGGAAAGGTCTCAAAAGGCCATTGAAAAAGGTGATGGATGCTCTCAGAGTGAGCATGTCTAAGCATATTAATAGAGTGTTAAGAGGAAGGGGAAAATGTGGCTGGAAAAGGTGCACAAGTATGACAGCAGCCTTGAGAGGACTGTCAAGCAAGGGTGACTGAGGCTGGTGTCAGAGCATCAAGAACCACCACATACAGATGACTGCATGACATTGGCTACAGCTTAAGAATTCCATGCACAAAGCCACTCCTGAACCAAAAACAACGTTAGAAGCGTCTGTGCTGGGCTAAAGAGGAAAAGTACTGGTCTGTTGCCCTGTGGTCCCAAGTCATCTTTTTAGATTAAAACTAATTTTGTATTTCATTTGGAAATCAAGATCCCAGAGTCTGGAGGAAAAGCGGAGAGACATAAAAGTCAAGCTGCTTAAAGGAGGGGGGTCCTTCATCTTTTATCAAGTCCACAGTCAACGCAGCTCTATTGACCTTATTCTTCAATGTGGAAGTGCGCTCGTTTTTGCGATTGTTTTAGGACTTCCGATTCAGTTGCCTATGGGAGAAATGACTAGGAATAATTAACGGCTGAAAACGGTCAAACTACTCGCTCTACAAACAAGTGTTTGCATGATTATACAGACAAAATAGAATAATATAATAAGAAAATCTCAGTTTGCAACATCAAGCAGCAGAACGAGCTGTTTTTAATATCTAAAAATGAATGGAAGTGAATCAGACCAGAAGTCTTGAGCCAAAATGATTCAAATGGCTACGCCCGCTCGTCTGCGGAGAATAAGGTGAATAACCAGGATGCTTTAGAGCACTTCATGCTTCCTGCTGCTGACATGTTTTGCAGATGATGATATAATTTTTCAGCAGGACTTGGGACCTGCACACAGTGCCAAAGCTACCAATACCCGGTTTAAGAATCATGGTATCCCTGTTCTTAATGGGTCAGGAAACTGACTAAAACACCCCCTGTTAAACCCCATTGAAAATCTATGACCTATTGTCAAGAGTAAGATGAGAACAGAGACCCCAAACAAGCTGAAGGCCGATATCAAAGCAACTTGAGCTACTATAACACCTCAACTGTGTCAAAGGATGATCGCCTCCATGCCACACCACTTTGATGCTGTATTTAGTGCTAAAGGAGGCCCAACAAAGTACTGAGGACATAATACAGTACATTAACACACTTTTCAGAAGGCCAACATGTGTTTAAGATCCTTGTTTTATTGGTCACATGAAATATTCTAATATTGTAAAATACTGGATTTTTTTTTTCATCTTTAATCCATAATCATTAAAATTGACTCAAATAAAGGCTTGAGATATTTCACTTTGTTTGTAGTGACCTAATATAACACAAGTTTCACTTTTTGAAACAAATTATTGAAATTAATGAATGATATTAAAACATTTTTTGCACATACCTGTATATGAAAAGTACTTTATTTTAAGATAAAAAACCAATTGTTTAGTAGATTAGTAGATCAAAATCAGGGCTTATGTTCATTAAGAATTTAATTTTGTCCTCGACGAACCATATGTAATTTTTTTTGGATAAAGGCTTCATGTAAAAAATTAAATTGTCACCATTCACTTACCGTTTAGTGTCAAACCTTTGAGTTTCCCTCTGTTGAACACAAATAAGATATTTAGAAAAATGTTGTAAATCTGTAGCCATTGACTTCCATAGCATTTGTTTGTCCTACTATGGAAGTCAATGGTTACCGGTTTCCAGCTGTCTTCAAAATACCTTCTTCAGTGATCAACACAAAGAAACTCACAAAGGTTTGGAACCACATGAGGATGAGTAAATACAACTTAAATAGTGTGTGAACGATCCCTTTAAGCACATCTTTAAAATGAATATGCTCCATATTGATTACCTGTAGGCAGTGTGGCACAAGGATGCTGTCCATAACATCAGCGCTTAACGCCAGGTCCAGGAAACCTTCAGAACATGAGGATGAAGAAGCAGACAAACCCATCAAGTTCTCCACCAGCCCCGCCAGTCACAGGACCTGGAACGTAGACCGCTCCATGGGCAGCAACTTCCAGCGGCCATGGTGGAAAGTCTTGCCCGTCAGCCTGTTAGGAGTGGGTTTCCTCCTGTGGTGTGTGTTCAGGAAAGAGACTGAGCTAGACCAGACTCTAGAGAAAAGTCTCTATGATCATTTATCAGGACTGCTGTCTGAGGAGGAAGAGGCAGAGGTCAAAAACAAACCATCATAGTGATTTAAAAACAGAGACTTTATTTTATTTTTTTTTCATTGGCGATGTTAATTTATGGTTTAATGCTGCCTTCAGAAGTAAAACATTTTCTATGTCAAATCAGCCATCCAATGTTTCTGATAGTGTTGAAGTTGATCGTCTGAATATGCATTGAACAAAAAGAGATTTCTGTATTGCAATTGTAGTTTGACTGCTGGTTATTGTCAGTGCAGTGTTTCTCAACCATGTTCCTGGAGGACAACCAGCACAGCATGTTTTTTTGGATGTCTTCTTTGTCTGTCAGACCTATTACAAGTTTTTCAGTCTCTGCTAATGATCTGAATTAGGTGTTTGGTTAAAGAGACATGGAAAACGTGCAGAGCTGGTGCTCCTCCAGGAGCATGGTTAAGAAACACTGTATTAGTGGACACTAAGAAAATGCCTTCATTATCTGCTACTTGATTTGTTCAATAAACTCATTTTAGCATTCAGTTCTTGAATGTAGAGCAGGGGTGCCCACACTTAGTCCTGGAGGGTCGGTGTCCTGCAAAGTTTAGTTCTAACCCCAGACACACCTAGTCTAATCAAGCTCCTACCAGGCTTCCTAGAAACTTGTGTTGAGGCAAGTTGGAGCTAAAATCTGCAGGACATTGGCCCTTAAGGAGCGAGCTTGGACACCCCCCGATGTATACACGTTAGATTGCATAGAAAAGAGATTGTACAAACACGACTGGTAAAAAAAAAGGAAGCTACATGATATACACATGTCTTTACACTGCTGATACTTTATATTTGCTTCATTGAGGTCACTCAAAAAAGCATCCAGTGTTCTGTCGATTTGTCCTACTTCCCATTCAAAAAGTAGGTAGCACATTTTGATGACACAATATGCTACCCATCAGATTTTGCTACCAGTGTAAATTAATGTGGAGTAGTGTGGTATGAATCTGTAATAATCACCCTAACCTACCTAATCCAAACCTCAGAAACATTCAGATAGTATCGGTAGAATAATCTGAGGGGCTTTACAAACCATTCATTTTTTACCACCTCCAGTTAATTGGCAGTGTAACATGAAGATTTTAACATTCTGAAGTTATGTAATTAGTTGTAAACCACAGTCTTTAATCCTAAAACCTGCGGCAATTCAACAGCCAGTTCATGGTCAGCAAACCTTCAGTATTTAAATTAAGCTTAGAACCTGAGGGAATTAGAATAGAGTAGTGTTTCCCAAAGCCTGTTCCTGAAGGCACACCAAGAGTACACATTTTCAACCTCTCACTAATCAAACACAAGAGACTGAAGCTGCGGTCACACTGGACTCATCTCTCCAAAGACTTCCATTCATACGCACACGAATGCGTCAGACCGGAGGCGCAGGGTCATGCATTAAATTTCGCATTTTGCTGAGGTGCAAAGTTCAAGCTTGGTGAACTCTGACCTGCGAAATCGCATCACTTGATTGCGTGAGACCAATCCAGGATCAAAACATGACCTCTCTGGACAGAAATTTAAAACATTGAGCAATCGCTCACTTTTTTTTTTAAACGTCTAATCATCTTGTTTAATCCCGCCTCTTTTCGCAGCACCGTGCGACAGAATTTCGCAAGCTCAAACTCTAGTGCAACCGCAGCTTCAAACTTTAAAAGGTAACGAGTCGGATAAGGGAGACATCCAAAATATGTACTGTTGTTGTGCCTCCAGGAACATGGTTGGGAAACACTGGCATAGACAGCCTGGCTGTTTCTCACTGCGTTAAACTTTCTTGTGTAACAACCGCCAAAACAAAAACAAAGGATGTGTGAAAGTTCCCAGATGTGTTCTTGGTATCGAGGATGTGTTGCTGCAGACCTGAGCACCAATCTTGCTCTAGAAGTCCCAGTAGTTATTGGTACTGAATAAAAGGTGGGAAGTGGAGCATTTTATATAGATTTATTAAGTTCAGAGACATAACTTTTCTAAGACGTTTCCCTATATGAGAGTGTGAAAACAAACATTACCATAAAAATCTTAATAAAAAGATGAAACATGAAGGGTGTTTGTTTCTCAATTCCTACATTGGAATTAAAAAACAGCCCCTAAAACAGGGGCTCCATGCTCTGTCCTGGAGAGTTTAGCTCCAATCCTAATCAAACACACCTGATCCAGCTAAATCAAGCTCTTACTAGATATACTAGACTAGGAGTGTCCAAACTTGGTCCTAGAGGGCCGATGTCCTGCAAAGTTTAGTTCCAACCCCATTAGGCACACCTGGGCTAGCTAATCAAGCTCTTATGAAGCTTTCTAAAAACAACCTGCCTCACACCTGTGTGAACGGAGCTAAAATCTGCAGGACACCGGCCCTCCAGGACCAAGTTTGGACACACCTGTACTAGACACTTCCACACACACCCACACACGTGAAAGCAAGCTGGAGCTAAACTATGCAGGACACCGGCCCTCCAAGACAAGAGTTTGAACACCCCTGGCCTAAAAGGGAATGAAATGAACTAAATCTTTCCCAAAAGTGAAATTACAATACTCTCAATTTGGAAGAGAATTTCAGATGGGATCTTAGGGCATCTGAACTCTCCATGCAAATACACACCATGTGAAGTCCACAATAACGAGTCTGCAGTAGAGAGTTTGAGGTAGTGGAAAGTTTATTTACAACCAAATGGCCACAATAGAAGAGGAGAAACCCAATATAATAACGAGAGAAATAAAAATGGGACACTTTCTAAATTTATCATGAAGCATGCAGACTAGGCAGAGGTATATGAAAGTCTAAAATACAAACTTTAAAACCCTGAGGAGCTCCCGGAATGTTCTGACGCTGCCCCCCCCCCGCCCGCCCCCCACTACCAAGTTCAACCACAAGATACCCCTTTCCCTACCGCAACTACTGAAAATACAAAAAATAAACTTAAACTACACAGGCATTTATAGTCAAGAGTGTAAGAACCCCAAATGCCCCTCCCTCCCCTGACCCACCCACACGACAAGCCCCACCCCCATATATTCCTCCACACAAAAAAGTTTGAGTAAATGGTAAAGAGAGTTTAAGCACGTTCTCCACGGATTCGACGGGCCAATTGGATGTCTTTGGGCATGATGGTGACACGTTTGGCATGGATGGCGCACAAGTTAGTGTCCTCAAACAGACCCACCAGGTATGCTTCACTTGCCTCCTACAATTCAGAATGAGAAAACATCGTCATGAGTGACCAAATAAACAATAAATGACCCAAGCATGCGTGTAGAAGTGTTAAAGTGCTGGAAAACACACCTGCAGGGCACCGATGGCAGCACTCTGGAAACGCAAGTCGGTCTTGAAATCTTGAGCGATCTCACGAACCAGACGCTGGAAGGGAAGCTTGCGGATCAGCAACTCTGTGGACTTCTGGTACCGACGAATCTCACGAAGAGCCACAGTTCCAGGACTAGGAGAGTATAGGGGAAAATAATAATAATTTGTTGTGCATAAAAATGCTTTATTTACACAAACTTTAGGCCTTTTTCTTAACATGGTAAAATTCTATTTATACACAATCTAATGTACAGACTTTAAATTGAACGCATACACTAGTCAAATTATGGAGTATACAATACACTTGCACATATACAATATAAAATTTACTATAATTAGTACACTAAATTAATCAAACTCTTTAATCTGAAAACTGTATAAAATGTCTGACAAACCATAAGTGCACGTTCATATAAAAAAATAAAAAAAAAAGTTAACAAAACATAACACATTTATATGCAAGTACATGTTATATCAGTGTATATAAAGAGTATAATATATATGAAAACCAAAGTGCGTACATGTATCGTACACACAACAACATATGGCCATGAAATACACATGTCCTCTTAGTGGACAAGCTATATGTATATGTATGTGTTTGCACATACGCATGTGTACACATGTAAGTTGCATATAAAGTAGTAAATATTTGAAATGAAAAAACTTGTCATAGGGCAGCATGATATTTGAAAAATCTAACATAGCAATATTTTATTTTGCTGCGATATACACTGCGATATGAATATAGTTTTACTAGATGATTTGATTAGCTCTATTTGAAAGGACATTATAAAAGAACTTCAATTGGGGTGATCTGCATAAAATATTAAAAAAATTACAATCATATACAAATACAAAAGCAAAAACACAAGTTAAATAAACACTGCTTTATGCTTGGAGTCTAACAGTATTCAAATACAAACATTTTACAATTGAAATGTAAAACATGGTCATTGTATAAATTTCACACAATAAGATCTTGATATTTTAATATTATATAATTTAATCCTGTGATATGACTAATGCAGATACACACATTGTAATATCAATGCTCAAACAATATACAGTAGTTGACATTTAAAGTGGATAAAAAAAATAAAAAAAAAAGCGTTTTCTAAATTGTCCCAAGACAAGAATGGGTGTTGTTCAATAGTCTTAGGACAACTGATGTTGACCCACTTCAAACGTCGACTACTGTACTGTTCAGCCCTAGTCTTTCCCAAAATTGTCTTAAAACAAAAATGTGTTGAATAGTTTTAGGACAATTTGATGAAAGGTTGAGATTCACTTCAAATGTTGACTACTGTATTGTTGAGCCTACTTTTTCAAAATTGTGCTGAAAACCAGGACCATTCTAAGAATTGTTTTGAACCACTTCAAAATGTTGACTACTGTATTATTCAGGCTTAGTTTTTCAAATCATCCCAAAACAGGAATAATGTCTTGAACACTTTTTGGACAATTTGATGAAAGGTTTTTATTCACTTCAAACATTAACTATCGTATTGTTCAGTCCTAGTTTTCCATATGGTCCCAAAAATGTGTTGAAAACCAGGACAATTTTAACAATGGTTTTGATACAAAAGCAGCACCCACTAAGAGCTACGTATTACGTAAAATTTAGTTTTAATCCTTCATTCTTTAGTTGTGTGTAGTGTTTTGTTGAAAAGAAAAGTTTTAAAGCCTTGTAAAAACAATAAAAAAAATCTTTTTTTTTTGCTGTGTTAGTTGCACTTTTCCCAGGTTAATCGTATTGAAGTTGGTTTTATGTTCGCACATTCTTACTCTCAATAATATAATATCTAAAAAAATAATTTGCCAATTCTAAATCATGAAATCATATTTTCAGCCAACAGCTATCAAAGTAGCCTACAACATTGTTCACAGTCAATTAAACAGAGCTGATGTTTTTTTTGAAGTCATACTAACTTGCCACTTCAGACTGACTATTCAAAATAGCGTGGTAAACAACACAAGGTCTGTGTAGAGTTGTAACTGAACGAATGTCCAAACATAAAACCAGCTTTACCTTAGAATTTGGTAACGCAGTCCATCGCATGAAGTTTATTGATATCAAAGATATGAACAAAATATACATTTGTCTGGGATTCCTTCTATGAATTAAATCTATTCAATGACTTGTTCCCTAATTTACATACTCCGATAATGTTACTGCTAAATATGTACAATATAACGTCTTTCCGGTTTTACGTTTAAATAATTTGTGTGTTTTATTTCTCTCCGAATAGACTGTTTGTGTGTGCCTGTAAGTCTACGAGCTGAGATGAGGAAACTCCTCCCCGCGAGTAAATATTCAATCACTATGCTCTAAAGTTAGGAGGCGCTCCATCATTCCACACTTTAACATGGCGAGCGGCAGTGAAGTGAGGCAGCAATACGAGGAAGCGTCGGTGTCTTTCAAATCCGCCGTGTGGGGACAATTCGGTTACACGTATAGACTAATCAAGCGGAAACACTTCCAACATGACTGCACAACTGCAGGGCCATCACCCAGCAATTTCACTGTCTGAAGGCAGAATAGCAGAGAAGGTAATAAAGTCCTCCATAAAACAACAACCCCTCGCTGAATCCTTCCAGCAAACATACCCAACTGCTTCCGAAAGACATAAAAATAAGGCAGTGTTTAGTTTAATTAAGATGGTTTATTTAGTTACTGAAGTACAAATTTGTTTATTTGAAATGGTCAATTTATGTTTATTAACTTCACATGCATGTTTATTTTCAAAAAGTAGGAATTTATGTGTGGCCCAGTTTGTACATGAGCTTCCAGCAGCTGTGAGATTTCAGTGTTATTTTTTTTTATTATATAATACACTAGGAACTAGTGCACCTTTCTTGGCTTAGAAGCAAAATAAAGTATTATTGCAATAAATCTTTTTATTTTTTCCTCTTTCTTACTGTTCCTATTGCCTATGCATAGAATAACAAAAAAAACACTTGTGTTATGCCATCAGAACCGAAAACAGTTAAAAAAAACTAGGTATGTATTACACTGTAAGCTGTTTTGTTGCATCCCTAATATATATATTATATATATATATATATATATATATATATATATACACACACACATATACTCTAAAAGCTGAATACATGTGTATAAATACACACACGTGCGTTCAGTTTTTTTGCCTTACCGGTATCTGTGTGGCTTCTTGACTCCGCCGGTGGATGGCGCACTCTTCCTGGCCGCTTTGGTGGCCAGCTGCTTCCTGGGGGCTTTACCACCAGTGGATTTACGAGCGGTCTGTTTTGTACGTGCCATGGCACCTCAATGAAGCGGCCTGAATAAGGGACAAGAGCCGATAAGAGAAACAGCACAGCCGCGGGGACTTCCACATGCGCTGACGTAATCAATAACAAAACTCCAGCCCCCGTCCCGTTCAAATTAAAGTTAATACTACAGTCAAACATAAAAAAGTTGGGGATATATCGGACTCCTTTATTACCAGCTAATTTAAGCGCTTTACGACATGAGGGCGCCATTTCAGAGATTAAAAGATAAACGTGTACGTTAAAGATAAATGAGTTGGCTGGCGACTCTAAAATGCGTCTCATATTCTTTTAAAGTGCACTTAAGTGTTAACGGTGTGTATAAACAAATAGAAGCATGTGTGGCTGTGGAGAATTAATAACCTGAAGAACTCGCAGTGGGACACTGGGTCACACACTGATACTCAACAGACTTCCATTCAACGCACACACACTTACACACACACACACAGAGCGCCTGAAGGCAAATATCCTCAACGGCGGTCGGGTTCATTCAACTATTCAGGCACACTAGTATTACATAAACACCACATTTGATTCAAATATTGCGAAATGGGCGAGAAAATAACAGTAAATTGACATGGCTGAATGTCTCATTTATGCAGTAGTTTAGTCCACCATCTCAGGATGAGACACAGACACGTTTCTGCCTTTATGTGTAACATGGCGCCCAAGAACACCAATTACAGCCTTTTCTTTGTCTACACCGACAATTCAACAACACCACGTGTAAACGTTAAAACGGGAACAAACGACGCGTGTTATCAGAGTATGTGTTTAAAGTATTTATTTAAGCTAAAATTGGTTGATTAAATACGGATATCAAGCTGGAGTAAATATAAACGCGCGCTTGTTAGCTTAGCTTGTTGCTACCGCGACAAAAAAGTGATCTAAAACAACGAATTTAAACACACAAACGTGCTGGAAAAACTGTCGGTGTTCTCAAAATATTCTAAATACGTTATTTTCATTAAGATAAAACCATCATTATACATGTTTTGTTAGTTTAAGATCAACCGTTAACGATACTTACGATTTTCTGTTTCAGTTAATCCGTCAAACCCAAAACAAGGAACGTCGGTCACGCGCAGTACGAGCTCCCCTACATTTATAGAGTCAGTGACGTCTGTGCGTGCATAAGACGCGCCCACACAAACTCTCATTGGCTGGAGGAGGGAACGAGCATAATTTAACCCTTCTTTAGTATTTATAACAGTAACAGACTGCCTGGTTTGTTTTAAGTATAAAAGCTACTGCTGATCAGCCTTAGAAATTAATCAGGATTTTTTTAAAACAATTAAAATGGCTTCTTATGAACGTTTAATCAACAAGCAAAGTGAAACATCTTTTTTAGATGCTTTAAAATCATTTCCTTGCCCTGCACCAGTTTGGTGTCGATTATGTAAGAACAATCGCCTATTTTTTACCAACCGCCCGGTTCTTTTAAGTCTCCCGGTTTTGTTTGATGATAAAACATAACTAAAACATAATTGCGACGAAAGTTGCCATTCAAATGACTAACTAAAATAAAACAATGATTTTGAGATCCACTATTGTACGATAGTCTTTGTGTTATCATTGCCTACAGACGGTGAATTTAATTATAAAGCGCTGCAGTAGGAACCTTTAGGAAGGAAAATTTATTATCAGCGGAACCATTTGAACGCTGCACAAATTCGCGATAATCACACACGCATACTTAAAATGTGTAAATATATTTAAATATCCAAAACTTCAAGCAGTTAAGTAGTCAAACACGTTTTTGTGCCATTTACTTATAGCGTAGACTACTCTTTAATTAGTTTTTCAGACGAATAAAACTTATGTCAGAGGTATCAACTGGAACAGGTAAGATTTATTTTTTTTGTAAAGCAGAACATTTCGGTAGCACTTTTAATTTACAATATAGATTTAAAAACGTTTACTGCATGACATCACGTTGAAAATTGTGCGTGGGATTTGTTCGTGATTCATAGAAAGCCCCAGAATGCTGGGAAATGAGAAAATCACGGATGTCCAGAGTGGAGAAGCTGACCCCGCCATACCTCCAAGCTCTGAGGCTTCTGCCAGTGCTAAAAAACACAAGAGAAAGAAAAAGAAAGCAGGTGATGGAAAAGACAATCAGCAGAAAGAGATTAAAACAACAGATGGGGCAACAGCCAAACAAGAAACCTCTGAACTAGTAAGCACATGCATACTTTTTAAACTAAACAAGCACACAATAATTTCCATTGCTAATAAAGAAGATTAATATCTGCATATACTTGATTTCTGCATTATTTTCTGATTGAATGTGCTCTTTGGCCACTTTATTAGGTACTCCTGCAGTATCTGCTCACACAGCTGTGACAACAAACAATACTGAGGCTAGAATTCACAAAGGCTTACTAAAAAACACAGCAGAAAATTGGTTTACTAGTCTGTCGAGTGTTTGTGCTACGGATAAAGTTGGATTTATATTCATACATTCATTCATTTTTGACCAGTGACAATTTGTGACATGCTACTTTGCATAGTGGGTCTGAAATTGCATGTATGGATGACTTCAAAACAACGTTAGCACTATTTAATAGACTGGACAATGTTGTACTTGATAGTCATTGGCTGCTAATATGATTTCCCTATTTAGAGTTTCTATTTAGAGTTATATTTGGAAGGTTAAAGTCCAAATATGTGAGTATATAACTGACTTTATCTCAATGTGCTACAGCACTAGGATGGTGGGGTCAGAAATTGATGTAAACAGTATGAAAACATTGAGGTAAAGTTGGTTTTATATTCACACATTTAGACTTTCCAAATATAATTTTTATAGGTGGGCATAGATTAATTTTAATCTAGATTAATCTCACTGTAATCTTGGAATTAATCTAGATTAAAATGGCTCATTTGAATTGAATTGCAAAGGCATTCAGAATATGTGTGCTACCCAAATAATGACTAAAAGTAAGTCTTTGAAAACGGGTTTCTCAAGCATTAGACCAGGGGCTCATCTCCTGTTTCCAAAATGCATCACAAACTGCTTAAGGAACTGTTCTACTATGATAATTGGTGATGAAAATAAATGATGTTCAATAAGATGTACTTGTGTTTACTTACTGTTTATTCAGTTAAACATCAGTGTTGAACTGTAGGCCTACATAAGCTCCAAACAGCGATTTTTGATGACCTTAATCCGACTAAAGTCATAACTGAACTAAACAGAAATGGAATTAAGACGTGGAGTATGCAGATATTACTGGCATTATTGAAGTAAACACCACAATCAAACTATTAACATCATGTAGGACTTTTCGCCATATTTTCTGACAAGATCCAAACACACGGATGTCAGTAAAGGACCGCATACACACACACACACACACATACATCGCGAAATGAGGAAGCTTTTTTCTGTGCATTCGGTGTGTGTTATTAAACTCCATAACACTCCCACCAGACCTTACTCTTTATTTGCGTCTAATACCCCAGTTTGTCACGGGGGCATGAATGAAATGTTCATGAGTGAATGTGAAACTGCCGAACTGCAGTTAAAGTCACCAAAAACTCTTACATGAAAGCACTTCACGTAAACACCTTCATTATATTATTGTCTATTAAGGCTAATAACTAGACTACAGATGTCCATGTAAGCGTAGTCAGTCGTGTCTTCGAAGTAAGTGAAAGGTCCAGAAGGGCATCCTGCTAATTTGATTCAGAAGGGCACTTTTTTGTCAGACGGCTCACCGGTTTGACTTTCATTCACCATCATTTATTTTAAAAAGCACCCGCTCCATTTTATTTGTATTTGTTTTACTTGAACGCATAAACTCTACAGGTGCCTGATAGTTAGATGTGGAGCTAACATTAATCAGATTCACTCTAGTGAACTGCATCCATGTTAGCACGTCACGTTTGATGTGGTCATTTCACAGTAGGAACACACACAGGTTCGAAGACTCGTTCTCGCCACCTACAGTGCAATTCGGCCAGGTATACATCCACGCTAAAATATCAAGGTGAAAGTCATCATAGCTTATGTAGAATAGACCCAGCTCCCAACCCACTTTGAGAATAGATTAACAGCAAAAAAAAATTTTAATCGCCCGATAAGAGTCTCGCGTTAACACAACACGGTAATGTCGATAACGGCCCAGCACTAATAATTTTAGAAATGTATTCATTGGAAACTGTAAATGGGGAAATCATTTTAGCAGCCAATGACTATCAAAGTACAACATTGTTCACAGTCAATTAAATAGTTAATGTTGTTTTGAAGTCATTAATACATGCGATTTCAGACTGAATATTTAAGAAAACGTGTCACAAATTGTCGCTGGTCGAAAATGAATGAATGTGCAAATATAAAACCAGCTTTACCCCAATTATGAAAACATGCATCGGTTTTGGCCTTGTATGAATGCTTGAGATTGCTGATGGTGCAATGTTACAGGAGTTTTAATGGCACACTTTTTAGTATCAGTATAGGATTGTTTTTATGCCATAGCAATTTATTCATGACCCTAGTCTAGTGGCCATTTTGTGATGGCAACTTCCAGCAGGAAAACATGCCACAAAGCTCAAATCATCTCAAACCGATTTCTTGAACATTACAGTGATTACTAATATTTTGTATGACTCCCATGAGACTGCATCCATACATCTCTGCAATGACTCAAGTAGCTGATTAATAAAGTCATCTGGAATGGCAAAGAAAGCATTCTTGCAGGACTCCCAGAGTTCATCAAGATCATTTGGATTCATCTTCGATGCCTCCTCCTTTATCTTACCCCAGACATGCTCAATAATGTTCATGTCTGGTGACTGGGCTGGCCTATCGTGGAGCACCTTGGCCTTCTTTGCTTTCAGAAACTTTGATGTGGAGGCTGAAGTATGAGAAGGAGCGCTATCCTGCTGAGGAATTTGCCCTCTCCTGTGGTTTGCAATGTAATGGTCAGCACAAATGTTTTGATCCCTTAGGCTGTCAATGTTGCCATCCACTCTGCAGATCTCTTGCACGCCCCTATACTGAATGTAACCTCCAAACCATGATTTTTCCTTCACCAAACTTGACTGATTTCTGTGAGAATCTTGAGTCCATGTGGGTTCCAGTAGGTCTTCTGCAGTATTTGTGATGATTGGGATGCAGTTCAACAGAAGATCCATGGGAAAAATCTACCTTCTGCCACTTTTCCAAATGATCAACTAGAAGTCAAGTTATTATTTGTTGCTCTTAGTACTGGGAGAAAGTGTTTATTTTATACTTCTACATTTTTAATCAATCATTTGCCCTTAAGTTTTACATAAAGTGAGTAATATGATCACATATGAAGGAGTACATTTCTGGGTATATACTTTAAAATGTAAAAAAGAAACACTCCTTTACGTGTGGTCAATATATATATATATATATAAACTATTACTTGATTGAATTTACAGACCTGGTATTATATGTTGATATGTGTTGTTATCAGGATATGAGATGACTAATATTGTGATATAAAAAAAATTGTTATCTCATATATAGAGCAGCTGCATGATGCTGTTAGGTCAAAATCTCTAAGTAATGCTTCCAACATCTTTTTAAATCTGAAGGATTAAAGCACTACTGAAGAAAGCTGTAACTAATAAAGTGGCCGATGACTATATAACCTGTTATATAAAATGTATAAATAACTAACCTGTGTGTTAGACTCCAGATGAGCAGCTGAGTCGAGAGTTGGATTGGTGCATCGAACAGCTCGAGCTCGGCTTGAGAACTCAAAAAACATCCAGTAAACAGAGTGAGTGTGTGTATATTCATTCATTTTCCTTCGGTTAACAGCTTTTATTCGTCAGAGGTCGCCACAGCGGAATGAACCGCCAACTTATCCAGCATATGTTTTACACAGCAGATGCCCTTCCTGCTGCAACCTAGTACTGGGAAACATCCATACACTCTTACATTCACACTCATGCACTTCGGCCAATTTAGTTAAACCAATTCACCCGAAGCGCATGTGTTTGGACTGTGGGGTAAACCAAAGCACCCGGAGGAAACCCACGCCAACACGGGGAGAACATGCAAACTCCAGAAATGCCAACTGACCCAGCTGGAACTCGAACCAGTGACCTTCTTGCTGTAAAGTGATAGTGCTAACCACTAAGCCACCATGTTGCCAAGAAACTCATGAATGATGCGCTATGCTGGTTTCGAATCTACAACCTCAGTGTTGGTAACGCAGTGCTTAGCACATTGTGTGTGTGTGTGTGTGTGTGTGTGTGTGTGTATGTATATACAGATCTTGCACAAATTCTGGATTTAAAAACACCCATCATTAAATATGTCTCACTTCAGGAGAAGAAGCGAGCCGTGCTTTGAAGACACTGCGCAGCTCCAAAGCACCCCTGGTGAAGAAGAGGCAGGTGATGAGAGCCGTCTCGGGAGATTACAGGAAGAAGATAGAAGAGGAGAAAAACAGACAGTTCAAACTCATACAGTCAGGTAAACCAGTGGCAGAAATGCACATTCGGCCACACAAAAATTGCTAGAATTTTGTGTAAAACATTGTGTAGGTTTTCCTGCACAAATGCCACATTTATAATTAAAAAAGAGAGAAGTTTTAAAGCTTTTGTAAACCGGAAGTTGCTGAGACTTTTATTGCAGTATATTGATGTACTTCCAATATGCTTATTTCACGCGGCCGCCATTTCAAAACACGAAAGCGAGGCTGTGGTGGGAAGAAACCTGGAAGTATAGGATCAGCACTGTAAACATTGCAACAATATGCGGAATATTGCGACTTCAAAATGCAGAAAAGGTGTAAAGATCACTTTAATATCATTCAGTTCAGTTTAGTTTAAACAATTAAAAGCATATTAGGCATCAAATAACATCACAATCTCTTTAAGAGTGATACGCTTAAGTGTCCTCCTAGACTTTAGTTCATGGCAGCAGATAAACACAGTGAGGACGCTTCCCTGCTTCAGCCTATGTAACCCGGTGAGTGATAAAGCACTGCAGTCCTCTGTAGCACATCTTCATGTTGTCTTTAACAGTGTTGTCACGGTACTGAAGTTTTAAACACGTCCATTTCCCGCTAACATTTAAGCGCAGCTGAGCGCGCTCATAAACAGCTGATTTGCCTTCGTGTTCACCAGTGCTCAACAGAAATGACTGTGATTGGCCTTGACGGCCATCAGTTCACCGCTCTACATAGATTGCAAACACATACACGAACACTGGAGCATTTTAAAGCCGGGAAGATCTGTTGATTCACCAAGCGGATCGCTCGTCTGTGTTACACTCGGAAAACATCAGTGAAGTGTGGTGAACTTAGTATCGTTACAGTCTAATATAGTGAAAGAATCAGTTCATTAAATTGAGTTTGATAAATGGCATCTTAAATGTGTAATTGGGAAAGAAAACGTTAGCTAACTAGTGTCATTTCCCTTAACTTAGCTAAAAATGAAGTCCGATATCCCTTTTTATTTTCACTGTTCATCCAGAATGGACCTTCGGATTACTCGGAAAGTGGTGAAAGTATAAATTTGTGTCACTTTCTCTTCGCTGATAAGACATACAGCCAGGTACACAACATTCCTGTGTGACTAATGCGATACTTCCGGGTTTCTTCCCACTGCAGCTATGATTTCGCTGTTAATAATGGCGGCTGCATGAAATCAGTCTATGGGGTATACGCAGAAGGACTTTTAATTTTCAGTAACCCAGTTCAAGCGCTTCCGGTGAACTATATGCAGTTGCAAAATTGGTTGTTTAAGGTCTTATTTCTTTAAAAATCTACGATTTTCACTGCCTGATTGATATGTGATATAAAGTGGGTCTCAGCCTGTACATGAAGCACTGCATTCAATTCAGTTTTTCCAACTCTCTCTTTAAAATGCACATTTTTACTCCAGTATTTTCAATGGAGCTTTTGCGCTCACCTGCTGCTACTGACGGCATGTGTGCTTAAACAGCTTTTTATCTTGTTTCGCACTTGAACTACTAAATGAATGCTGAAGTCTATTTAATGGATTACACTTTAATTACATTACAACATCAATGCTGTAACTTAATTGAAAATAGTCACATTAACCTTTCACCGGAAGTTTGTTGATGGGGAAATAAACACTAGCTGTGCATATACCTTATTGAAACAGAATATGGAGTAGGGGGATGGGCTTTTTTTTTTGCATAGTTTCCTAGTAGTAAACTAAAAGAGGGGCGTGGCTAAGCGTCAAATTTACATAATCAGAAAAGGACCGCCTTTCCAAACCCAGAAGCAAATGCTCAGACTTTGATTGGAACTACTACTTTTTCTCATTGGATTAACTTGCACAGATTAATTATTCACCTTATAAATAATAATGTGAGCTAACAAAATAAACATTGTACAGTCTGACTTCAATGCGGACTTTAAATGAATGCAAACACTGGGTAATTACAGTGCTCAGCATAAATATGTACAGCCCATTTTAAATATTTTTATCCATCCAAATATTTTTGCTGCAGGTTTTACAGAGAGAGAGACATTTTTAAGACCATTATGAATGAAATTTTAGACTTTATGTATATATATATGTATATGTATATATGTATATATGTATATATATATATATATATGTATATATGTATATATGTATATATGTATATATGTATATATGTATATATATATATATGTATATATGTATATATATATATATGTATATATGTATATATGTATATATATGTATATATGTATATATATATGTATATATATGTGTATATATGTATATATGTATATATATGTGTATATATGTATATATATGTGTATAT
>CAIGQZ010032287.1:4408812-4424994 GCA_903798205.1 Danio tinwini
ACCCAGAACTCCTAACAGCCCAGAACACCCTAACAACCACCCAGAACTTCCCAACAACAGCCCAGAACACCCTAACAACTACCCAAAACACCTAAAAACTGCCCAGAACACCTTAACGACCACCCAGAACACCCTAACCACCCAGATCACCTAATAACCACCAGAACACCAGAAATCACCCAGAACTCGCTAACAACCACCTAGCATTATGGACCATTTCAATAAATGCTGCCTTGGTGATTTTTTTAAAGCATTAAAACAGATTTCTTCCTAAATTCCTGTATTTGATCTGTTTATTGTTGCAGGCCAATTTCTTTTTTTCTGACGGAGAGTGAAAAGTCACCCTGAACATATGTAGCTGCATGAACGTGCCAGAAAGAAAGGCATCCGTGTCCGCGTCGGTCCATAATACATGAGTTTAGATGGAGACTATGGAACCGGCGGCAGAGTGGCCAGAAAATACAAGCGGGCGAAGAGCGTCTCTCATCTGTGCTACAGTCACATGGTACACCTGCATCCTGAGAACTGACCAATCACAGGCAGAGCTGTGTTGGACAAGGCGGAGCCACAGAATTTGAACTGCTGAATGTGCCAGAAACACACGAACGCTGCAACACAAACACTGTTCATTGCTGTACAACAAATCAAACCTCTGCTGTTTAAGAAAATGCTTATTTATAGCTTTCTCATTCATAAATCAAACCTCAGATGATCTTAATTATCAATGGTCTTCTCTTAAAGGGACATTTCATTCTAAAATGTAAATTTACTCAACCCTAAGTGGATTTAAAGAGTTTCTTTATTATGTTAAACACAAGGAAATATATTTTGAAGGAAGCTGTAAGCACTGACTTGCATAGTAGGAAAAATACTATGAAAGTCAGTGGTTACCGTTTTCCAACGTTCTTCAAAATATCTTCACTTGTTTTCAACAGAAAAAAATGAAACTCATTAAGGTTTAAAGCAAGTAAAGTGTCAGTAAATAATGAAAATGTTCATTTTTGGGGCGGCTGTCCCTTTAAATACTGTCTATACTTTAATTCTGCTGGTGTTTTTTATAAATGTGACCTGAGCTGAACCTCTGGGTTTATGGTTGTATTACTGGAGCTACTGT
This sequence comes from Danio tinwini, assembly GCA_903798205.1. Taxonomy (NCBI): domain Eukaryota; kingdom Metazoa; phylum Chordata; class Actinopteri; order Cypriniformes; family Danionidae; genus Danio; species Danio tinwini. The sequence continues at coordinate 4,409,927 of CAIGQZ010032287.1, forward strand.
CCGTTTTTATATTTAAAAGGGGAATTCTGTCTACAAAATGTGTAAAGTACTCTGTATATCAATTTAAAATGATCATTTTTGATGTTAATTAACCTGTTTGTAAACAAATATTATTATTATTATGATGACATATGTACATGGAATAGTTTTAAGGTCTGTAAATAAAGTATAAAAGGAATAGTTTAGGACTGTGTTTTCAAAGCTATTATGCTAACGGATAGCATTTTGGCCGATCATCTACTGCACCTTTAAAGTGTTTCTGGATGTCTCTATGTTAAAAAAAAACCTCACAGATGACTAGACAGGACTGGCTTTATTGATAAGCACCAGTGCTTCTTTTTTTAAACAAATCTGATTTCAACGCAATAACAAACGTGTCATTAATACAATCAGACCAGAGTATTCTTTCTAAATGTGAACAAATCACTCACGAAGCCAAAGTGCATCTCAGCCACATTCATGAATTAAAACCAAATTTCCAAAAACTACAAATCAAACCTGATTGTTTTGAAGCGCACATTCCAGTATGTACAGACAGATTCCCATGGAGTGTGTGATTAGCATCGGATCATGAGTTATGTGTGTTTTCCCTCATAAGTAGCAGCATGATTGAAGTGAGTTATGCAGTTCTCTGTGCGTGCATGTATGTGTGTGTGTGTGTGTGTGTCAGGTGTATTCACACAGGTGTCCGCAGCCGGCAGGACAGTGTTTGGACTGTTTGAGCCACTCCATCACGTGCTCCAGGTGTCCTCCGTGACTGCAGCCCTGACACCACACAAACAAACCTTTGACCACGTGGTGACACACCGCACACACACTCGCACACTGGTGGCACCTGGAAACAGTGAACACACACACACACACTAAATAAATAAAGTAAAAATACATTTATGAATAATGCTCACATTTACAAATGTCTAGGAAGCTGTTGCTATTTTGCAGTTGACAGCATTTTAATTTATATATTTAATTTTATAACAGTAATATAACATCTTATATTTCCATAAAATATATATTTATATTTTTATATATTATGCACAGTAATATAATTATTTTAATATATTTAATAATTATATATATATATATAGTTGACATTGTCTATCCACAAGATGGCGACAGAGATTGCATAATAGTGTTCTGACCGTCAGCTGCAGATGTGAATGAACGGCGGAAGAAAGTAGTTCCTCTTACAAAAGGGTTTTTGAGCCAACACATGCCTTGTGTGACATTTATAATTATTCATTCATTTTCTTTTCAACTTAGTCCCTTTATTAATCAGGAGTCGCTACAGTGAACCGCCAACTTCATCCATTCATTTTCTTTTCAGCTTAGTCCCTTTATTATTCGGGGGTTGTCACAGTGGAATAAACTACCAACATATCCAGCATATTTTTTACGCAGCAGATGCCCTTTCAGCTGCAACCCATCACTGGGAAACATCCATACACACTCATTCACTCATACACTACAGCCAATTTAGCTTACAAAATTCACCTATACCACATGTCTTTGGACTTGTGGGGGAAACCGGAGCACCCGGAGGAAACCCACACAAACACTGGGAGAACATGCAAACTCCACACAGAAACGCAAACTGACACAGCTGAGGCTCAAACCAGCGACCTTCTTGCTGTGAGGCGATTGTGCTACCCACTGCGCCACCGTGCTGCCCATTTATAATTAATATTGCTGATATATATATATATATATATATATATATATATATATATATAACACACACACACATATATATAATATTGCTCATACATAAAAATTAACATAATAAATTGTTACATGAATATGTATGTAAATATATGTCAGACATTTTCTACATAAAAGCAATTTTATATACATATGCATCGAAAGTATATTAAATGCATGTAAGATGTCTAATATAAATTTACAAACAATGTAATTTTTGAAAAAAAAATGTCAAAATAAGAAAAAGTTAAAGACATATAAGAGACAAATGTCAAAAACAAAAGTCAAAAACATCAAGCCATACTGTATTTTCTAAAAGAAAATTTTAGACAGTGAAATACATGCATTGCTTCTATTGCTTATTTGACCCATATACATTTTTGCAAATATTTTAGGTTATTTTTAATAAGAGGAAGTAATAAATGTGATATTATATAATCACACAAATATTCTGTAATATATACAGTTGAAGTCAGAATTCTTAGCCCCCCTGTTTATTTTTTTCCCCAATTTATGTTTAATGGAGAAAAGATTTTTTCAACACATTTCTAATCATAATAGTTTTATTAACTCATTTCTAATAACTGATTTATTTTATCTTTGTCATGATGACAGCACATAATATTTTACTAGATATTTTTCAAGACACTTCTATACAGCTTAAAGTGACACTTAAAGGTTTAACTAGGTTAATTAGGTTAACTAGGCAGGTTAGGGTAATTAGGCAAGTTATTGTATAACGATGGTTTGTTCTGTAGACTATGGAAAAAAATATAGCTTAAAGGGGCTAATAACTTTGGCCTTAAAATGGTTTTAAAAAAATTTAAAACTGCTTTTATTCTAGCCGAAATAAAACAAATGAGACTTTCTCCAGAAGAAAAAATATTATCAGACATACTGTAAATATGTTATTGCTCTGTTAAACATGATTTGGGAAATATTTAAAAAAGAAAAAACAATTCAAAGGGGGCTAATAATTCTGACTTCAACTTTATATATCGTCACCCTAGAATTAAAAGGTTCTCTCTGCATTCTGAATGATTTTGAGATATTGAGCTTCAAAGTTTTTGCATTCCATATCAAACAGTATGTGTGTAACATTTGTATTTAAATAAAAAGTCTTAAAATGTAAACAACTTATAAAAAAATCCCATAATGTAAATAAGTTGTCGTTTAATAAGAATATGTCAATAACTCAGTTTTGACAAAAATGTCAGATAGAACCTTACAATTCTAAGGTGACGATATATTACAGAATATTTGTGTGATTATATAATATCACATTTGTTACTTTCTTTTATTTAAAATAACCTAAAATGTTTGCAAAAATGTATATGGGTCAAATAAGCAATAAAAGCAATAAATGTATTTCACTGTCTAAAATTTTCTTTTAGAAAGTACAGTATGGCTGTCACATGACACACACACACACACACACACACACACACACACACACACACACACAAACACACACATTACATTTATTATTGCACAGTTATTATAGTATCACCAATTTTGGTAAATATTCTGTATTCCTAGATTCTAAGATGTTTTAAATGTCATTTTCTTTAAGGTTTTAGTAATTTAGTTGTTTCTGTCTTTGTTTTAAAATTTCTCTATATATCTTTTATTCATTTTAGTAAGTCACTTTAATGACTTACTGCTATAACATTCATTCATTCGTTTTCTTTTCAGCTTAATCCCTTTATTAATCAGGGGTCGCCACAGCGGAATGAACAGCCAACTTATCCAGCAGATGTTTTACACAGTGGATCCCCTTTTAGCCGCAACCCATCACTGGAAAACACCCATGCACTTCCATTCCCACACATCCACTACAGACAATTTAGCCTACCCAATTCACCTATAGCACATGTGTTTGGATTGTGGGGAAAACCGGAGCACCCAGAGGAAACCCACGCCAACACGGGGAGAACATGCAAACTCCACACAGAAATGCCAACTGACCCAGCCGAGGCTCAAACCAGCGACCTTCTTGCTGTGAGGTGAGAGCTCTACCCACCGTGCTGCCATGCTATGACAATCAACTGAACTAAAATGTAGAGTTGTAAGTAATAAAATAAATTGGTGTATTTGTAAAACACAACAGAGCAATTTCCATAAATATTAAAAACACACCTTTAAATGACTTTTAAACAAAGTAATATACATACAGTAAAACTTAAAGCTTGATCTTGAACTTGAGAAAGGTTGAAAAGAGAAAAGCAATGGAGGTGTTACCGGTCACAGATCCAGCCCCTGTTGCTCATTGGCCGCTTGCAGTTGCTGCAGTTGATGTGTAAAGTGGTGGAGGCTTGATTGAGGCACATGATGGCGCCGCACGTGCTCAGTTTGATCACCTCATTGCTGACGTTCCACAACTCGAAACGCTGCAGCAGGTCGATGTAGGACATGTACCAGTGCTCCTGAAACACATACACACATCCATCTGGGATAAAGTGACGAAGTGAAAAGCAAAGTAAAAGCTTTACATGTTTGTATCAGTTTAAACTCAAAATGTGTCACTGTTTTGGGGCACACTAGCTAATAGATATCCTTAAAACCGCCAGACTGAAACTAATAATTTCATAGGATCTTTAGGGAGGGTCAAACCCCCACAGACCTGCGTGAGCTCGTCGATCTCCTTGCGGATGCGGTCTCCCAGCACGATCAGCACCGAAACGGCCATCTGCACGTCTCCCTGCTCGGCGTAATAGCACAGCATCTCCTTCACAATAGGGCAAAAGAACTTGGGCGGCAGGTGAGGCGAGAACAACAGCTGCGAGACGGAGATGAGACTGAAGGACTCCATGGGGGTCAAACACATGCTCTCGGCCTCGCTGCCGCTCACGTGTGGAGACTCCTGCTTCTCCTGCAGAGGCTCTGGGGCCGACGGGTGATCCATGATCTCGTGCCGCAGCGGAAACGCCTCCTGGGGGAGTAGGTACTCTGACTCCTCTGCTGGACACATGCAAGCCTTGTGTTTATATTTTTATGCACATACTATATTCTAGGGCTGTGCAATATGACGATATACAGTAGTCAACATTTGAAGTCAGTGTTGTCAACACCTATGTTTCCATCCACCTATTTTTATGTGCATTTTGAAATAATCACATAAAAACCCAGGATGGAAATGCAGAGATAATTTTAATCATAAGTTTAAAAGTAAAAAATTATGCGCACAACTGATTCTACAATGGAAACCGAATAAAGCATGCGCATCATGTCATGTGGCCCTAAGCATATGCCACAGCCATATCGCCCTGCAGCCCAAGACCGGTTACTCACTCAAGTTAAGCAGGGCTGGATGGGAGAACACATGAGAAAACTAGGTTGCTGTTGGAAGTGGTGTTAGTGAGGCCAACAGGGGGCGCTCAACCTGCAGTTTGTTTGAGTCCTAACGCCCCAGTATAGTGAAGGGGACACTATACTGTCAGTGAGCAGTGAGATGTTAAACCAAGGGCCTGAATCTCTGTGGTCATTAAAAAGCCCATGGCACTTCTCGTAAAGAATAAGGGTGTAACCCTGATTAGAGCTGAAGATCTTTGCCCGAACCCGAAGGGTCCCGACGGGTTCGGGCTTAATTTCTATCATTTTTAACGGGGTCGGGCCAAGCTTGGACTTGCGCAGTATATAAACAGTCATGTGATGCATTTCGATTAGCGCGAGACAGTAATTAAATCGTTTGTTACAACATTAAAATAATGACGGAGAAGTCAAAAAGTGCTAATTTTGACTATGGTCAGGCCAGCCATCAGCCCAAAAAGACGGTCATTCTGTCATGTCACTACAGTGGTGTAGTGGTTAGTGCGTTGACACATGCACTCCGGTGCTAGATTCCCGCCTTGCGGTCCTATGCCGATCCTTCCCCTCTCTCTGCTCCCCACACTTTCCTGTCACTTCTCTACTGTCCTGTCAAATAAAGGTGAAAACCCTGAAAAATTATAACAAAAAGAAAAAAAAGAAAGGTCATTCTAGCCACCATGGTATTTCGGTAGTCGCTCATACACTGCATATTACGGTAGAGCGCTAAACAGCAACAGCGCTAAACAGCAATGTACAGAGAAAATGACAGGGAAAATGATAAGGTCACTCGCTACATTGAAACCGCTGTCATGGAAAATGAAATGGATGTTCTTGGCTGGTGGAAGATAAATAAACAATTCTACCCAAAACTTGCAAAATTAGCCAGATCAGAACTATGCATCCCGGCCTGTAGCAGCAGCAGTGAAATGGTGTTCAGTGCTGCTCAGTGAGCGCACGACTGTGCTAAAGCCATCTACAGTGGATTCAATAATGTTCCTCCCCAAAAACACGTAGCCTAATCTTGGTGAGTATTTTCAAATGATAACTAAATATTAATTAAATCATAAATGCATAATGTAGACAGAGTAGGCATCGTTCTTTAAATATTCAGCTTGTAAAAAGAAGTGGCGAAACTAATCCCGCAGAGCCTTCATCTTAATTTAGTCATTGCCAAATACTCGTCATAATTTTGAATTTATTTTAATTTAATTTGTAAGAAGACTTATTTGTATTGGTGTGTTGGCCAATTTAAAGGCTAAGTGTATGTACCAGTGGGCCTATTTAGAGTGCTGAGATGTTACGATGTTACAGAGGACTTATTTTATTTCTTTGTTCCAACTTCCAAATGGCCTATAGCCTACGTTTGTTATCAATAAATTGTGTTAAAAAAATTTGTAGACAGCTCAATCTTGAAAAAAGGCAAAAGAGCTGTGTGTGTTTGCACATTTAAATAATCTCAGGATGTAAACGAATCGGGCTTTTAAAAAGCTGTCAATCAAAATATACTCGTAGGGCTCAGGCCGAATTCTGTCGGGCCTATTTTTTTATGGCCCGTTTACACCTCTAACCCCGGTGTCCTGGTCAAATTACCTCTATCAGCCCTTACCTATTATGGCCTCCCAATCATCCCCATCCACCGAAAAAGGGTACCCTTGGCGGTGGAAAAGCAAGCCTGATAAAGGTGACCCGTACCGACTCGTACCGTACCGTACTGTACCAGTCAGTGGAAACGAGGCATTTGTTGATAAACTTGTGTGGTCATTGAGCATGCTTTGTTTAGCCATCTCCCCTCCTCCTAAGAACACATTATAGACAGGACATCTTTGTCTCAAATCAGACTTGTGATAAAACTAGCAGACTGCAGACCTCCAGTAGGCTCTTGCAGACTCATGGACTTCTAGAAGACGCTGTATGACTGCAGATTAACCAGCACGTCTGAATAAAGGAATTATGCTTGAATTCGAGTCTCCAGGACTGGGTTGTCTTCTTTTTTACAACAGGGTGCATGGCCATACTCGATAAATGTGCTATATAAATAACATTACTTATTAATTACTTACTATGTGATTTTGCTTCAACAAAAGCAAACGTGATAACAAAAATGACGGTAAGTGACAGGTATGTTGGGTGGACGATTACGTATAAAAGGATATGACAAACCGTGGATTGTTTTGCATAATAAATGGAAGAGCCTTAAACAAAAATACATGGCTGAAAAAATAAAATTCGGACGTTGTGAAGCAGTTGGCAAGAACACATATCATTACTTTGACGACATGGATATGATTCTTGGAAAAAGGCCAACTGTCACGTCTCTTGCCAGCAGCTAGCTCTCTGCAACTCCCACATGGTTGCCCACTGAAGCTAAGCAGTGCTGCGTCCAGCCAGTACCTGAATGGGAGACAACATGGGAAAGCTAGGTTGCTGCCGGAATGGGTGTTAGTGAGACCAGCAGGGGGCGCTCAACCTGCGATCTGTGTGGGTCCTAATGCCCCAGTATAGTGACGGGGACTCTATACTGCTCAGTTTATATTCACTTCCATTGACCTTTATTTGTATAGCGCTTTTACAATGTAGATTGTGTCAAAGCAGCTTCACATAGAAGATTATAGTAAATTGAAACAGTGTCAGATCAGTTTTCAGTGTTTAAGTTCAGTTTAGCTCAATTCAGTGTGGTTTAATAATCACTACTGAGAGTCTAAACACTGAAGAGCAATTTCAGTGATGCGCAGCTCTACAGATCCCGAACCATGCAAGCCAGTGGCGACAGCGGCGAAGAAAAAAAACGTCACCAATTGGCTAAGTGATGAATTTAAATAACATCGAGCGAAACCAGGCTCAGTTGGGCACGACCATTTCTCCTATGGTCAAACGTCTTGTGCAGAGCTGCAGTCTAGGCGCCGGAGGCTATCATAGATATCCAGTCCTTTGTAACGATGGTCACACAAAAAATAAAAATAAAATAACACCTACATAAGTAACCCAAACAGTATTATGTCTTAATACTAAAAATGATTATGCAGGTGCATTTCTGCAAGACTCTATGTTACAGACACAGTATTACTATTAATTGGCTTAATCTTTTTCTCCCCTTTTCAGACTTCTGATCAAGTTATGTCAGATTTATTAATGTAGTGATCATCTGATTTTCATTGAGCAGATGGGATATTCATTAATATTAATTATTCAAATTCTTATATTGTTTATGCAAATATCTTATATATTGTAGTTGCATATTTGCTGTTTGGGGTCTAATGATAGTTATGTCATCATTAACCTGCAGGCTCCATTTTGCTCACAGGGCTGCGAGAAAATATCTAAAAAGAGTGGAAAAATATTGAGGCTATGGTTAAATAAATAAATTAACAAAAAAAGTGCGACACCGGCCCTCGCCGGTCCTCCCGATTAGCCAATCCGGGCCTGCATCTTTGGATGGAAACATGGCTAATGTTGACAAGTCAATTTGACAAACTTTTATCAAAGTTGTCCTAAAATTATTATACACACATTCTTGTCTTGTCAAATGTTGATGCCTTATTATCTTTTGGGAAAAGCCTATTTCATTTTCGGTCCAAAAAAAAACTTTCTGGTTGAACAAAGTAACTAATAATTTTGGGCTTGACGGTATGTGACATCAAATAAGGGTTGCACAAAAGTAATCTAAATGTAATGTGTAATCTGTAATAACTGACCACATATTTTGTCCTGTGATTTATAATCAGTAACTGATTACAATTCATAAGTAAGCTGCCCAGCTCCGCTTGTGAGTTTTAGTGTAGTTGTGTTGTCTGACCTGCTTGGTTGTCGTGCTCCATGCTGTACAGTTCATCATCATCTAATTCAGCGTCTGCAAACAGATACTCGGCCTGACCCTCGCTGCCCTCCGTCTCCTCGTTCTCTGCAAACACACACACACAAAGGTTATTTTAGAAAACTAAATAGTGAAAAGTAAAACTAAGACTAAATCTATTGTTCATTCAAGTGCAAAGACCGCTCTGTGAACATAATCTAGCTGATTCAACATGGTAAATCATGCCACATTGAATGTGTGACCAAAATCAGTCATAAATGTAAAAGGGGTGGGTCATTTCATTTTCATGCGCATTTTGTCAGTAAAGCCGGTTCTAGTAAACCTCCAGCATGTGGATCCAGAGGGAGCAGAGTTTACTAATACACAGTTAGTAAGGCTGAGTAGTTCACTGATAAGCTACTCCAAAATCCCCACAGAACTACAGTCGAGTGTTCAAAATAAATCCTTCTGGAAGGTAATCCATAGTCGTGTGTTTATTAGTCAAGCTGAATCAATGAAAGTAGTAAAATACTAGGTGCGTCCCAAATCGCACACTATTCTACTGCATTTTGTAGTATAAATAGTATACTTAGTGCATTTACATTAAATATTTAAAATTTTTTTAAAATGATTAAGTGCATTAAAATGCCCAGATGATGCACTTATTCTACTTCGTGCAACTTAGTTTTAGTCACGTAGTGGAAAAGGGAGCAGCTCTCGTGCATGTGCTATTTGGTAGTTTGGTATTTATTTCCCTAATTTAGCAACTGTCACCTGGGAAATGGTTTTAATTTTCATTTAGTAAAAAAAATGTAGTCTTAGGGTGCTTTTACATCTGTGGTTCTGTTCATTTGGTCTGAACTAAGGGCAACAAATGATACGTTGTGGCATTTTTCTGTCCTCTTTGGGTCCTTTTTCACACCACAGTGATTGCTTTGGTCCGAACCAGTAGAAAAGAACCAAAATGTGACAAAATCCACATCACTCATTGGCCAGATGTTATTGAACTTATTTCCTGAACTGCTTTTTGATTGGTCAGAATTAACGTGCGGGAAAATGCCAATGGAACTCTCGCAAGTAAACAAACCGGCAGACACAAAATGACGATTTTTACTATGGAGGGACGACTGCGCTGGCCTGGTCATAGATAGTATAATACATAGTTTGTATACATCACTTTAGACAAACTATACATTTCAAGAATGAAGCACGGCTGTGATGTTTTAATGCATTGCAAATGGTGAAGGCACATCGCAAGTCATTTCAGGAGGAGGTGTGAATTAATTTAGCTAAAATACGACATGGTCATATTCAGGAAATATTACCAACAATCCATCAGGTAATGTTTTTTCCTCTTTCTCTCTCTCTGTTTAAAACTGTTGGTGAAGCGCTGTCAAGAAATATTTTTCCTCCACATTTCATAATGCACAGCGCATCAGACAACGGCAGCTGGATTAGTCCAAAAAGGCATAGTACTTTTTGTGGTTGATTCTGTTTTAGTTCGGATCATGTTCTTACCACAGACGAACCGCTCTAGGGTTCATTTGAAAGCGTACCTAAACCACCTCTTCAAGGTGGTTTTTGGTCCCTTTTTGATGCACACTCAAGTGTGATTGCTACATTCACACCTGCCCAAACGAACTGCACCAAGAGGGAAAATGAACTCTAGTGCCATTCAATTGAACTAAATAAGGCAGGTGTGAAAACACCCTTACAAGGCAACCCGGAGTGCTGAATTATACTTGGCTAAACTGGCATTGTGCAGGTTAAATTTACCTAAACAAAGACAGCGTTCCGCCACAGAAAAAACATTTTCAAAGCAGAATATCTGACTTCAGCATTGTTTTTTAGATAAACAAGTATGTTCACTTAGGATGTTTCTTAAATATCTGCACACAAATTATGGTATTTTAATGCTTTAGAAAAGTCAAAAACTTACATACAGCACCTTTAATATTCTAATGATTTTGGGCATAACAGGAAAATCTATGAATTTGACACATTTGATAGAATTTTTTTCTATTGCCAAAAATGTACCTGTGCAACATAACATGGTTTTGTGCTCCAGTGTTACTATCAGGCTATATACACACTGTGTATATAAACATGTCTTAGTCTCACCGTCATTGTTGTTGAGGTTAGTCTCCAGGCTGTGTATGTTGTCTTGTCTGCTTTCTTTGTTTCTCTCATTGAGAGCAGCACTCATCTCCTTCATACTGAAGCTGCAGGGCAGAAAACGGGTAAACAAGACACACGACTGAGCTTTGGCTTCAGAAATTATTAATCATATGGAGTAATATCATACCTATTGACGAGAGGAAGGTTTCCTGATTTATTCAGATTGTGATTGGTTGACATGGAGGGATTGGCCGGTTCAGAAAACATGATTCGCAGCATCGTCCATGTGGTGGATTCCTGTATAAAACACATCAACACTGAATAAAACAGAAAGTGTGATACAAATCTAATCATTAATTAATCATACTACAAATTAATTCATATAAAATTTGGATTTAATAAACATTAAAACATTCATTAATTTTCCTTTGGCTTAGTTCCTTTTCTATTAGAGGTCGCTACAGCAGAATGAACCACCAACTAATCCAGTTTTACACAGCAGATGCCCTTCCAGTTGCAGCCCAGTACTAGGAAACACCCATACACTCTCACATTCACACACACTCTAATACACTATGGCCAATTTAGTTTATTCAATTCCCCTATAGCGCATGTGTTTGGACTGTGGGGGAAACTGGAGCACCCGGAGGAAACCCACGCCAACACAGGGAGAACATGCAAACTCCACACAGGGATGCCAACTGGTCCAGCCGGGACTCAAACCAGCAACCTTCTTGATGTGAGGCAACAGTGCTAACCACTGAGCCACCGTGCCGCCTAACATTAAAACATTCAACTATATTTAAAAAGGTGGTCACGTGTTATTTTAATGTGTCTCAATAGTATGAGTCCGAAAATGTCAGAAAAACATTGTACATTTCTCAGAATGTGTGTTTATCATAAGAATCATTCTGCAGAGATTTTGATAGGGTTAATTAAAATAAAAATCGAGGTCTATAAACCCCTCCTCTCCATAAGCCAACTCTGCTCTGATTGGTCAGCTGGCCAACCCATTTTTGATGGGTCTTTCCTATCTCTTCTACATTTTGTGGGTAGGCGGGAATATGCAAATGTGTTACTTTGATCATGTTTTATATCTATTTTGGACATCATTTTCAAAAAGATACATTTCGTTTCCTAATAATGCCGTCTCAGTGTGGACAGAAGGCTAAAACGGAGAGAAACATATGCGTTTTTAAATGAAAATGTATTACTGTGAACATGGCATTAGACTTATGCTATCTATGCTATCTCTAGTGAGTAGGGATGGGTACCGAAACTCGGTACTTTATCGGTATCGGTGCTAAATTATAAAAGACAGAAGTATCGATAAGCTCTGACGTTAACGGTTCTGCTATCAGTACTGGAGAATTATTGCTGAACAAACATTACTTACAGTTGCATAATTTAACTGACCAACCTCTTCTAATTTGCCATATTTGATATTTGTCTGCAGTTAGCAATCTCACATGAGAAATGCTTGTGTTTCCGGCGAGCGCGTCAAGTATAAAAGCCTTCACAGTTCTCGTGCACGCACACAGCTCATAAGATTACGGAGTGAACCAAACGGGTTGTATTTCCCGAGTGGACAGCTGCAATGCCCGTTGCAACAAACGCAACAAGTTGTTGTCTTGTACAGTATAAGCGGAAAGGCATGTAATCTGGCTAAGTGAAAGTATCTTTCAAAAGTGCAGTAACTGCAATGAAAAGTAATGAAACGTTTTTGACTGCTTAGCTACTTACATCATCCACATTGTTTTGTCAGCAGTCAATCACCTAAATTAGTATAATATTAATAGCAGAGGTGTAAAGTAACTCATTTTAAATACTCAAATGACTGTAATTGAGTAGTTTTTCTCAGGAATTGTACTTTACTAAGTAGTTTTAAAAATGTGTGCTTTTACTTTCCCTTGAGTACTTTTTTATTGCTGTATCTGTACCTTTACTCAACTAATTTCCTTCAACCTGCAGTAACTACTTTTTTTTTCTTGTGGAGATTAAAAAAATCTATCCTGTGATTCCTGTCCAATTAAATCACACACATAAGGTAAATCGCATCATAATGAAATACCTCAAGACATGGGCGATTTATAATTGCAGCAAACTGTTTGGAAGCAAAAAGTGTCCAAGAAAATGTACAAAATCTTTAAAAGAATTGACCCAGAGACTGTTTAGATGCATGTCACTGATGAGAAGATGACGGATGTTTACTGTATGATGACCGAAATGGTCTTAAACACCAAGCAGGCACAAGACGTCAACAGGACGTCAGATTGATGTTGTACCACAATGTCGTGGGTATGTTGCATTTTGTTTGGAAATGAAAATCGGGTTAACGTCAGAACTCAACGCCAGGTCAACGTTAATGTCCAATATCCAACCTAAAACCTACTAAATATCAACGTCTAATGATGTTACAGCTTGACATTGTGTGAATGTTACCATTATGACATCTATCAGATGTTGAATTTTGGTTGCCATACCTGACGAATAAATGTCAGTACTTGACGTCAATATGATGTTGCTGTAAGATGTTGGCTCGGCGTTGGATTTTGGTCACTTTCTAATAACGTAAAATCAACCAAATATCAACGTCATTTGACGTCGCTATTGGACATCAAAATAATGTCCTTAGATGCTGGCTAGACATTGAATTTTAGTCACCTGACGTCACAACCTAAATCTAACCTAATAATAACATCTTATGACATTGTGTGCCTGCTGGGCAATCACTAGATGCACTACAGAATGCTACGTTTACACACACATGCACAAATGTCATGTAAATGCATCAGCTTTACACAGCGTAATACTCACTACTCGAGTACTTTTAAAAGGGCTACTTTTTACTCATACTTTGAGTAATATTTACAACAGATATGTTTACTCTACTTGCACTACATTTTTAGGCAAGTAATGGTTCTTTTACTTGAGTAGGATTTTTCAGTACTCCTTCCACCACTGATTAATAGTAAATAAACACAGACATTCGATTACAATGAAAACAGTATTTTTTTCTGCAGTAGCCTAAATAAATCTTAGACATTAAAAATGCTTTTACATCAGCTGTATTTACAAATATAGCCTATGAATAGCCTAATAATAAACTATGCTTATTAAGAAATTATTTTAAAATAGCTTATTTGTACATTGCAAGATGCTCCAAAACTGTATTTAAAACACAGTTAACTTCAAAAACACAGCCTCATTTATGTAAATGCGTTAATAAAAAAATCATAAACATTATCTTAAACTGCATTTTGCAACTCAAAGAGGATATTGTTAACTGCAGGCAGCACAATAAACCAAGAAAGATCCCGACTTCTGCCAGAAAAGGCAAACATGTTGATTTTTCTCCAGAAGAATGGTTAAAAGTCATTTTCCTTCAAATCATTGAACATTCTTTTACAGGAAAAAAAAGATTTATTTGTTTTACAATTATTTGTTTTATTTTATTTTACATTAAAAACATAATAAAAAAAACAAAGTGTTGTTAATTCTGTTCAATTTGTTTGTGTTTTTTTATTTTTTATTAAAAAAAACATACAAAAAGTACTGATAAGAAAACTGCTAAAGTACCGAACCGATAAGTGGTATTGATAAAAGTAGTAATACCGTTAAAAGCTTAAGGATTCCCATCCCTACTTGTGATTTTTTTTCCTCAATTGTAAGTCTCTTCTGAATTAACGTAAGTTGCTCATCTGCTAAATGAATAAATGTAAATGTTGCATGTAAAGGCATGTGTGTCTGCACCTGCGGTCTGTTGAGGCTCTTGGCGACGTGAGCGTTGTGTTCACAGAGTTCAGCGAAGGGTTTGCCACTCAGTAAGTAACTCTGAGCGGTGTTGATGAACCAGTCCATGCCAACGCTGCTGTCGGCTTCGCTCTCGAACACACTGAGGGCGCTGGACACCTGCGCAAACTGCTCCGTCACGTCCGGCTTCTTGAAGAAGAAGATGGGGTACCGTCGGTCACCACCAGGGTACGTTTTACGTCCCACATCCCCGGCAGAAGCAGGAGCTATGAGGAAAGATCATGTTTTGATGAGAAGTTTGTTGGTAATGATACTGAGGCTCAGTGTTTAAATGAATATAATAATAACAGCTAGTAAACTGTTTTTAAATACATTTTATTAACAAAACAAAGAAAAT
>CAIGQZ010032287.1:4435533-4448608 GCA_903798205.1 Danio tinwini
ACACACACACACACACACACACACACACACACACACACACACACACACACACACACAGAGAGAGAGAGAGAGAGAGAGGTCAAATAAAGCAGATGCTGCAGTTCAGTCTCCAGCCAGCAGGTAGAGCACAAACTCATCAACATCATCATCTTCATATGGGGGATTTTGGAATGACGGGAACACTTTTATCTTCAAGATAAACCTTTAATATTATTTTTCAAAAACAGAATTAATGAAACAATTTTGAATAATAACACAAATTATATCGAGTTATCTTTAAAAAAATAATGCTTGTATGTGTATTTAGAGTAGAGATGCTCAAAATAACTGATTAATCGTTAACCTAAATGGTGCATTTGTAACCAATTAACGGCATCAGTTAAACGATTAAAAATTATAATTTTATATATTTTTAAAGTTTGGCTTCATAAGGGGCCGATCACAGAATGAGATTTTTGCATTGAGAAGGGCATTTTTTAATGGTTTATTAACTGTTTTGGAGCTGCTTATGCGCCCTGCAGCCTCACGGTATGCTGTTGCGCGCTGTGTGCTCGCAGTTGAAATAAAACTCAACCCTGAGCGGAATAGTTTGTTACGTCAGCCGCGTCTTTTTCATTCTTCAATCAAATGAAAGCAGAGCAGGGTTTCTGTTGAGGTGCCTGCAGTGATTGTGTGGTCAGGACGACGGATATTTTTTAATGATGAGGAAAAACTTGTGGTCGCAGTTTCAAGTTAGCCAGAGCCGTAGAAATATTACTTTACAAATCATGGATATCACAATGTTATTCTGTATATTACAAATATAACAACATGGACAGCATCACTCACCCACAATAGACCAGCTGATTCAGTCGTTTCCTATAGTGACATAAAAAAAAGAGCACCGCGCTTCTTTTTTCTTGTCAACATAAAGGCAGTGTGGTGCGGTGTGCCTTGCATTTTTGGAAGGGAAAAGTGCGTTCGCTGTGATCGACCCCTGATGTGCAACAAATATTTGTTAACTTGCGGGATGGTAACACGTGCCTACAGACGCATTTTGTCAAAGAAGCAAAATGAAAGAAGAATATTTCTAGTCACAGTTTGACAGACGAGTCAAAACAAACCAGTGCTGATGCTGATTGCGAATGAGACGGAGGAAATAAGTCATTATGATATAATCTTTAAACTAATGACTTTTATTATAATGTTAAAAAGGGTTTTGTGACATAACAACAAGAAGCATTAATCAAATGCATATTTTCAGTGTAGCAATCGATTTAATAGCCTGATATTTTTATATGACGGACGAAAAAAACATGATTGGAAAAATCATCAAATGCCGGTTCTTAAAAAGGATTCAGTCAGTGTTTTCGTTTTGTAACCTAAATTGGTCATTTAGGTGAAAAATATCTAGGGCAGGCCTGTTTATTTTATTATTATTATTTAGTTTATTCATTTTTTCTATGCTGTAACACTGCAGGTGCGTGAAGATGTTTTGTTATGTTCTGTATGCTGCTGTTTGCATGTTAAAATAAATCAGTATTTTAAAATATTTAATGCGTCACAAAATAGACACCTCAATTATTATTTTTTTATTAAATATTTTAATATTTATCTGTTAACGGTTAATATTCGGTTAATGAGTGACGAAATGAACATCCCTAATTTAGAGACATTTTGTCTTGATAATAGTTAAGACTTCCACTATAGTTATTTTGACTGTCTCGGCCTCCAAAATCATACATTTAGCTTCAATTATCATCCAATAATTAAGTCTAATTTTCATCTCTTTAGTGTGTTCACTTTACTAAGTTAAACATTTGAATGAAACATCGATTTTCTGTATTATTGTAACTTCAGTTTTGAAAAAAGTACATGTTGTGTCTGTCTCTACGTTGTGGTCAACTCTGTAACCGCTTATAAAAAGGCAGAACAATCAGTAAAGAGTTGATAAAAAAAAAAAAGCATGTGACTTGCTCCAAGTGATGTCACTTCCTCTGACACGAAACTGGACGGCATTGAGGCCTGTCATTATTCTTCTCTCATTCATTTGTGCAAAATGTTTATGTTTATTCACCAACAGTAGATGAATTATTTGTCAACTCTGTTACTGTGATACTTCAGTGAATTACACATTCACTTTTTAAAAACCTTAATATGAAGAAAATACATCAAATTGTGTTTTAGACATGCTATGTGGTGTCTGGTTTGAGGTTAGCATCTTGAACCTGAAATAGCAATATAGTGGAAAATGTCAACTCTATTATGGTTAACAAAGATTTATAATACATTAAACAACAATTAGTAACAGAATCAAATATTCCCGATCACATTTATGCATTATTTCACATCAATACTGTATTCAGTTTACTGTAAATTTGCTATGTCGGTTCATCTTAATGAAAAACGGCTAAAAATGTGCCCGCAAATCTAGAATGAGTCTTTACATTTAGCAAGAAATGATATGCAGAAGCATCTATAAAATAGACTCACGCTTCGTGTCCAAAGCCTGTTGTGTTGAGAAAGAAAAAAATCTGATAACCTTCAAGCTTCTCATTTACTCCACACCAAGTCCTTTGAAAAAAGCCAGAGCCGAGTGTTTAACAACAGAAATAATAAACTATTGTAATAGATATACATTTATTAAATACATCTTACAAATAAATATGCTTACTTGAGGTAAAACAGCCAATATGTCAGGGAATATTATTGTTATTGCAGCACAGACTTGAACAGATTTTTTTCTCTGTCTCTCTCCATCTGTTTTCTCATGCAAACGTGAGATCAGTGTGTGGCCGCCGGTGCGTGACGTCACACACACACACATTCACGAAGGCCCTTTTAACATCTGTATGATGAATTTCACATCAACCTGCGGAAGAAAAGAGAAACAAGGCGTATTAATAATACAGTAATATCATAAAACATGTGAGATATGTACAAAGGGCTGCTGCTAAAATCCGTATTATACTTTTTTAATGCATATTTGTATAAATATTTTTATAAAATTTATTCAATTAATTACGTCCCTTATGACTATTATTAATAAATGAATAAACTTAAAAAATACATATTTATAAACTAAGTCATATTTTCACTTGCACATAGATGCTTATTTAGAGATTTTTTATATTTTACATAATTTGTATATTATGATATTTTATCACCACAATTAATGCATTAATAAACAATAGAACACTTAATTATTAATCAATTACATGACGCAATTACAATAATCAATATTTCTATATATTATAAGCATGACATTTATAATAATATTCATTTTCCTTCGGCTTAGTCCCTTTATTCATCAGGGGCCACCACAGCGGAATGAACCGCCAACTATTCCAGCATATGTTTTACCCTTCCAGCTGAAACCCAGTACTGGGAAACATCCATACACACTCATTCACACACACACACACACACACACACACAATCATACACTACAGCCAATTTAATTCATACAATTCCCCTATAGCGCATGTGTTTGGACTGTGGGGGAAACCGGAGCACATGCAAACGGGAAAACATGCAAACTCCACACAGAAATGCCAACTGACCCAGCTGGGACTTGAACCAGTGACCTTCTTGCTGTGATGTGACAGTGCTAACCAGTGAGCCACCGTTTCATCCCATTTACAACAATAATAATACATTTTTATTATTAATACTTTAATAAATCCAGAAAAAATTATAATAAATATAATATTTATTTATTTATATTTAGGTGTTAATGCCATATCAGCAGCATTGGCTATATTCATGGCAAAACATGAACTAAATATACATTATATAATCATATCAGTTTCTTAACAAACATACACTGTAAAAAAACAACAACAACAACAACATACAAATAGCGCCAATACTGAAAAGTGCCATAGACAATATTTTAGTTTGATAAATGCTCCAGAAGGCACCTTTTCAAACATTTCACTTTAAGTATTTCCAGAGTAAAAACTTTCTCTAACATCATTTAAAAATACACATTCTATTAAAATGTTTTATCGTCAAAATATTCTTACACAAGTCACAAATAGGGTTTTCTTCCCCTTTCAATAAATATGCGTGAGTAAGTCTTGAGTGTCCGATTCTACATCTCGTATGCACAACCTGGTCATGTCTACTTTCAAAATGGTTATTATTTTTTTCATTTACAAATGGATTCACTTCATACAATTTGTGATTTTGACATTCATCCCGTTTCATTTGCCTTTTCTCATTAATATACAGATTTTAAACAGGTTTCACGTCAGACACAGGAATTTACATTGTTATTTCCAAGTGTAGGGTTTCCTTAGCTGCTTTATCTACACGTTCGTTTCCAGTGAATCCCATATGACCAGGTATCCAGCGGAAAATAATATCAAAGTCTTTTTCCTTTAAAAGGTCCACTTTTTCTATTATTCTAAAAATCATAGGATGATCGGTTTTCTTCGATTCAAGTGCTTGTAAGCAGGACATGCAATTTGTGCAAATTAAAAACTGGCATTGCTGTTCTTTTTCTATTTCCAGAGCTAAAACCAGGGCACAAGCTTCAGCTGTGAATATCGAGCTTTGTCCGGGAATACTCTTTCTGAAACACTCTGAACCAATGACTGCTGCAGCAGATACTTGTCCATCTGATTTTAAACCATCTGTATACACTGGTACATAAGTTGGTAGATTGCATAGTATATTTATAAATTCTTCCTGATAAAAATTTGGGTGGATTTTCCTTTTTTAAACTGAGACAGGTGCATAATAATAGATGATATTAAATGTAATAATAGCATACATACAAATGACATGGCTCTGATGATATACCTACATCAAATTAATCAGTAACACTTTACAAACACGGTACATGAATAATGATGTATTAATGTGCAAACTAAACATTACTTTATTATGAATTAATGATGAGTTAAGGTATGCACTAATCATGAACTAACTTTAACTACAACATGAGTCACATGAGTTCATGCGTAAATTACAGCTACCTTAATTACTTGTTAGTACATGATTGTTTGTTAATTAATGTATTAATTACCACATTAGATCATGCTTAATTTAACCATCATGAACTCATGATATGCTAATACATAATTATGTTGTGGTTTTACTTGGTGGGGCACATCATCATTAACCCATTCCTAACTACTCATGAACTCCTTATGCATGTCCAACTAGTGAGTTTACATGTGTTCTGTCAACATCAGCATGAACAGGAGCTCATGAGTAGTTAAGGATGAGTTATTGGTGTTGTGCCCCTGCAAGTAAAGTCATGACACAATTATACAGTACATTAACAGCTTATGAGTTCATGTTGGTTACATTTAGCTTAAACTTAAATGTTAATTAATACATTAATTAACAACATGTACTAACTAGTAATTAAGGTAGCCGTAATTCACACATGAACTCATGTGACTCATGTTGTAGTTAAAGTTAGTTCATGATTAGTGCATACCTTAACTCATCATTAATTCATAATAAAGTAATGTTTAGTTTGCACATTAATACATCATTATTCATGTACCGTGTTTGTAAAGTGTTACTGATTAATTTGATGTAGGTATATCATCAGAGCCATGTCATTTTTATGTATGCTACTATTACATTTAATGTCATCTATTATTATGCACCTGTGTCAGTTTAAAAAAAGGAAAATCCACCCAAATGTTTATCACTGTTATTATAAAGTGTTACCAATTAATCATATGATCACTTAAATTTTACCTGCAATAGGGGGCATATGTAACGTTACACCAGCTATTCATTTGATCAAGTTCTCTGCACTGCTATATACTTTAATAAGTACCATTATTACTTTAATTAGCAATAAGCTAATTAACGCAGTGTTTGTGATTGTAAAAGACAGAAGGATCAATTACAACATTTTAAATAACGTTAGGTAATTCTAAAACACTTTGAATTCACCTCATATTATCCGACTGCTGTTTCGTGGTCACAAAATACAATCTTAAAACATTACAGAGGTATATATTTAGCGTTATGCAAAACGCAAGTGGTAAATCTGTATAAGTTAGTTCTGTAGAGATCTTGTCGCAACAAAAGTCTTACACGGCCTTATAAACACCTCGGAGAAGCTCATATATCTCCAGTCTATAACGCAGCTCCTCGTGTGGCCGAATATTTAAGATTATCTGCAGTATGAGTTTGTATAAGTCTGAAATAACCGCACAGAACTTACCCTTTTCAAAACAAATGTGTCCGTTCACGAGAAGCGGATGTAGAATCAATGTTTACGTTCTCCGCTGACGTCACGTCCCGTCGTAAGGCGCGCTCCTTCAGCGTCAATAAAGCTGCTGGAAAAGAGCTGCGAGATTTGCTAAAAAACGCCTTTACAAGTTCACAAAACAGGTTATTTTTTCATCATAACTCCTAATGTGCTGTTGTTTAACGTGCTTAGTGTGTTGTAGATGTTATAAAGCGCGTGTTTGAGCGCTATTACGGACAGTCTTGGGGATGGTTGGTGCCTTGGTTACTTTTTATGAAAAGTAATGCGTTACGTTACTAATGCGTTACTTTTTCTTTTCTGGATGAGGCTTGATCTCGTTCAAAACTTAACAGGGTTATTTTATTTTTAAACAGAGGACCTCTGCAATTAACAATGCACTTATAACCTTCATTAACCTCTAAAAAAAACACATAAAAAATAATAATTTTGGGTAATGTGATTTTCAGGAAAACTTCCTGACCCTGTACATGAAAGCCATACATGTCATATATACAGATTATTTAGTTTAAAGCAGTGTGTTTGCCACTTTTGTACTTTTTGTCTTGTTAGTTATGTAAAATCACTGTCCATTGATACAATCCATTTTTACTTTTTTTTTTCCTTAAAAAAGAGCTGTGAGATTTTCTAAAAACGCCTTTACAAATTCACAAAACAGCTTATTTTTCATCATAACTCCTAATGTAATGTTGTTTAACGTGCTTGGTGTGTTGTAGATGTTATAAAGCGCGTGTTTGTGTGCTGTTACGGACAGTGTTGGGGAAAGTACTTGTGTTGCTTAGTTACTTTTTATGGAAAGTAATGCGTTATGTTACTTTTGCGTTACTTTTTCTTTCCTGGATGAGGCTTGATCTATTTTTTTTTAAATAGACAAGCTCTGTAATTAACAACGCATGTTATAACTTTCATTTACCTTTAAAAAACACATTAAAAATAATAAATTTGGATAATGTTATCTTTGTAAATCTTCCTGAACCCAGAGCTATGCCGTGTATACAGATTATTGAAAGTTTAAAGCAATGTGTTTGCTACTTTTGTACCTATTGTCTTATTAGTTACGTAAAATAACTCCATTGAGACAATCTCCTTTTCTTTTAATTTTTTTGATGCGTTCAGAATAATGAGATCGCAGTGTCTGTTCCCATCCCCTCATTGTCTACCTTAATTTTAATTCAGCAATTTATTTTTCAAAAGTTCATTAATTAAACTTAAAAGTAACTCGCAATAAAAAAAGGAAGTTAAATATTATTACTTATTTTTTTTAAGTAATGCATCGTTATTGTAATATGACAAAACACCTATTTTTTAGAGTCTATGGTTAACCTCAATACTGGTTACTGAAGCATATGCATAGTGCAAAATATGTCGAAATGTTTGATGCAAAAAGGAAATAACAGTTCTTTATTTAAATTTGCATTCTTTATCATATGACATATGTGCAGTTTGGTGCAAAATTAAATTACATCGTTTACATTTGCCGTTTCGAACCAGTTTTAATTTAAAGTGTAAGTTGCATACTAATTTTAATGCTTTGAGTATTCAATTAAACATGTAATACACCAATTCAATTTGATGTGTGTAACGTACAAGCAGAAATAGTAGCAAAATTATCATTTAAATATTAAATTAAAATTATAAATATATTATTAAATACTGCATTTTCATCATTGCGTCATGGCATGTTTGTTGCAAAATTTGTGCATTTCAAAATGCATTCTGAGCTAAAGATATAGCAAAATGGCGAGTTGAATCCATTTTTAATGCTTTGTTGACACTCACTTTTTCTCTCTGTCAGCAATGAGTCTGTTCACCTGTGAAGATCCTGCTGTTTGGAAAGCGGTTCACAATAAATACTGGACTGTAGTAGAAGCTAAATCAGCTGGAAAGAGGAAGACTTCAGGAAAACTCCTGCAACTCGACAAATGGTTTGAATCTCCACAAACAAGCATTTCATTGCATGTGTTCAATATTGCATTTGCACATAATAAGAAATATAAATATGTATCATTGTGTTATATTGCTGTATTTAGAAAATGCTCGATTGTGTATTATATTATCAATATAATTTAAATGTAAATTAAAGACAAAATAGGAATTACATATTACTTAAAATGATTAGAATGCATATTAGAATATTAATATAAAAATAATTATACTGATATATTGCTAAATTATATTAAAAAAATGTACCAAATATGAATTGTTTTAATTATCATTCTACTCATAGTTAGAAGCTAATCTAAAATTTAGCAAAATATTGAACACATTTAAAAATTATCCCAAACCATCATCTAAAATCGTTTTAAAATGTAACAGAGTATAAATGTAGATTTTATTATTAATATTTAGCATTAATTACTAGAACAAATATTTTTAAATGTTGTTAAATTAAATAAATGTCTGTATATTGTAAATATTATATAAAACATATGCTGGATAATTTGGCAGTTCATTCCACTGTGGTGACCCCAGATTAATAAAGAGACGAAAGGCCGAAAAGAAAATGAATGAATACCACAAATTTAAATACACACCATACACTATCATTGCCTGTATTGTTGATTACATCAGAATAGAATATATTACAAAACATATACATTGATAATAATGAAATTACAGATGTTAAATTGTACTAATGTTAAACAAATATTGACACACATATATATATATATATATATATATATATATATATAATACTGAATTACATAGTTAAATTGTCAATTGAATGTATTAATAATCAGATGAATTACTACAGTATACATTTAAAATAAATAATATATAATTTATATTTATGCAGATTTTACACCCTTCACTTGTAGCTTCACTAGCATTGCCTCTTATTAATCTGACAGCAGCTTTCTACAAAAACTAAAAAATTATAATCCAAACACCTCTAAAACTGTTTAACCTGCTCATAGTAATTCGTTGCAATCAGACTCCAGTTGTAAATGTAGAAGATCTCTGTGTGTCTCTGCTCAGGTTTGAGGAGGATCTGCCAGCAGCCGTTACGGCTCGACCGGAGCGTTTCCTCACACATGCTGAGCTCGTCAAGATCATGGAGTGGAAACTGACTGTAAGCGCTCATAGAAATAGACTCACGATTAATGAGAGACGCGCTGCCGGAAACAGACACGTGTTCTCAGACGTTCACACAGATTCAACAATGCTTTACTGATTTCCTCCCAGAAAGGGAAGTTCCGGCCGCGTCTGCAGCAGCTGATTGGCTCCAATAATGAGGAGGCGGTTCAGAGCTCCAGCAGCAAAGCGTTCAGTTTGTTGCCTGATGTACAAGCAGCAATAAAAGAGCTGTGCAAACTCAAAGGTGTCGGGCCCGCCACTGCATCAGGTATGCCTTTAAAGGGTCATGAAATACTAAAACACTTTTTTTTTTATGCTGACAGATATGTGGCACGTATCTAAAAACACTATAAGAGCACGTATATTTCACTATCAAATGAAAATGTGTTGATTTTGCGTTGTTTAGAGCAAATTTTGTAAAAAGAAATGAAGCAACGTCACAGTAAATGCGTACATTTTAAGTGGTGAATAGCCACCAGTACACTGACATCATCCAGTTTTGTATAACCACTTGAGGGTGAAACAAAAGCATTTTTATAATTATGCATATTAATATAACAGTCAAGATGATCCATAGTACTCAGATGAGTTTGTGTTATTAGTTTTAGGTTGTTAACTTGGATTATTAGAAGGCTGTCTGGAATACTCGATTCTGATTGGTCATCTGCGATACTCCAAGCTGTGTTAATCTAAGATAACAACCTCTAAATAACACCGGCTCATCCAGAAACTTAGAATCAACATTTTTCGAGATGCTGACAGGTATATACGCGTGGCACGTTTCTAAAAACACTATGAGCACGAATATTTTACTATCAAATGAAAATGTGTTATTTTTGCGTTGTTTAGAGCAAATTTTTTAAAAAGAAATAAAGCAACGTCACAGTAAATGTGTACATTTTAAGTGGTGAATAGCCACCAGTACACAGTGACATCATCTGGTTTTGTATAACCACTTGAGGGTGAAACATAAGCATTTTTATAATTATGCATAGTAAGATAACAGACAAGATGATCCATAGTACTCAGATAAGTCTGTGTTGTTAGTTTTGGGTTGTTATCTTGGATTAATAGAAGGCTGATGGAATACTCGATTCTGATTGGTCATCTGCAACACTCCAAGGTGTTATTCCAAGATAACAACCTCTAAATAACACCGGCTCATCCAATAACTTAGAATCAAAAAATTGTAAGATGCTGACAGATATATATACGCGTGGCACGTTTCTAAAAACACTATAAGAGCACGAATATTTCACTACCAAATGAAAATGTGTTATTTTTGCGTTGTTTAGAGCAAAGTTTTAAAAAAGAATAGAAGCAACGTCACAGTAAATGTGTACATTTTAAGTGGTGAATGGCCACCAGTACACAGTGACATCATGCGGTTTTGTATAACCACTTGAAGCTGATACATAAGCATTTTTATAATTATGAATAGGAATATAACAGTCAAGATGGTCCATAGTACTCAGATGAGCCTGTGTTATTAGTTTTAGGTTGTTATCTTGGATTATTAGAAGGCTGTCTGGAATACTCGATTCTGATTGGTCATCTGCAACACTCCAAGGTGTTATTCCAAGATATCAACCTCTAAATAACACCGGCTCAGGAACTTAAAATCACCTTGACCATCAGTGAATACATATACTTACGAACACAAACATACATTCATTTGTATCTGCTTGTGTCACGCCGTCTTGGGAATAAATAATTCATAGGTTAGTATATGCGTCATTCAGCCAGTTTCATTCGTCAGCTTTGCATTTTTTGACTGTCTGGCACCATCTTGTGTCTGAATAATGTGCAGGTTAGTGTATACTCCATCAGCTGTTTTTGTTTCTGTCAGCTTTGTGTTTAATTAAAGGACAAATAAACTATTAAGGCTCAGAACAATGTTTTGTGTCTAATTTATATGCTTAGTGGCAAGTAGTTAGTGTAAAAAGTGGGATAAAGTACATCCAGGATGGTTGTTTTTACAGAATAAAGCCTTTTAGTCTTATGCAGCAGTGCTCCGCTTCATGTCGGGCTGCTGATAAACCTGTCAGGCTTTATTCTGTGATAACCTCCTGGATGTACTGTATCTCTAACATAACATACCTTGGAATGTTGTGATTGACCAATCAGAATCGAGTATTCCACAGGGCTGTGTAATAATATACAAGTAAAGCACATCAGCTTGTTTCTATCAGCTGTGCTGGCGGCCGGAGCTCCGGATAAAGTGGCCTTCATGGCAGATGAAGCCATGGAAAGCATCGCAGAGCTCAGACCAGTCCAGTACACGGACAAACACTATGCCCTTTACCTCCAGAAAATGCTGTGGAAAACATCAGAGCTTAATAAAGGTAAGACATTTAGGCCCAATCCCAATTAATTAATTGTTTTACCCTTACCGATTCCCCTTGGCCCTTGAAACAGAGCGTGAAGGGGAAGGGTCTCAAATTTACCCCTAAGAAATGGGACACCACTCCAACATCATTTTTTTATAACGAGCTCTTACTTCATATGAGATCGATGACGGCGACTGTTGTAGTTATTCCAGTTGCATTTTTTAGGGTAGTATTCTTCAGGATATCATGTTGTCATAACAATATAATGTGACAAACACCATTTACACCATGGCCATTCATCTAATCATTCATGTAAACACAAGAAAGCTTAATTAACATTATAGCCTAACAGACTCTGTAAAAAGGTCATACCCGGCCACTAGAATTTTTTTGACAGGGTATTCGAGTGTCTTTGAACGACAGATGTTGTGGGACTACTCTACAGGAGTTATTATTAGAGATTATAGATAATTTTTTTAAAGCATGACCGTAAATTACACATAGTACAGTCATCTAACCAATCAGAGCAGAGTACAGTCATCTAACCAATCAGAGCAGAGTACAGTCATCTGACCAAACAGAGTGATCTCAGAAAGGCAGAGAGACCAGATCGTTTCAAACACTGCTAGAAAAGAGTTGATGCTGATATTGGTATCATGAAGATTTTTTTGTTTACCGTGAATAGATGTAAACCTGTTTCAAACAAAATCAGTAATATTTCAAATAAAATAATACGGGCACTGTAAATAAATATTCATCAGGATCTTACTAAAATGTGTTTTGTGTCTCAGTGGACACTCAGCGGGACTGGACTCCTCACCGGGTGGAGCAGTGTTTGTGGACATGGGCAGTGGCAAATCAGATTCAGCCCTCATTATTGCAGGAAGTCAGTCTGAAGGATGCAACCAATCAGAAGCCAGAGAAGAGGAAGACAGCCGATGAAAAGCCGTCAAAAAGAAAGAAGACTGAATGACCACAAAGACAGAACTGAGCAGCACTTAATCACAAAATTCACCATATTTGGGGTTCTGCTTTTCTGGATTTGTAATTATGAAAACATTTTTTATATGTATAAATTTGTAAATCCTTTGTTTAAAAAAAAAAAGAATCAGTATAGCCACGTTACAAATAAATAAAAATCATTCAATTTAAAAAGTTTCTTTCATCTATGAGCAATAACAAAATGCTTTAAAATTACATATAAAATAAATCCACAATATATTACTAGACAAGGTTTATAACATTTTCTGTAGGTTAAGCCTCTCCCTTTTTTAGGTCCAACCCTTGCTCATTAAAAATAAATTCATGCAGCAATAAAGTAGTTATTACTACAAACATGTAAGCTGATATTTGTCTGGTAAAACTGGCATAATTTTCAGGCAATAATCGTTGTTAATATCGGAATCAGCCAATAATCGTTAATATCGGAATCAGCCAATAATCG
>CAIGQZ010032287.1:4460940-4474771 GCA_903798205.1 Danio tinwini
CGAACGGTTCAATACGAATACGCGTATCGTTACACCTTTAATATATAAATATATATATATATGAATATATATATTCTCATTATTTTTTAACACACCTATAGTTATGCGGTGGCACAGAGTTAGACCTCTTTCTTGACTTCACACAGAAACAGCAACACATGCAGCAGGACATCACTTTGTTGCAGAGATGCTATTGGTTAAATGCTGGCAAAGTAGAACACGGAAGCAGCTTGAAGCGGAAAGTGCGTGTATGTCTGCGGTCTGGAGGTATTATAAAGTTGATGACGACAACAGTGCCATAGCAAACTGTGACATATGTAAACTTGCGATTGCCTGCCGGGTATTTTAAGCTGAGGTGCTATATGTTTTTATATTTATATATAAAAACATATACAAAGCTATATTTTTTTTATATTTACTGTGGCACTAAAGTCTAAAAGGTAAGAATTTGTTATTTATTACTGGATTGTTTAAGCTACCTCACAGAAGTGCTCTGTTTATTAGCAGAGTTGTTGAATGTTAAAATAAGGTGAATTAAATAAAGAATAAAGAACATCCTGGATCAGTTTCTTTGCTCTTCTTTATTCTTTTTTATGTACTATAGAAGTATCGGATCGGGTTTCGCTATTGCTAGATACTCAAAATCAAATCGTCACCTTAGAATTATAGAAATTGAGTTATTCACATATTCTTATTAAATGACGACTTATTTACATTATGTGATGTTTATTTTTTTTTAAGTTATTTACATTTTAAGACTTTATTTAAAAAACAAAAATGGTTTATCTATAAAGTCGGACTCTAACTTGGCTCTAAAAGGTTCTTTTAATCAGCATTTTTTATGCACGCAGGAGGACCAATCAGGATTAGCTTTCTGTGTCATTTCGCCGGACTGCTCTATTGATGGCGGGAAAGATCAGAAAGACAAAATCACACAAAATCAGAGTCGGCTTAATAATACGGCACCACACAAAATTGAGATGTGTGTAAATGTGATGATTTAGAAGCATTTTTTTTTTACATTGAGATGAAATGTAAAATTTTATATTGTTGAAAAAGAAACAAATATTAAAAGATTTCTATATGAAATATGAAATAGTTGTATTTGAGTATATATGGTAAGTGAAAAATGTTCACTGTTTATTAAACTCATTTGCTCATCATCTGTTTTCTTTTAAAGTCTTTAAATTTAATATTAAGCCTTGAAGGACAAATACTAAACAATTTATTTATGGGGCATATAATTCAATAAATATAATTTAATAAATCATATAAAGCATAAACTTTACTTAATATTAACATATTAATTAGATCAAATTAACAGCTGCACTGGGCAAAATATTTAGCACAGCCTTGTGTGCTTAATTTAAACAAGAAAAAAATATTCATTCTAAATTATGAAATAAATGTTATAGAAAGCTAAATTTTAACTTTCTCAAGCATCAACATATTGTTACAACATCAAATTATATATATTTTTTATTTTATTTCTTGAAAAGTAATGCTTCAATGAATAATCTGCCAGATAGAACCTTATAATTCCAAGTGGAAAATGACTTTTCAGAATGAGAAGGTTCTATCTGCATTTACCATGTTTTTTTACTCCAATTTGCAAATGTAAGAGAACTTTGATCATTTACATTTAGAGCACATTTAGGGTCTCTGCCATGTTAATGTATGAAAGAGATCTGTTACACACATGTTGTTTGCTATATGGAATGCAAAAACTTTTCTCAATATCTCAAAATCATTCAGAACGCAGATATTACCTTATAATTCCAAGGTGACGAAATGACTCAGACTAGTGGGAAAAAAACCTGATCGGGATATCCCTAGGCTTAACTAGGTTAATTAGGTTAACAAGGCAACTTTGGCTAATTAGGTAAGCCAACAGTAGCCAATCCAAAAATATATATAAAAATCTGCTTTCATTCCAGCCAATTGAAAAGAAATCCTTACTCAGGAAGGAAAAAATATTATATATATACTCAGTTGGCGTTTCTGTGTGGAGTTTGCATGTTCTTCCTGCATTCGCGTGGGTTTCCTCCGGGTGCTCCGGTTTCCCCCACAGTCCAAAGACATGTGGTACAGGTGAATTGGGTAGGCTAAAATTATCCACAGTGTATGAGTGTGAATAAGAGTGTATGGATGTTTCCCAGTGATAGGTTGCGGCTGGAAGGGCGTCCGCTGCGTAAAACATGTGCTGGATAAGTTGGCGGTTCATTCCGCTGTGGCTACCCCGGATTAATAAAGGGACTAAGCCGAAAAGAAAATGAATGAATGAATGAATGAATGACGTGTGCAAATGTCCTTCCTCTGTTAAACATCCCTTAGGAAACATCTGAAAAAGGATTCAAATTTCAAGGCCGGTTAATAATTTGATCTTCAACTCACGTTTCATTTTTACATTATTTAAATCTAATTTTGACCTCATTTTTAAATCTAATTTTTGACCTCATCTTCCAGTAAAACAACTGACCTCTCTCGAGACGTGTGAAAGTGAGCATCACGCACAATAATAGAGCCAAACGAAGTCTGCTTAAACAGCGATTTATATTGCTGATGAGTTTTGATTCACGCCGACTTACATCTTAACTGTTAACTATCAAAACTATTCATTTCCTGGTGAAACTACATTCATTTATTCATTTTTCCTTCGGCTTAGTCCCTTATTTATCAGGGGTAGCCACAGCGGAATGAACCACTAACTATTCCAGCATATGTTTTACGCAGCGGATGCCCTTCCAGCCGCAACCCAGTACTTGGAAACACCCATACACTCTCACATTCACACACACTCATACGCTAGGGGCAATTTAGTTCATCCAATTCACCTATAGCACATGTGTTTGGACTGTGGGGGAAATCGGAGCACTTGGAGGAAACCCACGCCAACTCTAAAAGAACATACAAACTCCACACAGAAACGCCAACTGACCCAGCCGGGACTCAAACCAGCGACCTTCTTGCTGTGAGGCAACAGTGCTAAACACTCAGCTGACAAATAAAATGAATCGGTTTTCTGTAGTTTCTCACACATAATACATCACAGAGCTCAACCTGCACTGAATCCAGAACATTCCTTAAATTCCTCTCACACAGATTAAAAGGCCCTTATATTTCCACAAGAGAGTCTGTGTGTCTGTAGACACATCCATCAGCAGCGGCAGATGCTAAACAGACTTTATGACTCTCTGAGGCCTGTTTGTGTCTGTCTGTGTGCGAGTGATTAGAGACCCTTTGATCTTTAGGGAAGCCGCAATATGAAGCCTCTGGAGAGATTCATTCTCTGTCGCTCTGCCTGATTTCCCCTGTTCACTCAGTCTGATTCAGAAGCAGGAATGGCAGCGGTTAGGTTGGTTTACCATGACCACGTTGGCGAGATGGGCCGAGCAGAGAGCGTAGACCCCGCCGGAGCCACCGACTACTGGAGCCCGCATGTCTGTGATGGAGACCGTCAGTGAACCTGAGAAAACACAGACAGAGAAATATTAAATATTAGGGGCTATTTTAAGGGAGCTTATTATGCCTCTTCATTTATGTCAAATAAATCTCTGGTGTGCCTAGAGTGTGTATGTGAAGATTCAGCTTAAAATTTCCCACAAATAATGTTTTATAAGTCTTTGGAACTGCCCCTTTTAGGCTTTTATCCTAATTGGGCTGTTTTAGTGACTGTCGCTTTAAATTCAAATGAGATTGTGCTCTTTTTTTTTAAGAGGGCGGAGCTACAAATGTCTATGTGTCAGCATAGTGGCAGATTCAAAAACAAGACTAACGTCCTATGCTAATGAGGGAGAGATTCTCAGTAATAATGGGCGGGGCTTTCCCCCTCTGATGACACATACAAAGGGAGAATGTGAATGTTTATATCAAGTCTGGTTATAAAAATAGAATTAATTATTTTTTTACCATTAGCTGGTTATATTCACAGACTGCTGCCACACAACTGTGTTTAAACCTCTTATAAAAGTGATTTTTGCATAATAGCTCCCCTTTAAATAACAGTTTCAGACAAAAACAAGAAACTTTTTATGCATTTTGCCTATTGGTTAACACGACAACATTGTTTTTTGGGTTGAAAACACATAAATTTGGATTACAACGTTTTTGTTTTGCAAACGATGCCCAAATAGGAATCTGATATATGGAAATATGTGCAAATTACACATATGACATACAAGTTCATATCTGGATTTCACATATATATCATATATGCAACATATATTTAAAAACATTGCAAAAATGGCTGTTTACATATATATTTTTTCAAGCAATAGAATTAAAAATATGTACATGTATGATTATATTATATATGGCCATACATGAACACGTATATAAAATATAGCTAATATATAATAATATATCATTATAATATATAACATGCAGTTGAAGTCAGAATTATTAGCCCCCCTTTTAATTTTTTTTCTTTTTAAATATTTCCCAAATGAAGTTTAAGGAAATTTTCACAGTATGTCTGATAATATTTTTTCTTCTGGAGAAAGTCTCATTTGTTTTATTTCGGCTAGAATAAAAGCAGTTTTTAATTTTTAAAACCATATTAAGGTCAATATTATTAGCCCCTTTAAGCTATTTTTTTGCGATAGTCTACAGAACAAACCATCGTTATACAGTAACTTGCCTAATTACCATAACCTGCCTAGTTAACCTAATTAACCTAGTTAAGCCTTTAAATGTCACTTTAAGCTGTATAGAAGTGTCTTGATAAATATCTAGTCAAATATTATTTACTGTTATCATGGCAAAGATAATAAAATAAATCAGTTGTTAGAAATGAGTCATTAAAACTATTATGTTCAGAAATGTGTTGAAAAAAATCTCTCCGTTAAACAGAAAGTGAGGTTAAAATAAACAGGGGGGCTAATAATTCTGACTTTAACTGTATGTACATATTTATACATGTCTTTTGTTCATTATTTCATTTATTCATTTTCTTTTTGGCTTAGTCCCTTTATTATTCTGGGGTTGCCACAGCAGAATGAACCACCAACTTATCTAGCATATGTTTTAGGCAGCGGATGCCCTTCCTATCCCATCACCGGGAAACATCCATACACACTCATTCACACACATACACTACGGACAATTTTAGCTTACCCAAATTCACCTATACCGCATGTTTTTGGACTTGTAAGGTGAAACCGGAGCACCCGGATGAAACCCACACCAACACGAGGAGAACATGCAAACTCCAGACAGAAATGCCAACTGACCCAGGCTCAGGCTCGAACCAGCGACCTTCTAGCTGTGAGGCGATTGTGCTACCCACTGCGCCACCGTGAGGCCCACATGTCTTTTATATATGTATATTAATGCAAATTTGAACTTCTATGTTAACTTGTATGTAATTTGCAGATATTGTCAGATATCAGATTACTATATGGGTGCTGCATATTGTGTCCATGTATACACCCGAAAACACGACAACAACATTGTGTGTGTGTATGTGTGTTTGTGTGGTATGCGTTTATGGAGGTGTAAATTAAAAGCAATGGATATCTCCCAATTTGCTTCTGCTCTGGAATAACAGTCCAGCACTTAAGACAGGGGTGTCCAAACTCGGTCCTGGAGGGCCGGTGTCCTGCATAGTTTAGCTCCAACTTCCTTCAACACGCCTCCCTGGAAGTTTCTAGTATACTTAGAAAGAGCTTGATTAGCTGGTTCAGGTGTGTTTAATTGGGGTTGGAACTAAAATATGCAGGACACCGGCTCTCCAGGACCGAGATTGGACTTAAGATATCGGTTTGAGTGATTGGGCGATATATGATTAGCCACACCCATATAACTGTTAATGAAATATAAAAGCACAAATAAAGCCCGCCCCCTACTCAATATTCAGTTTCAGTTGGAAACACATGATCATACTGATATAAAAGTCTGTACCCCCCCCCCCCCCCAATATATTTATTAGGATTTTATGTTATAGTGTTATTTCGTTATAAACAGGAAGGGAAATGACTTTCAAAATTTTTACAAATAAAAAGCTGAGAATTGTGGTGTGCATTTGTGTTCATTTGCATTTATACATTTATGTTTGTGGTTGTAATATGAAAAACGGATTTCAAGTGCTATGATATAAAATATGAATAAAAACATTTCAAGGCACTGTATATGCGACCCGGGAACACAAAAACCAAAGTGACATTTCTTTAAAATGTAGATTTATACATCACTTTTAAGTGGAATAAATATGTTTTTCATTGATGTATGATTTGTGAGGATATGACAATATTTGGCTGAGATACAACTATTTGAAAATCTGGAATCTGAGGGTGCATAAAATAGTGAGGAAAAAATCCTTTAGAGTTGCCTAAATGCAGTGTTTAGCAATGCATATTACTAAACAAGAATAGAGTTTTGATATATTTACAGTAGAAAATTTATAAATAATCTTTAATGAACATAATATTCAAATGATATGTGGCATAACAGAAAAATCGATTATTTAGACTCATACAAGTTTACTTTTGGTTATTGCTAAAAATACACTCAAGGAAAATAAAGTCAGCATGAAGTCAGCTGCTCCCCCCCCCCCCCCCATATTGTGACTCAGTTCCTAGAGAAATGGAATATTAAATAAGAAAACAGTGGGCGTGGCTTGTTTTTTTAACTGCAAGCTGATTGGATGTAGTAAAGCAGGCATTTCATTCAGCAAGATCTGGAAAAGGATTTGGGCAGTGTTATTATAACCTAACAGACTCCTCCTGCTCACCATTTCTGTTTGTTGTCTAAACTGACAGCTGGAGGGGGTGTGGTTAAGTATGTTAGCCACGCCCAATACCTCAGACAGACCTAACCTGAGAATTTAACCTGAGAATCTAACCTGAGGTGCATTTCTAGATTTCAATAGTACAAGAGTACAAGAGCAAACAATTATTTTTTTCTTTTTGACATGCACAGATGAATTGTTTACCTCATAACTTGCAATGCGAGCTAACAAAATCAGTATGGTTAGTTTTGATTTCATTTGTACTTTAACACTGGTTTTGTGCTCTAGCGCCACATATATTATTTGCTAGAGTGTTCCAGGTGATTGCTCAGCGTCTGCTTACTAGCACATTTACAAAAGTGTCCACTCCCAAATAGACATTAAAAGCCCACAGTGGCACAAAAACCACATTCAGTAAAGCTAATTCTGTACTCTGGAAAAAAAGTGAACATGCATGCAAAATACAGCAGGAGCGGCTGAGATAATTGAATATTGGCATGTGGAGTGTGTGTGTGTGTGTGTGTGTGTGTGTGTGTGTGTGTGTGTGTGTGTGTGTGTGACGGATCGTCTATAAGCTGCGTTTCCACACCGGCTCTGCTGCGCTCAGCATTCACACTCCATCATTCTGCTCTTCTTTATGTTTCATTTTCGCCATACTCTTTCTTCTCACATGTCTTACACTCTCTCTGTCTATTCTTCCTTTTCTGTGTCTCATATATACAGTTGAAGTCACAATTATTGGCTCTCCACTGAATGTTTATTTCTTCTTCAAATATTTCCCAAATGATGTTTAACAGAGCAAGACATTTTTCACAGTATTTCCTATACTATTTTTTCTTCTGGAGAAAGTCTTATTTATTTTATTTCGGCTAGAATAAAAGTTTAATTTTTTTAAAACCTTTTTAAGGTCAAAATTATTTTCCCCCTTAAGCAATCTATTTTTTTGATTGTCTAAAGAACAAACCATCGTTATTCAATGACTTAATTACCCTAATTAACCTAATTAAGCCTTTAAATGTCACTTCAAGCTGAATACTAGTATCTTGTTAAATATCTAGTCAAATATTATGTACGTCATCATAGCAAATATAAAAGAAATCAGTTATTAGGAATGAGTTATTAAAACTATTATGTTTAGCCGGCAGCTAACTCTCATGCAGCTCTCACATGAATCTAAGCAGGGCTGCACTGCTCAGTTCCTGGATGAGAGACCACATGGAAAAGCTAGGTTGCTGCCGGAAGTGGTGTTAGTTAGTCAGGGGGCGCTCAACCTGCGGTCTGTGTAGGTCAGTATAGTGAAAGGAACTCTATACTGCTCAGTGAAGCTGGATTTATACTTTCGCCTGGCGCCGCATCGCGCGCCTCCGCTGACTGCGCGCGCACACCTTGCGACACAGACGAGGCTTTTATACTTGCTGCGTTCGCAGTTGTGATATTCTTTAAAACTACAGGGGGCAGTCAAAAGAACCTGACCGTAAAGTCAGACAGATAAACAAAGAAGTAGGACGTTTCCGGAACTACGTCATATCATTAATATCACTCACGATTTTTTAACTAAATATTTTTTATTGTTTTTATAAGTTATTTTAATGATCATAATGATCTTTATAATCATTCAAGATTTTTTTTTTTATCAAATTTGATGCATCACTTGCTTTTGTTCATATCTTGGACAGTTTTACCTAATAAAGTTTATTAAAATATTAATGATAACAGAACATGGGCTGCTCTACAAATATATTTTTTATTATGGCAAAAAAAAGCACACTTAGTAAAAAATACTGATGTTTTTTTGGATTTAGCCGCTCCGCAATACACACATTACTGTCTGGCTAGTTTCTGTCCTATACTTATGCTAAAAGGGTAATAATGGTCCAACATTCCTGACCATAATCACCAATAAAGCCTAGAAAAACAGGGCATCAGTATACTGTAAACCGATAGGTTCAAATAATCCTTTCCAGTTATCAATGAAATAATTTGTTCCTTAATTATAGTTTTGTAGCTATTAAACTGTTTTAAAAGTTTGAAATTGTAACATATACATCAGTGTAAAACCTATGACTGGTGGAAACGCATATTTCGCTAATTGTGTATCTGGGTCTCCACTCTTCAGGTTTTTAACAAAACTTTCCTCCTTTTCCACGGCTGTTGCAATTTCTAGCCAAGAATTTTTTGCTCATCAGGTTATCTCTATGATCACGGATCATAAAGGTGTCTGTACCTGTTTCAGACAAAATCTCTTAAAAGTGGTTCATATTCAACTCAAAAAACTGTTCGCTCGGGTCTCAAAAAACGCTGTGCGCACCGCCAGCCAAAATCATGTCGCACGCACCCAAAGCGAACTTCCGCTAACACCGCGATGACGTCACATTCGACGCATGCACTCAAGCAATCGCGTCAAACCAGGCTTGAGTGCCGTCTTTTGGATTGAGCTGTTAAACCGAGGTCCTGACTCTCTGTGGTTGTTAAAAATCTCAGGATGTCCTTTGAAAAAGAGTAGGGGTTTAACCCTGGCATCCTGGCCAAATTTGCCCACTGGCCTCTGTCCATCATGGCCTCCTAACCATCGTCATATCATAATAGACCCTTTTCACATGACATCACGGAGTGTCTGGTTTCACTCACCGCAGTGCATCTTTACTTCCGCCTATACACAGAGCTCACCCAGTCAGCTGTATATTTACAGATATGGTTAGATTGTCACTACGGCTGTTTTTTAACAATAAGAAGACTGCATTTAAATCATAAGATTAAAATGCAGAATTATTAGATTATGAAGTTATTTGTAAATTATTATTAATTAGGATAAAAGGTATACAGATATTAAATTAAAACGGTCTTAAGGTCTTAATTCATTCAAACTGAGAAAAACATTTATGGATTAATAAATAATAAATGATAAAACTGATTGCATTTACAGATGAAATACTTACCGGATAATTTAGTAAGGACAATTTAGTAAAGAATTTTACTCATGCTGGAACATTCACATTACAAATAATATACATTTATATTCATAGCAGCATCAAAGTAAAAATAAATCCATTATTGAGGAAATAAATTTTATTAATAAGTGAAAAGGTTGCAAACTTATCAAACAATAGCTTATTCCTATTCTTAATAACTTAAACAATCGTTTTTTCAAACTCAGCAGTTCAGTATTGAAAGAGAAACATTTGGGCACATGTCCAATACTGTAATAGTCTTAAACCACAATGTGCAGTGTTAATATTTTCAGTAGTAAATTTTCCAGACAAGTCTCCCATTCATTCAAAGGTAAACTGAAACTAAAAATACACTGCGCTGCCGATAGGGGGAAGTGAAGTGATGTCATTGTGAAAAGGCTCTATAGAGTGAGGGAACTATGACGTCAATTTGTATGCAAAAACCCGGAAGCGAGTTAGCATTTTAGCAGTTCCGGTTCCCTCGTCCCAAAGTCAATGGGTTTCTTCAATGGGATTTCAGTTAAAGCGCTTAAATAAGGTCTGTGGCTAACACAAACTCAAAATACTTTCACGTTTTATTCTTCGACATAAAACACATCGATTACAGCACGCTCTTGATTTTTTTAATCGGTTTCGCTTCTTTTAAAAGACGGTGGCTATCAAGTTGCTAAACGGGACTACAGGCGGTGTCGGAGACATTATACGTCATCCAGCTGACCTGGTCTGCAGCGCAGCTCGCTTGTGTTGGGCATTTGGATTGTCTGTTATTTAAGTATTTTCATGAATAGTACTTTATAGTTTGTAGTATTTTTCTAATTGGGAATTTATATTGTGTGTAGATAATGCCTTTACTTGTAAAGACCGTCAAGACAGATTCATTTATTGATCATTTATTTAAATTAAACTATATTATGAAGATACTGCTTACCAGTGCAGCCTGTCTCTTTCCTACTCTCAGTAATGCAAACGTGTGAATAAATGTGTAATACATGTTAACTGTCATTTTAACGTGACCCATAGATTTTTCATTGGGTTTTTTTTCATCTGAACACATTTCACATTTAACTCCGTCATAACTGCAATATTTACACTCCTCCTTAAAATTTATTGCATATGTGGCTGCTTTTCGCTGTACTCTGTGACAAAGAATATTGAATGTTGTTGTGTGTCCATGATGAAACTTGCAGGCATATAACATTAGACTTGTCCCTCACGCCTCATTTTTGTCGTCTGTTACTAAGGTAAGCGGCTGTATGCACGCGAGCGATACACTTATTTAATTATGTCTTATGATAATACTATGTAGGCACATTTATACATACAGTTTTAAAACTTTTACAACAACCATAAAGCAAAACAAAATGTATTTCCCATGTAAAAAATATCCAAAAGGCACCAGGTCTATGTGCTTTTGCGTATTTATTTGTTTATAATATATAGCGTGGATTTATAATATAATAAACCGAGAGCGTAAATCATTGTCATGGATCATGCTTGAAGAGTTGTCTGTAGCAGGGTGGTGCTGACGTCACAGGCGAGCGCCCCGAAGGCTGTAGTCTGTTTATAGCCTAATGTTAGCTTTTCAGTTCTTGCGTTTGCATTCAAGATCCAAAAGTGCTAAAAAAATTTTTTTGTGTGAGGATTATGCGGCTGGACAAAACGTGTGAGTGTAATGAACTGTGTTTGAACACAGAGCTTATTATTTGCTATTTTCGAAAAGCCTATTAGAAAATCCTATAGGGAATTTATCGAGGGAACCAGTTTTATGCTAGCAGCCGATTAGCCTACAAGGTGACGTCATAGCTCCTCCACTCTATTGGCCACTCTATTGGCTTCATCACTCTATCTCCTCTCTACCAATCAGCTGGTGTGTGGTGTGCGGCCTGGCACAATATGGCTGTCGTCGTGTCATCCAGGTGGATGCTGCACACTGGTGGTGGATGAGGAGATTCCCCCCAATGTGTAAAGCGCTTTGAGTGCCTAGAGAAGCACTATATAAATGTCAAGAATTTCATTATTTATTTAGAAATGTGTAATCTTCTTTCCGTTAAACAGAAATTGGAAAAAATTTAGAGGGTGGCTAATAATTCGGGAGGACTAATAATTCTGACTTCAATTGTACATATAAAAATTAGACGAGTAAATTTCATGGGCACTTTAAGTGATTGAAGGAATAAAATGTATCTGAAAAACAGCATAAAACATTGCGATAAAAAAAATTATGTATAATATCATTATAAATGGAAACTAAAATTCAAGGCGGCATGGTGGCGCAGTGGGTAGCAATGTCGCCTCACAGCAAGAAGGTTGCTGGTTTGAGCCTCAGCTTGGTCAGCTGGCACTTCTGTGTGGAGTTTGCATGTTCTCCCCCTGTTGGCGTGGGTTTCCTCCGGGTGCTCTGCTTTCCCCCACAGTCCTAACACATGCACTATATGGGTAAGCTAAATTGTCAGTAGTGTATGTGTGTGAATGAGTGTGTATGGGTGTTTCCCAGTAATGGGTTGCAGCTGGAAGGGCATCTGCTGTGTAAAACATATGCTGGATAAGTTGGTGGTTCATTCCGCTGTGGGGACCACTGATAAATAAAGAGACTAAGCAGAGGAAGATGAATGAATGAATGAACTAAAATTTAAAGTGACAACCTAAAAGCCTTGATATTCCACGCCTTGGACAAAAAAAATAAGGAATTCCCTGATTTTCAATGTCTGGGAAAAACCCTGTTAAAATTGCATGATAGTCCAGATATTCAATGACCCGTGGAGAACCCTGTTTACAGGTCATTTGTGACAGTTCAGGTTTATATAACAGTGTTTTTCTTCTGTTTCTGGACTGAAAGGCTGTGTCCTGCATGGGGTTTGGAGGAACTCTAATTAACCAGATGTGAAGCAGCTAATCAAGGTCTTCAGGATTACTTAATAATAATAATTACAGACGAGAGAGAGAGAGAGAGAGAGCTTGATTAGACTGAACTCTGCAGAACATTCGTGTTTTACAGAAACACATTCATTCATTTTCCTTCAGCTTAGTCCCTTATTTATCAGGGGTCGCCACAGCAGAATGAATCGACAACAATTCTGGCATATGTTTTATGCAGCGGATGCCCTTCCAGCTGCAACCCAGTACTGGGAAACACCCATACACGCTCACATTCACACACTACGGCCAATTTAGTTCATCCAATTCACCTATAGTGCATGTGTTTGGATTGTGAGGGAAACTGGAGCACTTCACACTACTCCACACAGAAATGTTAACTGGCCCAGCCAGGACTCAAACCAGCAACCTTCATGCTGTGAGGCTACAGTGCTAACCCCTGAGCCACCGTGCCGCCTTTATTAAATTTCTATAAATGTATTAAATATATAACTTTCTTAAAAATAATAATAATAATTCCTCATATTTATATAGCACTTTTCTAGACACTCAAAGCGCTTTACACATTGGGGGGGGGATCTCCTCATCCACCACCAGTGTGCAGCATCCACCTGGATGACGCGATGGCAGCCATATTACGCCAGACCGCACACCACACACACCAGCTGATTGGTGGAGAGGAGACAGAGTGATGAAGCCAGTTGTGATATAGGGATGGTTAGGAGGCCATGATGGACAGAGGCCAGTGGGCAAATTTGGCCAGGATGCCAGCAGGATTGTGATGAACTGAAATCTAAACTGAAATAAATCTTAAGAATAATATAACTACATATATAAGAAATAAAATTATCTAAATATATGAAGTGTTTTTAATTATTAAACTTTAATCAAACACACTTTGTCCAAAAGATAATTAGCTGGTTTGGTTGTGTTAAATTAGGGTTAAAGTGAAACCCTGGTAATACCGCCGATATAAGGTAATACACATATATATATATCTTGGCTTCATAATAAAGAGAGCAGGATAACTTGCATTAAAATGTAAATATATTCTATTACATGACACACAGGCTCCAGAGGTGGTATATTTGCAGCTTTGGTGGGTGTGTGTGAATAATTCAGAGATTATTGATTAGGTCATTGCCCGCTGGTGACATGTCCATCATAAATATGAGCACATTCTCCTGGTGAACTTGTCACGCGCAAGGACAGCAGGACGCATGTGGACGCACGCACGCACATACACACACACACACACACACACACACGCACACACACGCAC
>CAIGQZ010032287.1:4492925-4503607 GCA_903798205.1 Danio tinwini
GAAAGAAAGAAAGAAATTAAGAGAAGGAAGAAAGAAAGAAAGAAAGAAAGAAAGAAAGAAAGAGAAGAAAGAAAGAAAGAAAGAGAAGAAAGAAAGAAAGAAATTAAGAGAAGAAAGAAAGAAAGAAAGAAAGAAAGAAAGAAAGAAAGAAATGTAAACACTAAGGAAATGTGAAAGGAAGGAAGGAAGGAAGGAAAGAAGGAAGAAAGGAAAAAAGGAAGGAAGGAAGGAAAAAAGGAAGAAAGGAAAAAAGGAAGGAAAACTAAATCAGAAAAAAGAAATGTAAACACCACAAGTAAATGTGAAAGGAAGGAAGGGACGAAAGAAAGAAAAGAAGGAAGGAAGAAGGCAATGGAAGCAAAGGTAATAAGAAATGTAAACACTACAAGGAAATGTGAAAGGAAAGAAAGAAGGAAGGAAGAGATGAAGTAAGGAATGTAAATGAAGAAGTAATGAATGAAGAAAAGTTGGAAGGAAAAGAGGCAGGAAGGAAGGAATGAAGGAAGGAATGGAAAGGAAATGAGAATGAAGAAATGTAAACACTGAAATGTGAAAGGAAGGAAGGAACAAAAGAAGAAACAAAGGAAGGAAGGAAGGCAGGCAAGAGGGAAGGAAATAAAGAAAATGAGAGGAAAGAAATGTAAATACTGTAAAAAAAATAGTGAAAAAGGGAAGGAAAGAAATTAAATGAGAGGAAATTAATATAAACACAGAGGAAATGTAAAATAAGGAAGGAAGAAAAGAAAGAAGGAGGCAAGGAAATGAGAAAAAAGAAACATAAACACTACAGTCAAATGTGAAGGGAAGGAAGAAAATAAAGGAAGGAAGGGAGGGAGGAAGGAAGGAAATAACAAAAGAAGTAAGAAAGGGAGGGAGGAATAAAGGAAGGAATGAAAGAAGGGAGTAAGGAAGGGAGGGAGGAATGAAGGAAGGAAATAAAGAAAATGAGAGAAAACTAATATAAATGCTATGAGGAAGGACACAAAATAAGAAATGAAGGAGGGAGGGAAGGAAGGAAGGAAGAAAGAAATGAAAGAAAGAAAAGAAAGAAATGAGAAGAAAGGTAAGTTGATAATGTAAACTCAAGTAAATGTTGAATGAAAAAGGGAAGGAACAAAACATTAGGAAAGAAAGGCAAATTGGAGAAAGAAAGAAAGAAAGAAAGAAAGAAAGAAAGAAAGAAAGAAAGAAAGAAAGAAAGCTGACACAATCGCGAGTGAATGTTGAGTTAGTCAGTTATGATGTAGGGAGAAACAGAAG
The DNA here is from genome assembly GCA_903798205.1 of Danio tinwini. Lineage (NCBI taxonomy): Eukaryota > Metazoa > Chordata > Actinopteri > Cypriniformes > Danionidae > Danio > Danio tinwini. Next base: position 4,494,186 of record CAIGQZ010032287.1, read on the forward strand.
CGAGTGAATCAGAGGCTCTGTGTAATGAGCGAAGGATGAAGGATGGAGGGATGAGAGCGGTAGACACATGTGGAGAGACGAATGAAGGAGAGAAAGAATCAGTTAGCGAGGCGATTCAGCACAGAGCAGCGGCTGCCGTGTCGCCATGGTTACAAATTACCAATGTGTCACCCTGAAAAGACTGACATCGAGCGTTGTGTGTGTGTGTGTGTGTGTGTTTGCACCGCCAGCGACCGATCTACTTCTGTCACCTCACACCACACGATCAAGCACACAAACACACCTCAAAACAAGCGCAGTATCCACCATCATAAACACCACCACATTTAAATATAGTAATTAGCTAAAGGCTGGATAAAATGTGTTTACCATTCCAGCTGTGCCGCATCATCAGCTCAGTAGCCGAGGTCACAGCGCAGAGCGTCCTCAATGCCGTTGATGGTCTGTTCATTGATTATATGAGCCAACAAAGCCTGCTGTTCGGCAAAAAAGTGTGCTAAAAAGAGCCTTACTGTTGCCATGGTTTCTGAAAACACACACACACACACACACACACCATATGGCCGAGCGCAGAAACATCTGAGCAGCTGATATGGTGTCAGTAGTAAAATATGTCAGCTTTCACATCACAAATGATCTTAGATTTACATGGCAACCCTTCAGAACTGTACTCGGAGCCGCACAGTGATGATATCAGGGGGAAATGTGTTGGTGTTTAGATTAATATAGCATGGTCATTAGAATAGAGTAGAAATGTATTGTTTAAATTTATCATCTGGACGTACAACTAAATGTAAAAGTGCCATCCATTTATAGTGCACCAGTCAAGCATGCATTTAAACAGCTTAAAAATAAATAAATGTCATGCACCACAGTGTAATTTAAGTCATATGTTCTTTATGTGCCCTATGTTACAAAATGATTGGATTAATTATTTTACAATTATGTCTAAGGTGTTGCAGGCAAATATAGATGAATCCCCTTATGTTGCCATTTTTGGGGTTCCAAGGATTTGGTCCCATTTCAATTCTAAACAACTAGATATTTTGGCCTTTACCTCATTATTAGCTAGGCGTCGTAATCTACTTCACTGGAAATTGAATAAGCCTCCAACTACATCCCAATGGCTTGTGGATACCATGCATTTTCTAAAGTTGGAAAAGGTTAGATGCATTGGGAAAACTAATTCTTTAAAAAGTGTCAATGTTTTATAACTTACTTTAAGTCTCTTAAGGTCTTGCCTTCCATTTAAAAGATGCACTCTCCTTGCTTTTTAATTTATTTATCTCATAGTAATTTAATTTTTGTTTGTTTTAACTTACTTTCAACATTGACAATGTAATGTGTATTTATATAGCGCATTTATTGTGTATGGCCATACAACCAAAGCGCTTCACAATCATGGGGGTGGGGGTGGGGGGTTGTCTTTCTACACCACCACCAGTGTGCAACCACAGGACAACGGCAGCCACAGGACAATGGCGCCAGTACGCTCACTACACACCAGCTACTGGTGGAGTGGAGAGACAGTGAGCCAATTTGGTGGATGTGGATGATTGGGATACGTTTGCGGCAGGAGGTTAACGAGAATTATTTATGTTATTTATGAAATTTCCGATTTATTGTATTTTATTAACGTCTACCCCCACCACAACCCTAAACCCAACCATCACAGTACTGTAAAAATATAAATTGTTGTTATACTGTACAGTGTCATAAAAAAATGCTGCTATATTAATGTGCATATCGCAGTTCCGGCCGGCCGCGTATCCAATCTAGACTTTACCGGATGATTGGGAGGCCTTGATCATACGGGCCGATTGAGGGACTTTGGCCAGGACACTGGGGTTACACTCCTACTCTTTACAAGAAGTGCCATGGGATTTTTAATGACCACAAAAAGTCAGGACCTCAGTTTAACGTCTCATCCGAAAGACGGCGCCCACTGACAGTATAGTGTCCCCTTCACTTTTACTGGGGCATTAGGACTCACACAGACCGCAGGTTGAGCGCCCCCACTAACACCACTTCCAACAGCAGCCTAGTTTCCCCATGTGGTCTCCCATCCAGGTACTGACCAGGCTCACCCCTGCTTAGCTTCAGTGAGTAACCGTTCTTGGGCTGCAGGGTGATATGGCTGTACAATGTATCTGAACATTTGATTGTGATTGTTGAATGTTTGCATTCAGTTGGTTGTAATTTTCTGTACACTTTTATTACTTTTGTTTTAATTTTTCTTTTGCCCTTATCATTATTATTATACATTTTTTATTAATTAAAAAATATTATTATTATTTCTTCTCTTTTGTAAAAAGAAAAAAGCAACAAAGATAATGATATATAACTATTTGTACTGAAATAGTGTTTGTTTTTTCGCAAAAAAAAAACAGTGAAAATATAAATAAATAAATAAATATGTATGGGGCGGCACGGTGGTGCAGTGGGTAGCACTGTCGCCTCACAGCAAGAATGTCGCTAGTTTGAACCTCGGCTGGATCAGTTGGCATTTGTGTGTGGAGTTTGTTCTCCCCGTGTTGGCGTGCACTGTAAAAAAATCTGTGATTTTTACGGTTTATTTCCGGCACCTGGGGTGCCGGAAATAAACCGCAAAATAACAGCCGTTACATTACAGAACACATTAAATTGCAAAGATTAACCAGAAATTTTTATTTAAGTAAATTTCTCTAATTTAATGTCCGTAATTTTACAGTAAATATCTGTAATTTAAGGGCAAGTATTTTACTTTTTTCCCAGCACCCCAGCTGCAGGAAATAAACTGTAAAATTACAGATTTTTTTTTACAATGTGGGTTTCCTCCGGGAGCTCCAGTTTTCCCCAACAGTTCAAATACATGCGCTATAGATGAATTGGGTAGGCTTAATTGTCCGTAGTGTATGTGTGTGAATGAGTGTGTATGGGTGTTTCCCAGTGATAGGTTGCAGCTGGAAGGGCATTCACTTCGTAAAACATATGCTGGATAAGTTGGTGGTTCATTTCTCTGTGGCGACCCCTGATTAATAGAGGGACTAAGCTGAAAAGAAAATGAACGAATTAATAAGTCTATCTTTCCATATCATGAAGGCGGTGTTTTTTTATTAAATGGTACTCGCATAATCCTTCAAAGATTTTTGTTTATTCTGTTTATTCATTTTCTCTCGGCTTAGCCCTTTTATTTATTAGGGGTCGCCACAGCGGAATGAACCGCCAACTATTCCAATATATGTTTTATGCATTTACAGCTGCAACCCAGTACTAGGAAACACCCATATACTTTCACAAATACACTACAGCCAACTTAGTTTATCCAATTCCCCTATAGCACATGTGTTTGGACTGTGGGAAAAACCAGAGCACCCGGAGGAAACCCACGTGAACATGGGGAGAACATGCTAACTCCACAGAGAAAGCTGACCCAGCCGGGACTCAAACCAGCGACCTTCTTGCTGTGAGGCGACAGTGCTAACCACTGTGCCACAGTGTTGCCATACTATTTATAAACATTATTATAATTCCAAAGTAACTATATGGTTAACGTGGACGACGCAGTGACGCAGTAGGTAGTGCTGTCACCTCATGCTGGATAAGTTGGCGGTTCATTCCGCTGTGGCGACCCCTGATTAATAAAGGGACTAAGCCGAAAAGAAAATGAATGAATGAATATATGGTTAACATATTTTTGGTTTTAATATTTTTTATTTATTTTTTCAAGCATGCACAAGCTGTTTATTAATTCAAGATGAAACTACAGGTGTTTGGAAATAAAAAAAAATAAGATAAACAAATATAAAATATTATTATTATTGATTTCATTACAATTATTACTATTACTATTCTTCTTCTATTACTTACTCACTCACTCCCAGGGCCGTTTATATTCAAATTGATATTTAGCTGCACCATATTGGTGTTTTGTAACATCTAGTTTTTATGAGGAGGGTTGTTAGCCCAACGCTCAACCCCCAACATGGAGGACCAGGACATACACACTTATACTACAGACAATTTAGCTTACCCAATTCACCTACAGCACGTGTACAGCACCTACCCACGCCAACACGGGGAGAACATGCAAACTCCACACAGAAATGCCAGCTGACCCATACTAATACTAATCCTTATACTACTACTACTACTACTACTACTACTACTAATAATAATAATAATAATAATAATAATAGTAAATATGAAATCAATAAAAAATACAAATTTATAAAAAAATTAAATAAACAAAATAAAATAAATAAAAATAAAACATTAGTAGGACATTACTTAAAATAGTCAACATAATCTTCCAGAGTGAGTAAAAGGGCTCGTAAAATCACTCTGGACGCCTCACACCCAGCACACTACCTGTTCGAACTGTTACCGTCTGGTCGGCGCTACAGAGCACCAAGCACAAAAACACAAAAACAGCCAGACACAGGAAAAGTTTCTTTCCTCAGGCCGTCTACCTCATGAACAGTTAAATATTCTCCTACTGTGCAATAAACGTGCAATACTTTCTCATACGCATTTGTACACAGCACCTTATAACCTGTATATTTACAACATATCTGTACATACAATTCAACATCCAGAAGTTTTCTTGTTCTTTTTGATTAACTGCATCTCTGTTTAATGTTTAATGTTTATTGCCTTTTCTTTTCTTGTATTTAATTTTGTGTTGTCACTCGTCACTTTATGTACACTGAAAGCTTCTGTTGCCAAAACAAATTCCTTGTGTGTGTGAAGCACACTTGACAATAAAACTGATTCTGATTTTGATCTGATTCTGATAAAGCTTTTTGTTTAATCTGTTCATTCATTTAATCAAAATGTTGTAACAACAGTAATATTTGTGAATTATATCACAATTTAAAACAACTTAATATTTTTATATTTTAATAAGTTTTGGTTTTAACATTTTTTTTAAAAGCTTTTTCTAGTATAAACATTTACAATCCCCACACAACCCTTACCAAAAAAAGCGCTCAAGCTGTCCATTAATTCAAGATGAAATTACAGGTGTTTGGAGAACATATAAAATAGTCAACATAAATTTGATTACAATTTAAAACAACTAAATATTTTAATGTTTTGGTTTTAATATTTATATATACATTTTTCTAGTATACACAGTTACAAACCCCACAACCCTTACCAAAAAAAATTGCGTTTAAGCTGTCCATTAATTCAAGATGAAGTTACAGGTGTTTGGAGCGAATTTTTAATTTTTATTTTTTTTTTAAAATATTTATTAACATATTATATCTATAATACACAAAGCGCTAAAAAAAGAAAAAATATATATAAATAAAGATAAATAAATTAAATTAAATTATTAATTAATAAATAAACTAACAAAATTAAATAAATAAATAAAAATAAAACACCAGTAGGCCGTTAGTAAAACAGTCAACAATCCTTTTAGTTTATTGTGTTTTACAGGAGAAAAAATAAAACATATTTATATACTTATTTATAACAAATATTTGTTAAAATAATACATTTATAATAAACAAATTAATAAAAAAGCAAAAATATGCAAAAATAAAAACATAAAACGCTAGTAGGACATTACTTAAAATAGTCAACATAATCCTTTTAGTTAATTCTGTTCATTCAATTAATCAAAATATTTAATGAATAATTATATAATAATAATAATTAATTCAATTAATAAAAGTTAATTCAAGATAAAATTACAGGTGTTTGGAGACTAAATAAAACATAAATTTATTTAAAATATTCGTTAAAATATTACATTTACAATAAACAAATCAGTAAAAATTTATAGAAAAAGATACATAAAATAAACAAATAAGACATTATTAGTATGGCATTACTTAAACTAGTCAAACATATCAATAAAAGGGTGCCATATGAGTATTTTTATTTATTCCTTTGACACAAAGCTACATTTTTAGCTCTATTAATCCAGTTTCAGTGTCACACGATTCATCAAAAAATAAAAAAAAAGTTTAATATCACTTGAATAAAATTAGGCTAAATTATTTTCAGGTTTCTAAGCTGAAGAGAAAGTTTAACGGAAACAGAATTATTTTCTAGGATTAAAAACGCTCCTCAATGTAATATATGCTTACTGAATAAAGGTATTTGTTTCTTTGTTACTCAATCGTGAAAAAAAAATAGTTTTGAAACTTTCGAAGAGACACTTATTCTCAGCAGAAAACATACGAGAAACTGGAGGCCAAAGCTAATCCTCATAGACTCTATAATCAATGCAGCTGGTCCTGAGGAAGTCTTAGAGGACGAACTGCTGCTATTTTATGCAAATATAATGCTAAATATGGTGCAGCAATGCAACTATCAACTGCCCTCTTTCTCTCTGAACAGATGCTGCCAAAGCACATATAAAAATAAACACTGAAACACACATTGAATACAGTATATGTAACAACAACATTTTTTTTCCTTTCTGTAAGATCTATTGATTTCAAATGTGAGTGATGGATGCACAAAAGTGTTTTGTCAGGAAGCAACATCATTATGGGTGACTTTCAGATCCTGCACTTGGTGGTATTTTCATTAAAAGATAAACGTCACCCCCCCAAAAAAAAGGTTTTTATTATAGATAAAAATCGAGAGCTCCTCTATATTCACTACCTGATAAAAGTCTTGTTGCCTCTCCAAGTTTTAGGAACAACAAATCATAACAGTAAGGTCTGACTTTGCTTAGACAAAAGTCTTGTCACTTAACAGAAGTAATGTCCAGTATAGAATATAAAGTCATGCTGCAGTGGAAACAGAATGAATATTGTGTCTGACTTCCATGATCCTGGAGGACTGCATCCACACATCTCTACAATGACTCAAATCACTTATTAATAAAGTCATCTGAAATGGCAAAGAAAGCGTTCTTGCAGGACTCCCAGAGTTCATCAAGAGTCTTTGGATTAATCTGTAATGCCTCCTCCTTCATCTTACCCCAGACATGCTCAATAATGTTCATGTATGGTGACTGGGCTGGCCAATCATGGAGCACCTCGACCTTCTTTGCTTTCAGGAACTTTGATGTGGAGGCTGAAGTATGAGGAGCGCTGTCCTGCTGAAGTATTTGCCCTCTCCTGTGGTTTGTAATGTAATGGGCAGCACAAATGTCTTGATACCTCAGGCTGTTGATGTTGCCATTCACTCTGCAGATCTCTCGCATTCCCCTATACTGAATGGAACCCCTAAACCATGATTTTTTCTTCACCAAACTTGACTGATTTCTGTGAGAATCTTGGGTTCATGGGGGTTCCAGTAGGTCTTCTGCAGTATTAGTGATGATTGAGATGCAGTTCAACAGATGATTCATCAGAAAAATCCACCTTGTGCCACTTTTCCAAATGATCAACTAGAAGTCAAGTTATTATTTGTTGCTCTTACAACTGGGATCGAAGACAAGACTTTTGTCAGGTAGTGTATAGTATTAGTCATGAGAACATCAAAGTACTGAAAAGGAGTCCAAAAACACAGTCAAAACATTCCATGTGAAATACCACAATACTTTACAACAATCACATACAATCACTGGCCACTTTATTAGGTACACATGTCCAACTGCTCATTAGCGCAAATTTCTAACCAGCCAATCATAATGGCAGCAACTCAATGCATTTAGGAATGTAAACATGGTCAAGGAGATCTGCTGTAGTTCAAACCGAGCATCAGAATGGGGAAGAAAGGGGATTTAAGTGACTTCAAATGTGGCATGGTTGTTGGTGCCAGACGGGCTGGTGTGAGTATTTCAGAAACCGCTGATCTACTGGGATTTTCACACACAACCATCTCTAGGGTTTACAGAGAATGGTCTGAAAAAAAGAAAATATCCAGTGAGCGGCAGTTCTGTGGGTGCAAATGCCTTGTTGATGCCAGAGGTCAGAGGAGAATGGCCAGACTGATTTCAGCTAAGAGAAAGGCAACAGTAACTCAAATAACCACTTATTGGATAAGCATCTCTGAACACACAACACATCCAACCTTGAGGCAGATGGGCTACAGCAGCAGAAGACCACACCGGGTGCCGCTCCTGTCAGCTAAGAACAGGAAACTGAGGCTACAATTCACACAGGCTCACCAAAATTGGACAATAAAAGATTGGTAACGCGTTGCCTGGTCTGATGAGTCTCGATTTCTGCTGCGACATTCGGATGTTAGGGTCAGAATTTAGCGTCAACAACATGAAAGCATGAACTCATCCTGCCTTGAATCGGTTCAGGCTAGTGGTGGTGGTGTAATGGTGTGGGGGATATTTTCTTGGCACACTTTGGGCCAATTAGTACCTATTGAGCATCATGTCAACACCACAGCCTAACTGAGAATTGTTGCTGAGCATGTCCATCCCTTTATGACCACAGTGTACCTATCTTCTGATGGCTACTTCCAGCAGGATAATGCATCATGTCCTAAAGCGTGAATCAACTCAGACTGTTTTTTTGAACATGACAATGAGTTCACTGTCCACAGTCACCAGATCTCAATAGAGCACCTTTGGGATGTGGTGGAATGGAAGATTCACATCATGGATGTGCAGACGACAAATCTGCAGCAACAGCATGATGGTATCATGTCAATATGGACCAAAATCTCTGAGGAGTTTTCCAGTACCTTGTTGAATCTCTGCCACAAAGGATTTAGGCAGTTCTGAAATCAAAAGGGAGTCCAACCCGGTACTAGTAAGGTGTACCTAATAAAGTGGCCGGTGAACATATGTTCCCAGTATCGTGCAGGCCTAGTCCCGACTCTTTAACACTTAGTACAAGCAATATAACACTGCTTATCTTCACTTAACTAAAGTGCAGTTGGTGAGAGGAGACACTGGCTAATTCTGTCATTTACAGCGCTCTTCTATTAATTCAGTTTATCAGACACAGCGTTGAATGTGTGTGTGTGTGTTTCATTTCTGCGTGTGAACTGTGTGCGTGTGCATTACAGCCAGAAATAGTCTGAGCTCAGCACTGCTTCCTAGAGCAGAGAAAGAATATCATAATAAACTGAAAGGTTAAGCATCTTGCTATTAAACACACACACACACACACATACACACACACTTATTCACAACACAACCAAACCACCAGGCGCTGCATATGTCTGACAACACACTTACTGTACACGCAAAATCACATGTAAACATACAACACACAAAAATAGATGAAGCACACTCACAGGTTATGAACACACACACACACACATATTTGTACAAACACATACAGTAAGATGAAGCACATTCACAACTATACACACACACACACACACACACACACACACACACACAACGCAACTATCAGGCACTGCATCTGTCTGACAACACACTTAGTGGACACACTAAATCACAAGGACACATAGAAACATTTGAAACACAAACACACACACTCAGTAGGTGCAGCACACTCAAACCATATATATATATATATATATATATATATATATATATATAT
>CAIGQZ010032287.1:4504454-4527237 GCA_903798205.1 Danio tinwini
CACACACACACACACAAACACAGGACATAACCAAACCATCCGGCGCCGCATCTGTCGGACAACACACTTACTGTACACGCAAAATTAAACGTGCACATAAACACACTAATAGTAGATGCAGCACATTCACACCTTATGTACACACACACACACACACACACACACACACACACAACAAAAAACAAACCATCAGGCACTGCATCTGTCTGACAACACACTTAATGTACACATAAAATCAGAAAGATGCATATAAACACACACAGTAGATGCAGCACACACACTTTATGCACACACAACAAACACACAGTTGATACAGCACACTCAGACCTTATACACACACACAAAACAAACACACACAGACATGTTTTTGATCTGTTGAACACAAAATAAGACATTTTGAAGAACGTTGGAAACCGGTAACCATTGACTTCCATAGTAAGAAAAACAAATAAAAGACAATGGTTACCGATTTCCAACATTCTTCGAAATATCTTCTTCTGTGTTCAACAGATCATAAACACTCTACATATTTGGGTAAACTATCACACACACACACACACACACACACAAACACACTACACAACCAAACCATCAGGCGCCGCATCTGTCGGACAGCACACTTACTGTACACGCTGGAAGCCGGTAACCGTTGACTTCCATAGTAAGAAACACAAATAGAAGTCAATGGTTACCAGTTTCCAACATTCTTCAAAATATCTTCTTACACACGCCACAACCAAACCATCAGGCGCCGCATCTGTCTGACAACACACTTACCATACACGCAAAATCACAAGCGTGCGTATAACTATTTGAACAGTAGATGCAGCACACTCAGGCCTTCTGCACACACAACACACACACACATACATACGTATTTTGATCTGTTGATCACAAAAGAAGATATTCTGAAGAATGTTACAAACAGGTAACCATTGACTTCCATAGTAAGAAACACAAATAGAAGTCAATGGTTACCGGTTTCCAACATTCCTCAAAATATCTTCTTTTGTGTTCAACAGAAAAAAAAACCTCAAAAGTTTTGGGTGAACTATCACACACACACACACACACACACACACACACACACACACACACACACACACACACACACAGTAGATGCAGCACACTCAGACCTTACGCAAACACACATACACAAAAGTTTTTGTTTTGTTGTGATGATGACAATAGAAAATATTCTAAACAATGCCGGAAACCGGTAACCATTGACTTCCATAGTAAGAAAAACAAATAGAAGTCAATGGTTATCGGTTTCCAACATTCTTCAAAATATCTTCTTTTGTGTTCAACAGATCAAAAAAAACCTCTACGTTTTTGGGTGAACTATCACACACACACACACACACACACACACAAAAACACACGACGCCATCAAACCATCAGGCGCCGCATCTGTCTGACAACCCACTAACTGTACACATAAAATCACAAGGGTGCGTATAACCATTTGAACAGTAGATGCAGCACACTCAGACCTTCTGCACACACAACACACACATAAGTTTTCTTAATCTGTCGAACCCAATAGTAGATATTTTGAAAAAAGCGGGAAACCGGTAACCATTGGCTTCCATAGTAAGAAACACAAATAAAAGTCAATGGTTACCGGTTTCCAAACATTTTTGAAAATATCTTCTTTTGTGTTTAACAGATAAAAAAAAACTCAACATTTTTTGGGTGCGCTATCACTTTAAAGACAAAAAAAATAAAAATAAAATGACACATCACTCAAACACATAACTATAAATCCAAAGAAACTGAACGAATATAAATATACTAATATAGTATACTAACACCACAAAGCATGACCTTTATTCTAGCATCTTAAACCTCAAACTTTCATGCGTCAAGAATGAAGCCAATTAGCATATACTCATGCATATGTATTCAAACCAAGCTGTTGTCTGAATCCTGATCAATTTTTGAGTGCAGCGCATATGACACGAGCTGCCAGGATTTGGAAAGAGCTCTCGGGTCACAGTTCTGCCAACAAAACTCAAAGCATCTCTCCTTCAAATGTTTCTTTTCTTTTTTTCTTTTGTTATCATTATTTATGTTACTTAATCCACCATGCTGTCAACGTTCACTACTGAAAAGTTTATATGCTTCATTTGCATAAATGAATGCACATCATACAGTAGTATATTGTGTGTTGTACAATATGTGGGTTATATTGTTGTCTGTTCAGCGTGCGAATTATACATTGATAATCAGGGGGGGGGGCAACTTTTTCGCTAATGTTAGTTTTTGTAGTACACGCTTTAGTGAATCATTCTCTCATTAAGAAATTACATCTAATTTCTTAATAAAATGTGTTTAAGTTTTTAGTGTTTTGTGGGATATGTTGCGTATTCTGTCTTACAGTATCTGATTAGCCACTTCTGAGGTTACTGTAAGTCAAACTGTGCATCTAATTTGACGACTTTTAGGCTATTGTAGCACGCCCGGCGTTGAGTCAAAGTTTTGTTGCTGTTCACAGTCCAGTCGCTCTCGTAATGTTTATTACAGACATTTGATCACAATGTACTATCATTTCATAAATATTTCTATGCAGTAATACTTAAAATAGTCTATACAACATCATTAAACAGTGTATTTTACCCAACAAACCCTTGTCTTGTCTCATTAAATATACATTATATATGCACAAATAGATCATTCATAAACATATTATTCACATACAAGTTATTACTTAGTCCCCATAAACTATACTTACTATATTACATTTTTACTGTAGGCTTCATAAGAATTAAACATCTCTAGCACAGTATCATACATCTGCTCAGCATATATGGGCTAGCTCTGAGCCATAGATATATACACTAGATATCACATAGGGACCCTGAGCATGCGTCAATAGCGCCGCCACATTGGTACAGTGCTCCTAGGACAAACGTCATTCAACCGCACTAGTCAAGACAGTGTGCCAATGTGAAGATGCTGGACTTTAGCGCTTTGTACGAGTGTAATAACGAGCAAACAAAGAAAAGCACAAAGTCATCACATTTCATAGATAAGATTTAGTTTGTTATGTTTTTGTGTGTTATGAACTTTTGTGCTAAACAAGTAACGTTATTGATGATAATACAGTCTCTTACTGCAGTGACCATAAGGCAAAGTAGCACCAACTCGCACTAAATTCTAAGCTTATGCTAGTTTTGTTGAATAAAATCAGCAAACAATGTTATGAAATATGACAAGACGCTGCGCTGCCAGAAACTTGTATTATTGTCAGCTATAAGTGAACGAGTCGTTCATAACGGAGATTCATTCACAAACGAATCGCTCCCTCCGTCAGAATGAGAAGTGAAAGCAGGAGAGGGGGTGTGTTTCAGGACATGGATTAGATCAAATTAAACAGGGAAGAAGGGTAATGCATGTCCATGCACACAAACACTCAGTCTTTGTCAGGAATGCCGTGCCGTCACATCCATCAATGTAGAAAAGTGATGTAAAATTATAATATTTCATTTTTTTTTTTATATTTGCATACGGACCACCGGGGAAAACTCCCGATCATAGATATATGTGTATATGTGTATTTCACTGGTTTTGGATGGCCACAGTCCTCCACTTCACCTTGGTCCTGCATTCATTTTAAAGGAGCGCTACCCTGTACTAAAATGTTGGCTCTATTGACGCATTCCTTCTAATAGACAACAGTAGGGTAGGCGACATCTAATGTATATATCTATGGCTCTGAGCAATACAAATGTAAATAAATCCGTTACAGTCGTTGAGTGTAACTGTCATCTTTGATTAAAAGTACATTTACACAGATAAAATTATTATTAATACTCTTTTTAACAACTTTAATACGAAAATATAAACTTTACATTGAATTTAAGGAGCTCTTTTTATAGACTTTGCAGTTACCAATTAACACACCCGGCCGCTGGCGGCTGTTTTGATACATTGTCAGAAAACAGATACAATCTTCGCTACAAAGTAACTATTTCACCGCACGTTTAGTAAACTTAAGTCACTTAAATAACATGTTATCTTCACATTTCAATGACATTGTGACAGAATTTACCCACCTAAAAGATAGAAATATGAGAGAGTCAAAGTTTCGTTGCTGTTCACAGTCCAGTCGCTCTCGTAATGACAGTCCAGCAGCTCATCTTTACCCTAGCAACCTCAGACAACAAACTGTCCCACTCATTTTCTCCACTCAAGGTAATTCAAATAAATACAACATTAGATGTAACAACAGGATTCCTTATATACAATTATTATTATACATAATTATAAGGAATAAATATACATATGCATATATATACATGTGACTAATCATTCAGAGTGTTACACTATATGAAGAAACAAACAGCTATTTCAAGAGTTCGCCCTTGCTGATGATTGGTTATAATGCGTATTTTGGCATGCTGTCCTGGGAGAGAGCCCTGAGCTCGTGAGATCCTCGAGCCCGGGGCTCCCTCCCATTGCAGGGCGAGAGGGGAGTCTGAGCTCAGGTAGGTCTCGAGAACTCCCCCTGCTTGATAATGGTGATGTAGATTGTAAAGAGCTATGGAGAGTGTATGTGAATTTGAGCTTGCCTATGATGTCGATTTAGTTTTGTCAATTTAATTATGTTACATGTTTTTTGGTCTGTAAGAGGAAAGCGGAGAGCCTAGGGAAAACCCACGCAAACACGGGGAGAACATGCAAACTCAGAAATGCCGACTTGGCTAGGTAAGATCTGAGCCAGTGACATTCTTGCTGTGAGGCAATGATGCTAACCATTGGGCCTCCGTGCTGCCCTGACAAGGAAAGGGGAGGAGTAGGGGTGGAAGGGGGGATTCTTCAAGACGAAGATGGCTAAGGTAAGATACTCTGGTTATTTATAGTGATTAGGAATCTTCCGATTGGTGGATCGTGCATTAGCTAATGAGGATCAGCTGCTATCATTCATAAGCACGTGCTCCTCTCGAAATTAGTTTATAAATAAACTTCACTTTAGGAGTGAATAGTTATCTATCGGTGCTCTATATCTGCCGGATTCAGACTGTTGAATGATTGGCACGATCAGTGGCGGTTCTAGCTTACAGTATTTTTCTGATGGCTTAAGCACATTTTTTTGTAACTATTGTCTATTTTTGCAAAACTCTACACACCAATAAGAAAACCCTTCACCAAATCTGTAAAACATTTTAGTTCTCTTGCAAAAGCTAATAACCTTGCTTAACTCTTCAAACCTTTGTAAACATTTTATTTTTGTATCAAATATTTAACACAAGCCATCGCATTAATAAGCACACAATGCTCCAACTACACACTGATGGAATGAATAAAAACTACATCTGGCTTTTGCCTTCTCTGAGCACAAGCTAGGTTATGTCAGTTTGAGGTCATACCTTTCTCATAGTTCTGTAAACCTACAGGGATCCAAACGTCAAGTACTGGTGTTTATTTACACACATCAAAACAAGCACATGTGTTTTTACAAGTCACAAATATGTAATTTCACTGAGAAAATATAAATAAATCAGACTACATCGTGTCGTCTCTCTGGGTCCGGCCACAAAATTTCATCTCGTATGCAATGTCCTCTAGTCCAAAGGAATTGTGGAAAATATCTGATTGCAAAGTGAACTAATTATCTAAATCAGTTTTCACATGTGACAGTGTGCCAGACAGTTGGCAAAATAGTGTAAATAATAGCCATACATGTGTATAGCTTTGCCAGAAGTGTGTTGATCATTTGGAAATTCAGTGTAAAGCAGTGAGTTGTGTTTATAGTTCTGCAAAAAGAGTGCTACAGTGGATCGTACCTACAATTTTTGCAAAGTGTGTGTTACAAAATTGCAAACTTAGTGCAAAGCAGTGTTTGTGCTTTTAATTTTCCAAACTCAGTGAGTGGTTTTGCTATAAGAAGCATTCAGAAAAAAACTGTAAATGCCACCCTGGGCGAAACCACCCCAAACATCCCCCTTCCCCTATCCCTCAAGAAATAAAGACACTATGTGGTTGACTTTCTATATATTAAAAATATTGAAATATATATTTTAAATAAATACAATTAAAATAATGATTATAAATACATTCAAATATATTTATTTATTTTCAATATTTATTATTATTATTATCATTATTATACAACTATTATTCTAAAAAATAACAAATCAGTCCTAAATGTAACTGAAAAACAATGCAAAGACACAACTGCAGTACAATTCGAAGACTTTTGCATGAATATTAATGACGGTTTTATAGAATACAAAAAATCTATATGTTTTATAGAATTATCTGTCGTCTGAGGGTGCATTCCACATGAAGCACGGCTGCAGCCGGCGATCAATGAGATTAGCCAAGCGCAGGCGGGGGCGGAGTTGAAAACCGAACACTTCAGGGCTCATATAGTTGCTGCAGTCATGATGACCAATCACATGGCATGATTATTTATTTTCTAATTTATTCATAGCAATAACAACAAATGATTAACAGTACAAATAAAACAGAATACAGTCTCTACAAACTATAGTTCATTTTTAAACAAGGGAATTATAAATTTAATTTAAGTAGCCTATATAACAAACGCATGAGAAATAAGGGGAAACGAGAGAGCACATAAAAAGGAGATAAAAATCCACAAATAGGCCTATTAAACACAAAACAATAAGCACAAGTTCTGGGAGTTGAAACATCAGTCTTTAGGCTACTATAGATGTTGAATGGTATGTCAATACTGTTCCAGTTCTTGTTTAAACATGCTAAAAAGGGTTTGCATTTATAGATATAATATATACTTTCCAATATATATTAGTGTAAAATCTAAAGCAAGGTGTTTTGACTAAGTTTTAAACAATGATTAAGATTATTTTGGATAATAAAAGCATTTTAAAAAAGCACTTTCAAGAGTTCACACTTAGATATTGCTTGATGCTATTTGGCATGCTGTCCCAGGAGAGAACCCTGAGCTCGGAGATAGTTGAGCCCAGGGCTCCCCGCCTGGTCGATTGAGCATGTAAGGGGAGTACGAGATCAGGTAGTTCTTGAGAGCTCCCCGTGGTAAAAAAAAAGAAAAGGGGGAGAAGGGGTGGATGGGGGGTTTCTTCGGAAAACGAAGATAAGGGAGTAGTTTTTTTTACTAGGCTACTTATAGTGAGTTTGGATAAAGATTGTAGATGAGAGACCAGCTGCGGTCAATCATATCACGTGCTCCTCTCGAAATTAGTTTGTGAAACTTCACTTAATGCGAAAAGATTGAACAAAAGGAGCAAAATAAATGAGCTACACTTTAAGTAGAAGTTTCCCAGAAAGAGCAAGGTACAGTGTCACTTTTAACATTTCTGCATAAACAGCTGGACGGGAAAAATATTTTATACTCATATATTTTTATATTTAATAAAAAAATTATTTTTACTTAATTTGCTAAGAAATCTTTATAGGGGTGTCAGCATCAATGATGATAATTACTTAATTTTAATTCTGTAAGACTAATTTGAGTTAATATTTAGGTTATTCACTAAAATATATAATTTTACTCGTTTATGGAGCTGAATACAGTCGTCTGTTTTAAAAAAGCAGAATAAACCTGTGCAAACAATCTAGTCATTATGAACAAATTATTAACTAAAAGATGATACTGCACTAAGTAAAATTTTTGTAGTGCTTTAATAAGCATGATGTGTATAAGATAGAGATGGTATAAAAAGTTAATTGTTTATTTGGAAGTTTGTGAGATGGAAATTGTCCAATAATAAACCCGAAACACACGTGGTTGTTGTGATGCGGTGAACTCAGCCAATCTTGTAATATCAGTGTCGTCATCGCAGCTCCAGCAGTCGCTCTTCAGATGCTGCACCGGCTGAATCAGTCGTCTGATCTCGGAGCGCTGTCGCGGTACTTTGATGCCACATGTGACAGTCACGTGGTGTCTGCACAGCAACAATGCGGACATTTCTAACATGCACCGCTTTAAGACAGATGTCGATCGATCTGCGAAGCGTTGCACGAAGTCGAACGCACCTTTAGACTCATGGCCGAGAATTAATATTATGATGTCTTAGTTACCTCCCTGACTCATTATTCCTCATTACTGCTTCATAGCCATGCTTAGTCAAAGTATCATCATCATCACATTATATAAACTTTAGTTTTGTCAATGTGCATGTAAACAACTGGGATCAGGAGCAGCGCGTTTGAGGCATGCAGGAATGGCTTTCTGCGCACATGTGTTTGTTTTCACCAGCGTTGTTTCGATTGCACATAAAGAACAAACTTGCGTGTGCAAAAGACGCCAAATGTGAATGGCCCCAAACATCTTTATTCTTGGAAAACCGCTCTATACACTTGCATAAAGTATTTCTTATCTCAAAGATTTTACTGGGCACTTTTTTTGTCTACCCTTGCCGCCCTCAGGCGATCGCCCATATTGCCCATGCCTAAATCTGCCACTGGGAGCGATTATGCATTCACAGTGGTATGAACCATTGGGTGGTCAAATGCATATTTATATTATTAATTAGATTTTTTTATATTAATTTTAATTATTAACTTTATCATTTAAAATCAAGCGTTAATTAGGGGGGTCAATCCCCCCTCAAATCCCCCAGTAATTTGCACCCCAAGTCTATTTATTGTTTTTTTCATTGTTATATATACATTTTTTATCTGTACTGTTATTTTCTCTTTCACGCGTTTGTTTAACTGTCATATAAAGTTTTAATTTATATTTTATTTTAATATATATAAGTATATATGCGATGCAGTGGCTCAGTAGATAGTGCTGTTGCCTCACAGCAAGAAGGTCGCTGGTTCGAGCCTCGGCTGGGTCAGTTGGCGTTTCTGTGTGGAGTTTGCATGTTCTCCCTGCGTTCGCGTGGGTTTCCTCCGGGTGCTCCGGTTTCCCCCACAGTCCAAAGGTACAGGTAAATTGGGTAGGCCAAATTGTCCGTAGTGTATGAGTGTGGATGAGTGTGCATGGATGTTTCCCAGAGATGGGTTGTGGCTGGAAGGGCATCCACTGCATAAAACAAATGCTGGATAAGTTGGCGGTTCATTCCGCTGTGGCAACCCCAGATTAATAAAGGGACTAAGCCGAAAAGAAAATGAATGAATGAATTAGTATATATAAAAAAATCACTGAGCAACACTGTTAACATTCATTCATACATTTTCCATTGGCTTAGTCTCTATTTTTAGAGGTCGTCACAGCGAAATGAACTGCCAGCTATTAAAGCATATGTTTTTACGCAACGGATGCCCTTCCAGCACTGGGAAACACCCATACACGCATTCACTCACACACTTCGGCCAATTTAGTTTATTCAATTCACCTATAGTGCATGTGTTTAGGGGAAACCGGAGCACCCTGAGGAAACCCACTCCAACACGGGGAGAACGTGCAAACTCCACACAGAAATGCCAACTGACCCAGCCGGGACTCGAATCAGCAACCTTCTTGCTGTGAGACGACAACCACTAAGCCACAGTGTCGCCCCCTCATTTTTAACACCTCCTTGTAATTTAGCTGTTCAAATAGGAAATCTTCTCTCTGACCTCCTTCTATTTCTACTTTGGAGTAATGCGTTCTGTGAGCCGGCGGGTCAGACTGAGGTATAAATAAGTCATGTTTTTGCAGAGTTTGCACATAAACAAAGGTTTCATATCTAGCAGCTGTAAATGAAGACACTAAATAATGTGCAATATCGTTTCATGACTAAAAACATCTTCATTTTGAGTTGAAGTCAGAATTATTCGCCCTCCTGTGATTTTTTTATTCCTATTTCAAATTTTTCCCAAATAATGTTTAACAGAGCAAGGAATTTTTCACAGTATTTCCTATAATATTTTTTTTCTAGAGAATATCATATTTGTTTTATTTTGGCTAGAATAAAAGCAGTTTTTTTTAAAGGGCACCTAGGTTACCCCTTTTTTCCAGGTTTAATATAAGTATTTTGTGTCTTCAGAATGTGTCTGTAAAGTTTCAGCTCAAAACACCCATCAGATTACTTAATATACCTGTCATAAGTTTCTATTTTATAGCTCTGAGCAGCAGGAAGTGGTTTTTGTGTACTGCGCCTTTAAGGCTAGTTCTTCACGCCCACCGTTTCCAAGTGCCTGTCAGCAAGCCTTAATCTCCGCCCTCGGCTGCGTCAGATAACAGACAGACAAGAAGAAAGCTGATCTCACGTAATGTTTGTGAGAAATACTACAGTAAAAATTTTACCAATGAGTATTTGATGCATTTGTTGTGGAGCTGCAACGATGAGTCACACACAATGTTGTTACAAAGTTCACACACACACAGTGCGGACGGACGGACGGATGGACGGACGGACAGACAGACAGACAGCACGCGCGTTTAGCTTGGCACTCTTGTTGCCACAAATGTGACAGGATACAGGTTAATCTCCACTGCTGTATGGATATCTGTTACGTTAATGTACAAAATAAACCTGATTTAACATCCACAAACCGGGATTGAAGCGTCTTCTTTTATAATTGTCCTGACATGTGGCTGTGTTGATGAAGTAAAGCTGAAGTAAATAGCTGTAATTCATTACACACATGCACATACACATGTTTTAAAACATTTTAAACTTGTCAAACTCACTCTTGATCACATTTGATGATGATTGATGATCCTAGCGAACTGAACAGACCTTTTATTTATGGTTGATTTGCGCACATCCTGTCTTGCGGATATGATTATACACGTTACTACGGAGACATGTTAATACGCGGCTGTCAATCAATACGGTGGGCGGAGGGACCTCACTCCTACGTCGGTCTCAAAACCGCTCCAATTGGTGTTGTTAAATTGGAAAAAAAAGGACTGGGTGTGTTTATATCACCCCAATATGACGGTCTATACACTATACCTACACATATGTCTGTCCAAACACCATAGGTGCCCTTTAATAACCATTTTAAGGTCAATATTATTAGCCCCCTTAAGCAATATATTTTGATCGTTTACAGAACAAAGCACTGTTATGCAATGACTTGCCTAGGTAACCTAGTTAAGTCTTTAACTCACACTTTAAGCTGAATACTAGTATCCTGAAAAATATCTAGTCAAATATTATGTGCTGTCATCCCGGCAAAGATAAAAGAACTCAGTTATTAGAAATGAGTTATTGAAACTATTATGTTTAGAAATGTGATGGAAAAACATCTCTCCGTTTTTCTTTTTGGTCGGAGTATTTTTGGTCTCCTCTTTGAGTCTCAATAGGTTTCATTTTTTTACCGAAGGAATATTTCCTTTTCCTCTCTGCTAATGGCTGAAGAGACGAAGACAAATCCAGCGCAATAGAAATATCTGTATTGAAAAGACCAGTGAAGCGGAACTGAATTCAGTTCAAATAAAGTGAAATTTACCTATATTTATCACTCAGTGTCAAAAGCAATAATAAAGTCTGAAGTGATCTGAAGTGATCTAAATGGTATTAAATCAAATTTAACTTAAATAAATCTATACAGGGCTGCTTGGTGGCTCAGTAGTTAGCACTGTTGCATCACAGCTAGAAGGTCGTTGGTTCAAGTCCTGGCTGGGTCAGTTGGTGTTTCTGTGTGGAGTTTGCATGTTCTCCCCGTGTTAGCGTGGTTTCCTCCGGGTGCTCCAGTTTTCCCTACAGTCCAAACACATAAGATGAACTAAATTGGTCGTAGTGTATGGGAGTGTGTGTGTAAATGTGAGTGTATGGGTGTTTCCCAGTACTGGGTTGCGGTTGGAAGGGAATCTGCTGTGTAAAACATATGCTGGAATAGTTGGTGGTCCCTGATTAATAAGGGACTAAGCCGAAGAAAAATAAACAAATAAATAAATAAAATTTATACGATACACAATTAAAAGTGAGATGAATTTGATCAGAAACTGAACTAAAAATAATAAAAACAAACAAAAAAGATGCTCTGCACACATCCTTGGATTAAAAAATATATTTGTTACTATTTTAATAATAACTGTGAGTTAATTCTGTTTAGCAAAGGTGTATTAAACTGATCAAAGGTAAACTATTTATTGTTGAAAACTTGGGAGTGATGGGAGACCACAACGGAAAGCTAGGTTGCTGCCAGAAGTGTTGTTAGTGAGGCCAGCAGAGAATGTTCAACCTGTGGTCTGTGTGGGTCCTCACACCCCAGTATAATGAAAGGGACTCTATACTCAGGGCCGGATTAACCAATGGGCATTATGGGCACAGGCCCAGGGGCCCCTGCGCACTTGGGGCCCCTGCGAGGGGGGGGGGGGGGCTGATTTTGAAGTGTCTATTTAAGCTAAGTGCAAATAGCGCATCTCGTTGGAATAAGCTAGTTGAGTGCTTCCCGCCAGTGTTGTTTGATCAACAGAGACAACATAACTTAAGGGCGCAGTAGACAGCAGGTGGGTGTGGCGTAGCTCGTAAAGAGCATGGTAACATGTTTTGAGGCGACCGATCATGAACGCAGTTCGAAACCAGCGTCTGATGAACACAATCTTCTTTTTCCCCCCCATTACAAATCAGATTGGAAATACATTTATTTTCAATAGAAAGGAAAAGTTTTTGTTTAAAAATGTAAATAAAGTATATAAAATATATAAAATGAGTCAGAAGGTATTTAATAAGGATAATAATAATAAATATTCTATAAACAGTTATTTTCCACCTGGTGTTAAATGTTAGCGACATCTTAATATAATTAATCTGTATTAACAATGTTAGTCGCCCTGCTTCACCCATATTCTCCGACCTCATGGAGAGAGAGAGACAGAAAAAGCCCCTGAAGAGGACAGAGACAGGAGAGAACTGGTATAGTGTGTGTGATTTCGGATACTTTCAGCTTTATAATCAAGTGTTTTCTGCCTACTCTTCTTCATCACGAGGGAGACAGTAGAAATCATTAATCAGTGTGTGTATTATGGAGGACTCAGATTCATAGAAGTGAACTGGAGAGGTATTATATCCAAATCATATGCATTATAACTTTGTAGAAGTTATACATTAAAAATACCATTAAATATAAATGTTTAGTACTGCTTCAGTGAACTTGAACAAGTATATTAAAAACATAAATTTTCACTAGTTTTATTAGTATTTTTTTAATCAAAGTGTGCTTAAATGCTTTTAAAATCAGGTAAATCTTTGTTGACTATAAATATATGTACCATGTTACTTATTTAAAAAATGTGGACAAAATATTATAGATTAACTTTATTTAAAAAATATTATATTAATCTTATGGGGTGCAGCCTTTTTAGGGGCCCTACAAGACATTGGGGGCCTCTGAATTCTTAATCCGGGCCTGACTATACTGCTCAATAAGCGCCATCTTTCTGATGAGACGTTAAACCGAGGCCCTGACTCTCTGTGGTTGTTAAAAATTCCAGGACGTCCTTCAAAAAAAAGTATATAGGGGTTTAACCCCGGCATCCTGGCCAAATTTGCCCACTGGCCTCTGTCCATCATGGCCTCCTAACCATCCCCATATCATAACTGGCTTCATCACTCTGTCCCCTCTCCACCAATCAGCTGGTGTGTGGTGTGTCATTTAGCACAATATGGCTGCTGTCGCATCATCCAGGTGGATGCTGCACACTGGTGGTGGATGAGGAGATTCCCCTCAAAAATGTGTGTCAATGAGTGTCCAGAAAAGCACTATATAAATGTAAGAAATTATTAATTTTTATTATTCTTCAAAGTAACGATACTGGCAAAAATAAATGACAAAGGCTATAAGTTTAAAAATTAATTTAAAAATACTAATATTTACATTTTAAGATAACAGCTAATTATTGGTTCCCTGAATTTGGATTAATATGTATGTGTTTTGAAAACAAATATATGGATTTGTGTCAATTTTATAAACTACAAGTAACAGAATGTCTTCAAAATGTCAAGAATATTATCGTTAAAACATTTATTTGCTTAAAATATCAATAGGTCAATATAAAATGTTCTATATGTTTTATATTTGGGGGAAAAGTTTATTAAGAAAACACAATTAAATAGACCTACTGGCATATACATCAAATAAACGCTGACATTTTGAAGACATGACTGCAGTTTTATCATATTAATCAAAACACACACACCTATTAAATGACCAATAATTCAGATTGTTTTTTTAACAGCTGTATGTTCATATAGTCTTTTTACATTTGTACATAGAGTCTTTTTAAATCATAATATTTCACAATAATAATTTACAAATAGTATTTATAAATAGTATAATACAATAAAATAGGGGACGACACGGTGGCTCAGTGGTTAGCACTGTCGCCTCATAGCAAGAAGGTCGCTGGTTCGAGCCTCGGCTGGATCAGTTGGCATTTCTGTGTGGAGTTTGGCGTGGGTTTCCTCCGGGTGCTCCGGTTTCCCCCACAAGTCCAAAAAGACATGCACTATAGGTGAATTGAATTAACTAAATTGGTCGTAGTGTATGAGTGTGAATGAGTGTGTATAGATGTTTCTCACTACTGGGTTGCAGTTGGAAGGGCATCCGCTGTTTAAAACATATGCTGGCATAGTTGGCGGTTCATTCCGCTGTGGTGACCCCTGATAAACAAGAGACTAAGCTGAAGGAAAATGAATGAATGAATGAATGAATGAATGAATCATAAAAAAATCAGTTTTGATCTTTTTAAGATCAGTTTTGACACACATACACAGACACACACACACACACATACACAAATATATTTTTAACACTCTTACCAACCCAAAACTTGGGATTGCCATTTAAATTTGACATACAGAATATAGACGACATACAGAAATAAACAAGAGTAATTTCCACACATCAGCACACACACACACACACAGACACAGAACCGAGTGTGTGTTTAAGCAGTGCTGATGTCTAATGTACTACTACTACTGAGTCAACCTCTTAAAACACACACAGTCACAGACACACACACACAGTCATACACACTCCAATTTCCCATTCATCCCAGCTGTCCATCTCGGCTTAAAAAAAAACGCACATGCACACACATGCACATCGACGCCCAGAGGATGCAGTAACCATAGCAACCTGCTGCTGCTTACCTGCTCTTGTATGAGCTGAAACAGAGAGCTTCTATCCATATACTGGGCCCTGGTGCACACACAGCCACCAAAAGAAGGACATAGGGGGAAACGGCACGCAGAGACACGTACACACACACACACGCGCGCACACACCGGCGGTCCGTCTGTGCGGCACGCCTCCCCAGCGGGCAGAGAGAGACCCCTCGCACGCGCACTAGTGCATCTGCAGGACGCCCTCCAATGAGGCTCAGCCCAGGGTTCGATCCGGCTTAAAATCCAAAGTCCAGAGCAGAATCCATAGACCTCCTAAAATCCCCCCTCACTTTGCCTCTTTTATTAATTCTTCGCTCTCTCCACTTTATTTTGCCTTCCTCTCTAGTCGCCCGTTTTTCTAAATCTCTGCTTCTCTCTCTCTCTCTGTCCTCCACAAAGACTGTACTACCTGAATACCAATGAAGGAGGGGAAGGAGGCGGCGCTGGGCGGCCAATCAGAGGCCAGGGGGGGCGTGTCCAAAGAGCTGCAGCTCTCCATCTACCCTGCAGGAGTCTTAAAGAGAGACTAAACACACAAACACACATTCACTGCAGTGTACACACACACACACACACACACACATACACACACACACATATATAGGGCGCAGGCGCATTTAGGATTCCTAAATCAGACATTAATCACACGCAGCAGATACTATGAGCCGTAATACACACTCATTCATGGCTTGTGCATGTGTTATAGTGCTGATCATGTTGTATCAATTAATTAATTATTTGAGTCATGTGACAATTTTAGTTATTTGTTCATGTATTAATCTCCATAATGTCATAAGTGTGTGAAGTAAATATAATTAATGTAGGTGATGGTTATGATGGTGGATATATTGATATGGAAACTGGCTGTTTTTATTAAATCTGTGTATTATTTATGGTCAGAATATAGCAGCGCTGACCTTTTATTTAATTATTTTAGATATCTGGGTCATATTTTAGCACAGTTCATTTGATTTTTAGATTGATTTAATCCAGAGTACACTGGTGAAACAAGAAGTGTTTCGCATTTTGACAATAAGTCTGTGTGTGTTTGCATACTGTAAAAATAAAAGTGAAACAATAGCATTCTCAACAGATTTACACCCGAGGCGAAACAGGCTGTGTACATTTTTTTTTGTATACACAAGGCGGTGTGATAATATGCTCTAATTGTTGTTGATTTTAAAGCCGATACAATAATTGCTTTTATTATTATTATTTCAAAATAGAACAAAATAATAGAATCTTATTTTTACAAAAATATTTACATTTTTGTAGCATTTTTTATATAAATATATTTTTATTGCTCAAAGTAAATATAAATAAAAGTAAATAAATATTACACTTACCACTACATATATTATTATTATATTTAATGTTATAAGATATAACCGACTATAATTGATGCTATAAAAAAGTAGATTTAAAATAAATGTTACACTTACCCAAACTGTAGTATAAAATAACTACTATTATTTTATAACAACAATAATAATTCCTACATTATAATTATTAGGGATTCTCCAATCAGGTTTCTTGGAGCTGATACTGAGTGATTCTCGTCATGGTGATCGGCCGATACAGAGTACCAATTCTGATGCTTCAAGCTTTATATGCAGTGCATCCGGAAAGTATTGATAGCGCTTCACTTTTCCCACGTTTCCCACGTTCCCTCGTCCCACAGTCTTCTTCCAAAATGGATTAAATTCATTTATTTCCTCAACATTCTACACACAATCCCCCATAATGACAATGTGAAAAAAGAGTTTTGAAATTGTTGCAAATTTATTATAAATAAAAGACCTGAAAAATGTACATCAGTATTCACAGCCTTTGGCGTGAAGCTCTAAATGGAGCTCAGGTACATTCTGTTTCCACTGATCATTCTTGAGATGTTTCAGCAGCTTAACTGGAGTTCACCTGTGGTCAATTCAGTTGATTGGACATGATTTGAAAAGGCATACACCTGTCTATATAAGGTCCCAGGGTTGACAGTGCATGTCAAAGCACAAACCAATCATGAATACAAAGGAATTGTCTGTAGACCTCAAAGACAAGATTTTCTCGAGGCACAAGGCGGGGGAAGGTTCCAGAAACATTTCTGCTGCTCTGAAAGTTCCAATGAGCACAGTGGCCTCCATCATCCATAAGTGGAAGATGTTCGGAACCACCAGGACAGAAGGGCCTTAGTCAGGGAGGTGATCAATAACCCGATGGTCACTCTGTCTAAACTCCAGCGTTCTTCTGTGGAGAGAAGAGAACCTTACAGAAGGACAACCATCTGTGCAGCAATCCACCAATCAGGCCTGTATGGTAGAGTGGCCAGACGGAAGTCACTCTCGTCTGGAATTAGCCAAAAGGCATCTGAAGGACTCTCAGACCATAAGAAGTAAAATTCTCTGCTCTTATGAGACTAAATTGAACTCTTTGGAGTGAATGCAAGGCGTTACGCTTGGAGAAAACCAGGCACCGCTCATCACCAGGTTAATACCATCCCTACAGTGAAGCATGGTGGTGACAGTATTATGCTGTATGGATGATTTTCAGCAGCAGGAACTGGAAGAATAGTCAGGATAGAGGGAAAGATGAATGCAGCAGTGTACAGAGACATCCTGAATGAAAACCTGCTTCAGAGTGCTCTTGACCTCAGACTGGGGCAACGGTTTATCTTCCAACAGGACAATGACCTAAAGCACATCTCCAAAATGTCAATAAAGTGGCTTCACAACAACTCAGTGAATGACCTTGAGTGGCCCAGCCAGAACTCAGACCTTAATCCTATTGAACATCTCTGGAGAGATCTGAAAATGGATGTACACTGTCGCTTCCCATCCAACCTGATAGAGCTTGAGAGGTCCTGCAAAGAGGACTGGGCAAACATTCCCAAAGACAGGTGTGTCAAGCTTGTGGCATCATATTCAAAAATACTTGAGGCTGTAATTGCTCCCAAGGGGGCATCAACAAAGTATTGAGCAAAGGCTGTGAATACTGATGTACATGTGGTTTTTCAAGTTTTCTATTTTTAATAAATTTGCAACAATTTCAAAACCTTATTTTTCACATTGTCATTATGGAGTATTGTGTGTAGAATTTTGAAGAAAAATAAATAAATTTAATCCATTTTGGAATAAGGCTGTAACAAAAAAAAAGTGGAAAAAGTGAAGCGCTATGAATACTTTTCAGATGCACTGTTTCTTTAAAATTACACAAAGCACATTTCCCTCTCCAAGTTGAGATCCCTCCTTCCCTAAATGAACAAATGAAGGATGTTGCATATAATCCCTTAAACATGCCATGGTCAGAAAAGGTTTACAGAAAATAATAGATAAAACAGATTTGGTAAGAAAAATGGCTAACAATGCAATTTGGAAACATTGCAAATGATGGACGAATAATTCAACGTGCCTCAATGAAGAAAAAATTTGGAGTGCATATTTGATGCATAATAAGTTAAAATGCATCTTCCTCTGCTTGTAAACCCGTAAACGAACACTTGCGATCGGTTCATGTGATTGGCCAGATAAGCAAGTACTGATCGGTCTAAAAGGTAAGAATTTGTTATTTGTTACTGGAATGTCAAGCTACCTCACAGAAGTGCTCTGTTTGTTAACAGAGTTGTTGAATGTTAAAATAAGGTGAATTAAATAAAGAATAAGGAACATCCTAGATCTATTGCTCTTCTTTATTTTTTTTTTATGTATTATAGAAGTATCGGATCGGGTTTCGGTATCAGCAGATACTCAAAATCAAATGACTCGGACTCGTAGGCAAAAAAACCTGATCGGGACATCCCTAGTATAAATGAATAAAAATTGCATATAAGTTAATAAAATTTTCTAAAATTAATATAAAAACTAAATAAATATACAGTTGAGGGCAAAATTATTCGCCCTCCAGTGAAATATTTTTTTCTTTTTCAAATGGTGTTTAACAGAGCAAGGAATTGTTCGCAGTTTTTCCTATAATATTTCATCTTCTGGAGAAAGTCTTATTTGTTTTATTTTGGCTAGAATAAAAGCAGTTTTTAGTCAATATTATTAGCACTATATTTTTTCGATTGTCTACAGAACAAGCCATCATTATACAATGGCTTGCCTAATTACCTAAACTCGCCTAATTAACCTAGGTAAGCCTTTAAATGTGGGGTGACGCGGTGGCGCAGTAGGTAGTGCTGTCACCTCACAGCAAGAAGGTAGCTGGTTCGAGCCTCTGCTGGGTCAGTTAACATTTCTGTGTGGAGTTTGCATTTTTCCTCCGGGTGCTCCGGTTTCCCCCACAAGTCCAAAGACATGCGGTACAGGTAAATTGGGTAAGCTAAAATTGTCCATAGTGTATGTGTGTGAATGAGAGTGTATGGGTGTTTCCCAGTAATGGGTTGCAGCTGGAAGGGCATCCGCTGCGTAAAACATATGCTGGATAAGTTGGCGGTTCACTCCGCTGTGGTGACCCCAGATTAATAAAGTAACTAAGCCGAAAAGAAAATGAATGAATGAAAGCCTTTAAATTTCACTTTAAGCTGAATACAAGTATCTTGAAAATATCTAGTCAAATATTATTTACTGTCATCATGACAAAGATAAAAGAAATCAGTTATTAGAAATGAGTTATTAAAACTATTATGTTTAAAAATGTTTTGAAAAAAAAATCTCTCCTTTAAACAGAAAGTGAAATAAAATATAAAAGAATTAAATAAACCATAAGCAAAGAAACCAATTCAATGATGGGCTACAATAAAATCTGCAAATTTTTGTGAGCAGTTTCCTTGTGGTCCTACTAATGACTGCATGATACAGTAATTTACAGCAAAACCCTGGGTGTTAAATCTCCAGGCTGGATCAATAAGTGTTGATCAGCCACAGCGAGTCCTCAGACAGACGTTTGTGGCTCAGGACATTCACTCTTATTGATATCGGTGCACCGTTCATCCATCACTGACCACCTGCTTATGAACTCAATGACCTTTCTGCACTTGCTATCAAGCAATACTGAGCAGAAAACACACTGAATGAGCCACTAACCATCAATCAGAGTTATTATTGTGTTATGAGTATAGGGTGAGCGACCAGGTGTGGAATTAAAGTACGTCAGTAAATAGCACTAGAGGTTAATATATTGCATTTATGTGCGTATACTTTAGGGTGAGACGTCCTATTTTGGTCTCAGAATCACATTAATAAATGAACAAAGGTGAATTTATATATACAGATATACAGTTGAAGACAAAATTATTCGCCCTCCTGTGATTTTTATTTTATTTTATTTCAAATATTTCCCAAATGATGTTTAACAGAGCAAGGAATTTTTCACAGTATTTCCAATAATATTTGTTCTTCTGGAGAAAGCCTTATTTGTTTTATTTCGGCTAGAATATTTTTTAAACTATTTTAAGCTCAATATTATTAGCCCCCTTAAGCAATATATTTATTCAATTGTCTACAGAACAAACCACTGTTAAGGTGCCTTCCCACTGCACACGACATTTGGACACGAGTGTTGGAATACGCCCCCTTGTGGCAGTCGCACAGACTTTTCAGTTTTGTCGTGCAAGCTGATTCTGGTGGTGTCCGAAATAAAGGAGTGCAAAAGTAAAAGCCATGGTTGAATGAATGAATGAATATTAGAACCTCAAAGAGCGCTTTTGGAGGGAATGTGGAGAATTTTTTTTTTAAATTATATTTTTAATACTCATTTATGAATAGAAATGTTTTTTATATATTTTAAAAAAATGTATTATATGAAAAAATAACAAAAAAAACAACTATTTCTGATCTCGCGCGCACGGACCTGCTCGGACAACACTGGAATACATCACATCCGGTCGAGCGGTCGCATACGGTCTAGTCGCAGGAGTTCAAATATTTTAACGGATCCGCAGCTCAAATCGGATACAAATTTTCCGCATACGGAGATGATCAGAACTCCACGCAGCTCTCGGACTACTCTCCATTGCAAATGAATGACTTCCGGCCTGTCATTTGTCATGTGCAGAAGAAAGGCGGTCTTAAACAATGACTTGTCTAATTACCCTAACTTGGCTAATTAACCTAATTAACCTAGTTTAGCCTTAAGGGGGGGGGGGGATACTTTTTCACACAGGGCAAGTTTTGTATCTTGTTTTCCCTTAATAATAAAAATCTTCATTTTAAAACTGATCATGTGGTTAAATGGGTTATCTTTGACTAATTTATAAATTAGTTTGATGATTTAAAGTGTGACAAACATAAAATTTTAAATAAGAATTGGCTCATTGGTTAGCACTGTTGCCTCATAGCAAAAAGGTCACTGGTTCAAGTCCCGGCTGGGCCAGCTGGCATTTCTCTGTGGAGTTTGCATGTTCTCCCTGTGTTGGCATGGGTTTCCACCGGGTGCTCCGGTTTCCCCCACAGTCCAAACACATGCGCTAAAGACCAATTACCAACCTACGTCACACATGACGTCACACGGGTCCCCGGTTGCAAAAAAAGACCAGCTGCAATAGCAAACATGTCGTGTTTTGCGGTAGGATGCCAAATTTGAGAAAACTTAACTTTTACCATACACCACACTGCTTACAATGTCGACTGCAGACGTCTTTGGCTAAAAGGGAGCTGAATGAAGTGACGACCTAATTATAAATGCTGGACTCTGCAGTTCTCATGTTATATCAGGTAAGTTAACGCTATGCTGAATCATACACATTACTCGTTTTTGATTGCAGCAATGATTTCAGCAAAAAGAGTAACATATGGTTAAATAAACTGCGGACACTGAATGCTAAGAATGAAACGTGAAAGTGTAAGTTATTAAAGTTGGTTTTACACATTCATTCAGTGACAACTTGTGACACACTCCCTATATTGTTTAACACGGCACTTTGAGTAATCAATCTGAAATAACCTGCAAGTGTGACTTGAAAACAACATGAACACTGTTTATTTGACTGTGAACAATGTTGTACTTTGATAGTCATTGGCTGCTAATATGATTTCGCTATTTAGAGTTTGAAAATAATACTTTTATGAAATTATATTATTAAGTAGAAAGTCTGAATGTGCGAATATAAAACCAACTTTACCTTTATGTGTAAGTTCACATACCCTGGGCCTGCCGTAAGTTCAGGTGTAGTTCGCTGTCAGAATGCAGTTGTTTTGCTTGTTGATGATTACCCAGGCCTTGTATAACGTTAGCTCCGTCTTTTTTCCTTGTCTTTGGCTCGGCAGAACCTCGGTTTTTAGCACTACATAGTTTTGAATCTGGTAATCAGGGAACATTATTTCTTACACATGACCACACAGAACACAATTGTTGGCATCCAAACACTTGTAGGCCTTTAAACTTCTCTCGTAAAATCCCTTGGAGCTTCAATGAGATTGTATATTTCAGGCTGGATGCTTGGTCATTTCATCTTATCCAATATCCATTGGGAGGGTGCTATCGCAAATGAACCTGTCAGACGAACGCCGCTCACTTTAACGTTAATTTTGCGGAATAACTGTGTTTATCACTGGGTGACAAGCTGTTATAATACGCTGAAAGCATTATGTAAATAATATATATAATATGTAATCAATATATCTTATTTCTAAGACAACAACAAACTTTGTACCGCATCGGATGTCATTCCCTCGCTGTAAATGCTAGCGCTCCTGTTTTTTTTCTGCCACCTCCCTGCGCGCATCCTGAATGTTTACAAACATGGTAATTGGTCTATAGGGGAATTGAATAAAGTAAATTGGTCATAGTGTATGAGTGTGTGTGTGTGTGTGTGTGTGTGTGTGTGTGTGTGTGTGTGTGTG
>CAIGQZ010032287.1:4527247-4549110 GCA_903798205.1 Danio tinwini
GTGTGTGTGTGTGTGTGTGTGTGTGTGTGTGTGTGTGTGTGTGTGTGAATGAGTGTGTATGGGTGTTTCCCAGTACTGGGTTGCAGCTGGAACACCATCCGCTGTGTAAAACATATGCTGGAATATTTAGCGGTTCATTCCGCTGTGGTGACCCCTGATAAATAACGGACTAAGCCAAAGAAAAATGAATGAATAAATAAATTAGTAAAGGAGCAAACACTTTTTCACACCAAAATTCTCCAAAAAAGGGCTAAAGAAAATCCAAAAGGAGCTAATAATATTGATCTGAGCAGTTTCTACAGTTTTCAAACTGATATATTTTGTCTTCCAGCCAAACTAAAAAGAAATTAGACTTTCTTCAGAAGAGAAATATAGTAGAAAATACTGTAACAATTGTCCGTGCTCTGCTAACTTGGAATATATTTGAAGAAATACAATGTCAAAACGAAATACTCTTCCACCTTCATTCAGCAGGACATTCTGATATCATGCTGATCATATCTTAAAAAAAATTGAAATCATAATAAATCTGATTGAATTTGAAGTTATTAAAAATATCTGTAATGTAATTCTGTAACAGAATGGGTCAGAAATGTCTACATTATTTGCTTAAAGAAATAATAATTATTATTTTTAAACGGGACATATTTTAAGGTACACAAAAAACATAAGTGCCATTATTTTTTTGTTTTGTTGCATAAAAGCGAAGTGGAAGTGAACTAATTAAAGCCATTTGAGCCAATTAGAGAAAAAAAAAAAACACGTTTATGACATATTTAATATCCTATATAAGGATTAATGCCTGGTTGTCTCAGAACAGATCAGTGCTGCTCTCTGCTGGTAAAACACATGCATGTCATTCTGTAAACACAGACAAAGACATTCCACACTTGTGTGCACACATTTCTCTGATTCAGCACTTTAAATACATGTAAAGTGATTGAATCAAACTTTCAAACTTGTTTAACATATGCATATCCTGAAGGTTTGTCATTTTATATAATTTTACATCTATTAATAACTAATTTCTGATCCGGAACAAATCTGTAGTGACAGGTTTTGTATTAAATGTGCATTGCCATGACATTTAATGCAGTAACATCAAGCAGAAATGCATTTATAATTTCTTGAAAAATAAAAAATAATCAAAGATGTGAATTAGATATGCTGAACATATTTTGTATTGAACAAATAGCACAAATCAGAGTCATAAAGCTGTTATAATCTGACGTTGTGTGTGTGTGTGTGTGTGTGTGCTGTCAGATGATTAATTGCAAATATTCATATCCAAAATAAAAGTTTTACTTACACAATGTATGTGTACTTGCTGTGCATAAATATTGTGTACATATAAATAATACATAACATACAAAACCTAAATATTTACATATATATTTATATAAGTTGTAATTGACTGCAAAGGATTTGCAACCAAGCATTAAAAAGTAAATGTTTCATTTATTACATTAATTTTGGTCCCTTAACAAGTAGGAGGGACACGAACTGCTGTAATTCCTGCACCGTTCACCGGATTTGGATATACATACTCCCAATGTTAAAGCTGACAGTTTGCAGTTAAAGCACATCTTGTCTGTTTCATTTTAAATCCACTGTGTTGGTGTAAAGAGTTTAAATGTTAGAAGTGTGTCGATGTCCCAATATTTATAGACCTGATTGTATATATAATGTGTATTAGATATACATATTTAATTTATGAATAAACATTTTCTCAAAAACCTTTTATATACATGTATATAACACACACACACACACACACACACACATACAAATATATATATATATATATATATATATATATACATATAAAGATTTGTTCATAACATTTTAGCAGGGAGTTTTGGTATATAAACAATTTCTACTTTGAATTACATTTTAGTGTGTGCCAAACAAATCTATGGCCGCCATTCATTTTTGTGCAGAAAAAAACAAAGTAACAGATTGTAATGTACAAAACGTTGTATTGCATGTTGTTTTGATGCTTGAACACACTTATTTTTCTTTTTTTACAGCATTACTATAGTTATTTTCAGTACTAATGGAATTATATAAACATTCAATACTGTATAAGTAATATGAATGCTACTTACAGACTCCATCGTTGTTGAACTTGATCTCCCATTTCATTTTTTCACATTTCACAGCAGCAGTCTACAATGGAAAAAAACAACCATTATTTCAATCATTATTAAAAAAAACGCCTATGGTTTATTTATTTAATATCTCTATTTTCATGCAATAATGTTATAATGCACTCTTATGTGCCTATTACGGAATCAGTCAGTGGATAATATACCTCATGCTGAATTTTAGGAATACCCTGAATATTATAATATATTTCTCTATGCAAAATTGTTGTGTATTGCACTATAATTTCTTGTCATCTATTAATACATCCATCACTATCCAACTCAAACACCTGCAGACTACTTGTCACAATGAACAGAAGTACCACGTATCACGTTATCATAAAACACACACACACACACACACGCACACACACAGATAGACAGACAGGTGACGTGTAAAACAGTGTCTTCACAGAAGGAGAGTAAAGTGTATTACTACTGTATGGTGACACATTGTGTTAAAATCCAAAGTAACACAAAAGACGCTGTAAAACAATCTTCAAGTGTCCACGAACGGTAAATGAATGCTATTATAAAAGCAAAAAGACATAGGTTGGCATATCTGTGTTGTTACTTACAGAAACTGCAGCGCGCAAGAGTTAACCTGTCACGCGCTTAAACGCCAACTTCAGCACAAAGTTGGATATTTTTATTTATTTATCTAGTTTATCATGTTTGGTTTGGTGACAGATATCCAGTAGGCTAATTAAAAAGTTCTCTAAAAGGGGATTTCTGCTGTGAACAGAAAACCCTTAAAGTGAAGAGATTCAAAATGGCGTTCTGACTGAAACACTATCATGCCTGAAAATGTGAATAACAGGAGAACCCGGAGCGATAGAAGTATAACTGTACAATAGCAGGTTTAACTAAATTGATGCCTTTATAAGTGAACGACGCAGAAATGAGGGAAAACAAGCCGACGGGATACGCGTTTCCCAGCCAACGGAGAGATAACAAAAGAATGCGCGAGCGCTGAAAGCATCAGACCAGTTTGCTCAGTCCTAATATGCCAATCGTATAAATGACCCCTAAACCACTGGCTATGCATACACAGATCAATATGTATAACCTGATCATGGTACCGGAGGGTTCTGGTCGGTTAGGCTGATCTTTGGGTCGCTGGCAACTTTCCTAGAGCCGAGCTCCTCTCTCAGAACACTCAGCATAGGAGCTGCTGCTTTATATACTAATACCTTTAACTCGTTCAGATCTATAGCTCATAAATTACACCAACACCTCTTGAAATGTGTGAATATGACCCACTATGTGGGAGCCACTTTATTTCGTGCACATGTAATTTATAGAGGGTTTAACAATAAATAATCGGAGAAACGTCACGAGGACTCTGTGGCCGGACTGTGTTAGTTCGTCAACTATTTCAGCTTATTAAAAACGAAAACGACGTTTTATATGAATCAAACCCTCCCTGTCCTTTAGTGCGTTGATGAGGCTTTCATAAACATTCAGTGTTTTCCGTCTCGATTTCGTTGTTTTGGGCTAATTTTACGCGAATTCTGCAAAATACATCACCGCGCTCGCTGGTTTGAGCGGATTTTCGGGGAAAAAAAGTTGATGGATCGAGGAATTGAGGCTAAAGCGACAAACACACGGGAAGCCCAAAGCCTCCACTCTCGGACCGTGGCGTTGGAACGATCGGTACCGAACGAGCGTGGCTAAATTCGGCCTTAGATCGAGGAGGAAGAAACACAAACCAGCCCGCGCAGATTTCATGGAAGCCCGCTTGATCAGCTGCTGGCAGTTGGTGTTCTCAATCACGTCCGCGTGGAGGCTTCATATATAGTACGGGCGCACTTCGGCGAATAATATACACACACTTTGGGTTCTCTGTCCGGGTTATTATTGTTTGAATATTGTAATTTGCAAATAAACAAAGAACAAGCAGCGACGCGACGGTTATTTCATACGTTATTGCTTTTTTTAGTCGGAGCTGTCCAAGAAATTCCTCACAAGGAACTCGCCAAGACTTTTTGACAGCTCAGTCCTGTTTTTTGTGTGAAATCATCCAGGACTGACCATGGCTGAGACGGCAGCTACACCCTCGTCCAAGCCCAAGAGGGCGAAAAGCTCCAAGAAAGGGACGTCGCATCCCAAATACTCAGAGATGATCAAAGCGGCCATCGCCGCTG
Organism: Danio tinwini; assembly: GCA_903798205.1. Lineage (NCBI taxonomy): Eukaryota > Metazoa > Chordata > Actinopteri > Cypriniformes > Danionidae > Danio > Danio tinwini. The sequence continues at coordinate 4,531,542 of CAIGQZ010032287.1, forward strand.
ACCGGAGCCGCGGTGGCGCGTCGCGTCAGTCCATTCAGAAGTACGTCAAGCACCACTACAAGGTGGGCGACAACGCGGACTCGCAGATCAAACTCGCCCTGAAGCGGCTGGTGGCCGGCGGGGACCTGCGCCACACCAAGGGCATCGGCGCGTCGGGCTCTTTCAAACTGGCCAAAGCTGAGGACATCAAGAAACCCGAGAAACCCAAACCCGCAGCCGCCAAAGCCAGGAAGCCAGTCAAAGCCGCTGCCAAACCCAAGAAAGCCCCCAAACCCAAGAAAGTGACAAAGTCCCCTGCGAAAACAAAGAAAGCTGCAGAGAAGAAAGTAAAGAAAGCAGCGGAGAAGAAGAAATCGCCCGTCAAAGCCAAGAAAGTTGTGAAGAAGGCGAAGGTGGCCAAACCTGCCAAGGCGAGCAAAGCCAAGAAGGTGAAAACGGCGAAGCCCAAACCCAAAACAGCGGCCAGGAAAACTGGCAAAAAGAAGTAAACTTGAACTGAATCGGGAACTCTTGTGTAAATACACTTTTTGAAGCAATTCTTTTGGTATACTGTTATTTTTGTATGGTCTTTGTGCGCGGACTTCAACTCCACATTTCTACAGCCGGTTTTTTCAGAAACTTTTTTTGTGAGCGCGCATTGTGATTCTGTCAAGAAGATCCCAGACATCGAGATGGCTGAACTGTTATTTATTTTATTTTTTTGTTCCTGGACTTTTTCTTTTTTGTTTTCTTTAAAAAATGAACTGTGTCGCACACTTTCATCATCGTCATCATCTTTCAGACATGCTAATTAACTTTCCAATTAGACGTGTCTCTAGAAGACATATTCTTACTGTAGGCCTTTCTAGGACTGTGAAGAACAATAATAAAATGTCCTTGTATGAAGAACGGTGCCCTATGACTACGATGTACAGAATCGCCTTGTGACGTGGACTGTTGTAGTCTAGCTCCATTGCTGTCCATAATATAATACTGTCATTGTGCGTAACACACCTTACCGTGCATCAATAAACTCTTTTGCAAACTCAGCAGTTTGTCCAGTGTTTTACTGCAGCACCATGGAGAGCACGGATCATATGGGTTTAAGCGGGTAGAAATGTGACACTGGCCCCGTGTGGGAAGAGAAGCGGGTCTTCAGGGAGCGCAAACTCCAGCTCCGTGCGGAGAAACTCAAGCGCATCTTTGGTTGTGAGGGGCATTTTGACTCTCTGCTGCCCCGCAGAGACTCATGGAAGAACTGCAGCTGTCAGTGTCACGCGGGGTAAATGCAAATGCGCTTTTCACATGACTAGTAGTCAATAATTTGAGAATGATTTTTTTTTAAATTGTAAAATGACACCAAGCAATAAACTCGATATAAAATTATAGAAATATAAAATTAATAAAGAACATACAAATACATTTATCTGATCTTTTAAAAAACTAATTTATTACATATCTCTAAATTACAATAAAACTTAAAAATTCTACATTCTTAAGATACACGCATATATCAATTAAAAATACTAAAATAAATGTACCAAAATGATGCAATACAAACCATAAAACATACAGCAAAATTAAAACGAAAAAGGTAAATTAAATATTGATAAAATTTAAATAAATTAAAGCTATATTTAAATCTTAAACTAATTAATAGTATGCACAATGCAAAATGTAAATAAACAACCTTTTAGAGATCTTATAAAAACATGTTAATTATACTCAAAGTGCAATGCTTATGATGTTGATTTGTATGAAATAAATGTATTTTCATATGCACTCTCAGACGTTGCCCTCCTCACTGTACAGTAAATATACATCTTATCCAGAAATTTTAGCACAGGTTGTATTTGTCAAGCATCCAGACTCACCCTCAAGCATCACACATACGCTTCATGTATATTGCATAACACTCTTGAAATGTGATGCTGTATCCAGTCTGAAAAGTAAGGAGATACGTCTCTGTGTACAACAGGACCCGCTGCAATCTTCCTGGACCTGTCTGTCACATTCAATGGTTACAACACAAAACAAAACAAAAAACATCTTACCAATACACAATTAGCCAATCAGCTGCCTTTGCTGAATCATGTGATCAACTTTTTTCAGATGTGTACTCAAGATATAAACTCCCAATTATAAACTACCTCAGAATTTTATTATCAGAATTTTATTTAATTATCAGTTGATATAAACTGATAATTAAAAAAGTGATAATTCCAAACGGCATGACTCAAAATTGTAAATAAACTTGAAATTTGAAGATTTATTATTATAACTGCAAGACATAAACTAGACATTTTAAGTAAATTAGCATTTATATTCTGAACTGCAGGATAAACTTGCAGTTTTTTTAAATAAATTTGAAGTTTAAAGATTTAAATGCTAATTTAAATTAATTTAAAATGGCTAAATTTAAGTGAATTAGGATTTTTTAATTTACATTTCGAACTGCAAAAAAAATTGTATTATACACACACACACACACACACACACACACACACACACACACACACACACACACACACACACACACTCACACTCACACTCACACTCACACTCACACACAAAATAAATCAAACTGCAAGACAAGCTAACAATTTTAAATAAATTTGTAATTTAAAGCTAAAATTCTTAACTACAGTGTCATTTTTCTAAATTTACATTCTGAACTGCAAGATATAAATTCACAATTTTAAATAAACTCTGAATTTTAAGATTTACATTCAGAATCACAAGATTTAAAAATAAAGCACACTTTTAAAAAAACTCAGAATTACATTCGATCGGCAAGATATAATCTCGCAATTAAAAAAAAAACACACGAAAACTATAAGATATGAACTTTTACATTTTTAAATCAACTCAGATTATTAAGATTCAAGATTTTCCAAATTGCAAGAAATACACTTGAAAATGTTGAAATAAAAAAATGTATGCTAAACAGCAAGATATAATCTTCCAATTTTAAGATTTACATACACTGTAAAACTCAAAGTTAAGGTAACTCAAACCATTTGAGGAAACCGATTGCAACAAACCATTTAAGTTCAAAAACGAATCCAAATGAGTCCTGTGAACTCAATCCATTTGAGTAAACGAAGCAATTTGAGCACAGTAAAACCTGATAAATGAAGAGAACTCAAATCAACTGAATACTGTAAAACCTAATAAGTTAAAGCAACTCAAACTAATCTATGAGTACTGTGAACTTACTCCGGTTAAGTTGAAGTAATGAGGCATTTAATTAAATCATTACCTTCAACACTGAGTTCAAAACTCTTTTCAAATGAGTAGAATTAACTTAATTAACTACACAATTCATTTGATAAAGTTGACTGGTGGATTTTACAGCGTATCAACTGCAAGATATAAACTCAAAACTGTTCGATTTAAGCGATGAACTCTGATATTTCACGATTCAGATTTCTTCCTCAATTTTAAGTTCATATCTTGCCATTCTAAAGGCCCGTGCACACCGAGACGTTTTTTGCTCGCGTTTTCCGTTGACGTTTAACGCCTCGTGACTAAATAAAGGGCCTCAATGTGATCGTGCACACCAACACGCAAAACGCCAGCCGCAAAAGCGTCGCTTTAAAACCTTCTCCACCAATCAGATTGGCACTTTTGTTCTCGTGCACAGAGCTGCTGAAGTTACAGTAATCACTTGGAGGCGCTCTAGCGCAACACTGTCAATGCGAGCGCACATTGAAGAAGATGCCCAGAGGCGTGATGAACGTGGAGCTGCTTATTGCACTGGTGAACAATAATCATTTCTTCATCACTAGAGCTGAAGCTGCTACTTGAACCATCCATAACAACAAGCGTGTCAACTTTGTCTTCTTTCTCTGTGCTACAAGCGGGTGTCAGAAGCTTAAATTTGTGTAGCACCATCTAATGTCAAGAAGTGATACTGCATACTTTTCTGCTCGACGCCTGTGAAAATCGCTTGGGTTTGAATCCGGAAAAACGTCTTGGAAAACGCTGAAGATAAACGCAAACGAAAAGCGTCCCGGTGTGTACGAGCCTTAACTCGATGTCTTGCCGTTCTTACACTTTTTTTTTTTTATCTCACAATCCTGCACTCAAAAAACAACATTTGTTGTTTGTTCAAGTTACTTATATAAAATGAGCTGAAAAATCACAATTCTTGAGTTTTTTGGCACAACGTGTTTGTTTTATATTCAATCCACTTAAATTTGTAAAAACTAAGAAGTTAACTTGATTCCTTCATGTTAGGTAAAAGTGTTTTAATAATGAACATTATAAACTGCAAGATATAAATTCACAATTTTAAATAAACTCTGAATTTTAAGATTTACATTCAGAATCACAAGATTTAAAAAAAAAGCACAATTTTAAATAAACACAGAATTACATTTCGAACGGCAAGATATAAACTCGCAATTTAAAAAAACATATGCAAACTGCAAGATATGAACTCTTAGATTTTTAAATCAACTCAGAATGTTAAGATTCAAGATCTTCCAAATTGTAAGAAATAAACCTGAAAATTTTGAAATAAAAAAATGATATCTCAAATGGCAACATATAATCTCTGAATTTTAAGATTCACTCAAAAATATATATATTTTTAACTTGTTCAAACTACTTAATTAAAATGAGCTGAAACAACACAGTTCTTGAGATTTCATTGGGGCAACTTAATTTTTTTATGTTCAATCCACATGATTTTGTTAAAAGTGTTAGCTAAATCAATTTGTGTTGGGACAGCATGAATGAATTGTGTGGAACCCTGCATTGTTTACAGTGCACCAAACTGCAAGATATAAACTCAAAACTGTTCGATTTAAGCGCTAAACTGATGGTTCGCTATTCACATTTGAAATTCATATCTTGCCATTCTAACTCGATTATTTGCCGTTCTCTTTGTTTTTATCTTGCAATCCTGCACTCCAAAAAAAAAAAACAACACCATTTGCCATTTGTTCAAACTACTTATTTAAAATTAGCTGAAATTACACAATTCTTGAGTTTTTGGGACAACTTGTTTGTTTTCAGTTCAATCCAGTTAAATTTGTAAAAATAATAGGGTAACTTAATTCCTTCATGGTAAGTAAAAGTGTATTTAAAAAAAATGTACATTACAAACTGCATTTAAAAATATTTTTTTACTCGTTTAAACTACTTTAAAATATTTAAAATAAGCTGAATCAACACAATTCTTGCGATTTCATTGGGACAACTTATTTTTTTATGCTCAATCCACATAAATTTGGTAAAAGTGTTAGGTTAACAATCAATTTGTGTTGGGTCAACATGAATGAATTGTGTGGAACCCTGCATTTGTTTACAGTGTGCAAGATATAAATTCACAACTTTAGATAAACTCTGAATTTTAAGATTTACATTCAGAATCACAAAACAGTAATAAAAAACACAATTTTAAATAAACATAGAATTACATTTCAAATGGCAAGATACAAACTCATATACGCAACGTATATGCAAAAAACGTATATGCAAACTGCAAGATATGAACTCATTTTCAAGTTTTAAATAAACTCAGAATTTTAAGATTTACATTCCAAATTGCAAGAAATAAACTTGAAAATTCAGAATCAAAACATTCACATGTCAAACGGCAAGATATAATCTCCAAATTTTAGGATTTACACACCAAACTGCAAGATATAAACTTAAAACTATTCGAGTTCTGAACTCTGATATTTCGCTATTCAGATTTCTTCCTCAATTTTGAGTTCATATCTTGCCATTCTAACCCGATTTCTTGCCGTTTCTATACTTTATTTTTTAAATCTCGCAATCCTTAAAAAAAAAAACAACGTTTGCCATTTGTTCAAACGACTTTTTTTTCAACACAATCTCATGGCGATTTGTAACTTTTTGATTTGGTGGTTTTTGATTTAGTGCGATCTCCTTCGTACAATTTAGAGTGATTTGCTCATCCCCTCAATGAAGTTTGGGTTTAAGGGCGGGGTTGGGTGCCCTGCCTCCTTTTTAACATCTCATTAATTTGTCGGATGAGAAGTTAAACCGAGGTCCTGACTCTCTGTGGTCATTAAAAATCAGATGGCACTTCTCGTAAAAAAGTTGGGATGTAACCCCGGTGTCCTGGCTAAATTCCCTCTCGGCCCTTACCTAGCATGACTTCCCAATCACCCCATCCACTGAATTAGCTCTACCACTGTCTCTCCACTCCACCTATAGCTGGTGTGTGGTGAGCGCACGGGCACCGTTGTCCTGTGGCTGCCGTCGCATCGAGAACTTGATTGTTTTTTGTTCAATCCACTTAAATTTGTAAAAACTGTGTTAAATTAATTCCTTCATGTGGTCTAAACACAAATTTATTGAATTTATTTATATAATTTATAACTAGCAGTGTGTCTCTTCTCTCAACTGTTAAAAATGCTGGGTTCCACACAATCCCTTCATGTCGTCCCAACACAAATCAATAAAGTAACTTAATGTTTTTTTACAATTTTAAGTTGAGTGAACATAAAACAATTAAGTTGTCCCTGAAAACCCTTAAGAATTGTGTGGTTTCAGCTCATTTTAAATAAGTAGTAGTTTGAACAAGTGCCAAAAATATATATTTTTTGAGCATCAGAATTGCCATGTAAATGTACAATTACGATTTTATCATTGGAAACCACCCCTATACAAAGAGTCAAACCACAATGTTGATGTCACAAAGCACAGAAAGCAAATCAGCAGAAAAACATGGCTAGTTTATTACAAAATATTTCTATTAGAGCACATACTGTCTTCATTCCAAGCATCTCATTGGCTAGGAAAGCTGGAAGAGCATGGCAGACCAGATTACAAGCCTGGGGGTGGGGTTAAAGTTGAGCCCACCATCCTTAATACTGAACAAAATATTGAAATCATAAAGATATTTAAACCAATAAATCAGCACAGCCGCAGTCATATATCTATCTATACTCATCAGTCTCAGAAACTAAACTCTGAATATAAAGAAACATTTGAGGCTCAATAATCGGTAACAGTTTTGAGATCCAGTTTGAACAATAATCTATTTCTGTCAATAAGTAATAATTCTGCTTCTGAACACAATCTGTCCGAAGCAACAGAGCTTAAAATATGATTTAAAATACATTTATAAACACCATCCATGCCCTAATGCGGTTTTAAACTAAACCAGTGATCATTCGTCCTCTAGTCAATATACAGACAAACAGAAAAGCACGATTTTAGCAAATCTCAAAAGCCTCAATGGGTTTTGCTTCGATGGTCTTAAAAATAACACCACACATATACGCACATTTATCAGTCATGGTCCACACATAACGTGAAATGGAAATGCTTGTTTGTTTTATTTCAGCCGATTTAAAAGATGCACTTCATTTCAAAAGAGAATATGTAGATATGAAGAATATTAGTAAAGGGTAATTTATATTTAACCCAGCTTATAAAATATTCTGAAAAACTGAATTATGAATTAAATTTAAGTGCATTTCCTGAACCGGCTGAGGTAAAGCTGAATAACCAACCCCACACTGAGATACAATGGAAGCCTCTTTCTGATTTTTTCTTCACAGATTAAAAACATAAATAAGGTAATTGCAATTATCTCCCAAATTAGACCTTTCTTTTTGCAGTTGGAAGTTTATATTTCACTTTTTTTGGTCTCGTTTCAGATATAAATTAAGAACTGTAAGATATAAACTCATAAATGCAAGAAAATATAAGTCTGAATTCTGAGGTTTACCTCTCACAATTCTGACTTAAATTGCATGATTTAAATGTAATAACTGCTGGATATAAACTTGAAATTGCAAGAATTCATAATTGCATGATTTAAAATCCAAACTGCAAGAAATACACAAAATTTAACGATTAACGTATAAACTACAAGATATAAATTGGCAATTTTAAATACATTTGGAACTTAAAGATTTACTTACCAAAAAGTAAGATATAAACTCACAATTTTAATTAAATTCAGAATGCCAAAATGTATATTCCAAACTACAAGACAATCGCAATTTTAAATAAATTCAAAATGTAAAGATGTAACATCACAATTTAAAAAAACTTAGAATTTTTTAATTTAAATTCCAAACTGCAAGATATAAACTCACAATTTTAATTAAATTAGGAATTTAAAAATAAATTACATTTTTGTTTAAATGTTACATTCTGAACAGCAAGATATGACGTGCAATTTTAATTAAATTTAGAACGTAAAAACGTACATTTCGAACTGCATGATATAAACTCCCAATTTTAATTAAATTCAGAACATAAAAAATTTACATCCGCAACTGCAAGCTGTAAACTCACAATTTTAACTTAATTCATAAAGTGAAAATTTACATTCTGAACTGCAAGATGAAAACTCACAATTTTAATTAAATTCAGAATGTAAAAGCTTACGTTCTGAACTGCACTATATTATGCGCAATTTTAATTGAATTCAGAATGTAAGAACTTACATTCCAAACTGCAAGATATAAACTCACAATTTTATTTAAATTCAAAACGTAAAAACTTGCATTGCGAACTGCAAGATATAATACGCAATTTTAATCCAATTTCAATTAACTTCAGAATGTAAAAATTTACACTTTGAAATGCAAGATATAATACGCAATTTTAATCCAATTCAAAACATAAAAAATTATATTCTGAACTACAAGATATAACTCACAATTTAATTAAATTCAAAACGTAAGTACTGAAATGCAAGATATAATACGCAATTTTAATTTAATTCAAAACGTAAAAACTTTTATTCCGAACTGCAAAATATAACATACAGTTATAATTAAATTCAGAACATAAAAATTTACATCCCGAACTGCAAGATATAAACTTGCAATTTGGAATAAATTCGTAATTTAAAAATTTAGATATAAACTTTTAGATACAAACACACAACTACGATATATACAAACACTAAACAAATCTCCCAATACAGACTTTAAATCCAATTAAAAATCAAATTCAGATCCAATTGTAAATTATTTATATCTTGCAATTCTAACATTATTCCTTGTGGTTCTTAGTAGTTCTTTATCTTGCAATCCTGGCAATTCACTCAAAAACCGTGACGTAAACTTGCGTTAAATTGTGATAAATTTATAAATTAAAACTACCAAACAAAATATGAATTCTGAAAACAAAATCTAAACTGCGAGACATGCAAATATTCAACAGCAAGAAAGCAAGTTGTGAGATAAAAATTTGAAATTACCTTTTTTATGCAAATACGGAAACAAGCTTCAATTAGCATGCGTTTGAAAACACGCTTCAGAAACCGAATACGAGTTCACATGGAATACACTTGATTTCCCAAGCTCATAAACACAACATAAACTCTCACAATTCAAAAACGTAACCTCAATATTGTTCCTCAAAATGTGCTGGAAAAAAAAAAAAGTCTCCCGGGCTCGACCGATGTGATCTCGGGAATTTATTGACGTGTAATACTTTAGTCCAAACATCTGCTTATTCTGTTGTCGTCACTGAAACTAACAGGACCCTTGTTAAGCCACAGTGAGTCAGTAAGGCCAAGACAGCGCAGGAAATAGAGGAGTGTGTATGCATCTGCATGTACAGCGAAAGAACGGCCATCATTTGTGTCGGCTAAAGGCTCTGTACAAAGCGAAGCCCAACATGGCCGCTATTGTGGCTCCAAGAGTCACGCGAAGCCAGAAAGACGTGCTGCTCATGTCTGATCCGTTCAGGTGCCTGCGGACAGGAAGTGACATAGGGAGAGATTTAAACGTGCTCAGTATTTCTGGCGACCTTGGCAACACACACACATTCAGGCTAATTTTAGTCTGGCGTCTGCAGATCTTTGAAGTCCGCATGCAACGTTTGTAATCCATTTTACTCCACAGGAGATTCTACGGGTGACACGCGACATTCAGAGCAAAATTATTAAGTAGGTCATTTTATACAATAGGTGAAGAGTGGGTTGTAAAATGCAGGAGTAGATATGAGAGTGTTTGGGGATACTGGGTTAAACAAAAGCAGTTTTAAAGTCAAAATAGGACATTACTATTATTTTATAAATGATTTATATATTTAAATTTAATTAAGTGATTAAATTAACAATCACTTTAACAATCACAATTTTTAAATTGAAAATTTGGTTAAATTTTCTGCGGCTTTACATTTAACAGCTAAAATTATATTTAAAACACCTTTATATTTAATTGTATAGGTTTCGTTTAAACTTTGCAGCTAAATAAATGGCTATAATTATACAATCCTATTTAAATTCATTCAGTTAAAATCGTTAAACTCAGCATCTTAAATTAAATGGCTAAAATTATTATTTTTCTAAAATAATTTTAAGTGTTTTAATTTAAACTTTGCAGCTTAAATTAAATGGCTACAATTATTGGCATTTTTATTGTTAATTTATCTGAAATGAATGAATTTTTAATTTCAGCAGATTAAATTTAACAATTAAAATAATAACATTTTATTTTGATCCAAACCAATATTAAAGGCTTGACACTTTCCAAACATCATTAAATATGTTAAACAATTGTTAATAGTTAACATTAACTATGAGCAATATATTCTAAATACCATTCAATAATACAATTAAATTGGTAATAGTACTATATTTTAATTAAATGTTACAGTCCCACTTTACAATAAGGTTCATTAGTTAATGTTATTTAATGCATTTACTAACATGAACAAACAATGAACAATACATTTACTACAGCATCTGTTCATGTTACTTAGCGTTAGTTAATAAAAATTACAGTTGTTCGTTGTTAGTTCATGTTAATTCACGGTGCATTAACTAACAACGATTAGATTATGATTAATACATGCAGTACAAGTGTTGTTCATGATTAGTTCATGTTAGTAAATGCATTAACTAATGAACCGTATTGTAAAGTGTTACCAATATTACTTTTATTTCATAATTAAATAGAAAATAAGATCCCACTATATATTAAATGGCCTTAATTACTATGTCCTTACATCAAAATATAAATACAATACACTTAATGTGTTCATAATGTATTGCAGAACACTTCTGATATGAGGTAGGATACGGATAAGGTTAGGCACAGGTTTGGTGATGTGTAGTTACAATGTAAATACATATATTTACACAATACGCACATTGTTTCAAATTGTTAATGTCAGAGCATATTAGTTAAGGCCACTTAATATAAAGGGACAGAAAATAATATAGAAATAATATAATACAGAAAAATAATATAATACAAGTTAAAATAGAAAAAAATGAAGAAGTGTGTATACTTACGGGTACATGGCGGCCCAGGTGAGCTTGCTGTAAATGTGTGTGTGAGTGTGTGTGAGCAGCGCAGAGAAATGCAAAGGTGAAGGCAGACGATGCTTGTAACAGAACTCGGAGGGGCTCATCCCATGATGCTGTTTGACCTCCACCAGATCAGCTTTAGAGCCCAGCACCACACACGGGATCCCGCTGTCCATATAGTGCTGCTGCACACACACAATAAAAACAGCTCATGAGCTCAAGAAACCAAGTCTCTGAAACAGACAGTCTGATCGAAAAATATTACATAACATTACAAAGCAAAATGACCATTTGTCACATTCATATATTTTAAAATACAATTTATTCCCAAGATGCAAAGCTGATTTTTTTGTATCATTAGTCCAGTATTCAGTCTCAAATAATCCTTCAGAAATTACTAAAATTATTTAAAATAAAATTGACTTCTGTTTGATCAATTGAACTGATCGTATATCAAATAAATATTTTTTATTATTCTGAAATAATATCACAATTAATATTATTACAATAATTACAAAAATAATAGAATATTACAGTTCATGAATTCGCTGTATATTTAGTTAAATAAATAAAGCAACAATTAAATATATTAAACATAAATAAAGGTGCTGTATGTAAGTTTTTGACTCTTCTAAAGCATAAAAATACCATAATATGTGTGCAGATATTTAGGAAACATCCAAATTGAACATACATGTTTAACTGAAAAACAATGCTGAAGTCAGATATTCTGCTTTGAAAATGTTTTTTCCCTGCCGGAACGCTGTCTTTGTTTAGGAAAATTTAACCTGCACAATGCCAGTTTAGCCAATTATAATTCAGCACCCCGGGTTGCCTTGTTGAAAAACAGTGTATTTCGTTTTTTTCATTCATTCAGAAAGGCTCTGAAAGCATGTGTCCGTGACCGAAATGGACAGTATAAGACAACGAAATGAGACAGATTCAGTTCCACATGAGATTATTAATTAGCAAATGACACAAATATTATGAACGTAATCAGGTTACATTATAACCGCGTGTCCTAACAACACGCTTTGTGATGAGATATGCAGTGATGAGCAGTTTGGCTGTTTGCACCAGACGAAACATGACAGAAATGTAAATACAGCCTTTCAGAAGCACAGACTATGCACTCACTCACGAAACGGTAAGGTTTAGAATCTATTCAAACTCACATTGTTAGCATTTAGCACTGAATAAAACACACAAGGTTTACCTGAGGTGATCACTGTCATATGTTTCACATGTTTAGCTGTGAGAAATAGAAGTCGTTTCTAATATATCAATTCGAGGTGTTGGTTAGAACCAAAACTCCTTTTAATATGGAAAATATTCCCTCTAACGAGTGTTGTTGCTTTGATTTAGAACACAGTTTAAATCACTCGCTCCTGTACACAATCTGGCAACCCGCACCTGCGTTTATTTTGATCCAGAAGTGCAATACCTAGTTCAACCACTGGGTGTCAAACTTACATACTGCACCTTTAAATATTATATTAAATATAATATATTTAGATTATATTTAATATAATATAAATATATTATATTTATATTATATTATAATGAGCTAAACTGAACTGAACTTAAACGCTGAAAACAGAACTGACACTGTTTCAATTCACTATAAACTTCCATGTGAAGCTGCTTTGACACAATCTACATTGTATAAGCGCTATACAAATAAAGATGAATTGAATTAAAATAAATAGATATAAACTAAAAATACAAGCTAGCCAAACAGAAATTAATAACTCATCAAAATAAACTTTACAAAGAACAAACCATGGTAAAAAAAACAGAAAAAAATACATTTGTGGATATACAAATATGCCAAAAAACATAATTATTATACTTTGTACAAAGAAACATGGCAAGGGAAAGATTAGTTTTTGCAAGGTTGTTATGGAATATTAATTAATTTGTATGATCAGATTTAATGCAACCCAGGCTCATTAGAAATATGGGCCCAGGGCTACATTGTTGAGAACTGAAAAATATGTACCCATGGCTACGTCTGCTTGCATTTTTGGTTTTCACAAATCCACTAGAGGGCGCCGTGTACATTTTTGACAATCTCTAATACGTTACCAGGGCACTTTTTCTCAATGAGCCAGTGTTGTTTTAATGAGCTTCACGAATAAAAGTGAGCCGTGTCCTAACAACTAAAGTGTTTTTGTGCAGATGTTGATGTTTTCTCACTTTATAAATGCTAGCGCAGTAATTGAAGGAGTCGGGGTCGCTGACATCATACATGAGACACGCCACGTCACACGCAGCATCTGCCGCTTTCAGAAACTCTGTCTCCACGTCCACTTCCTCTAGCTGAGAAAAACAATACACTCATGAGCTGAGGCTTGTTGCACAAAACCCATTTATTATTGCCTTCTCAAAATGTATTTCCATCTTGAATGTGTGTATCAACCATACTGGCAACACTTTATTTTAATGTACAATTCCTGCTATTAATAAACCATTAAGTATGACTTATACCTCAATAAACTCTTAAATTGCTGCTTTTGAATAGTTATTAAGGTTGTAGTTAGGTTTAGTTATTGGGTAGGATTAGTATAGTAGAATATGTGTTTTATAAGTACTAATATACAGCTAATATATCAATAATAGGGAAGTAATAAAGCAATAGTTAATGTGGGTTAAGACAGACTTACGATCAGGTATTTGTCCTGATTAGCAATGGAGACGGTGTTGATGGCATATATTGAAGGAGCTCCGGGATCATGATCATTTCTCTGAAAATACACAAAAAAACATCATCATCAGATCTGCAAGTGCCAGGGATCCAACAAATAACCGAGAGACTCCTAAACAGACTATAAACTGTAATATGGCAGCAAACGGGGGCTATTTTATTTTTATTTTTTTGCTATTTTATTAAAAAACTTTAAATGAGTTAAAGCAACATAAAAGTATTTGTTATCTTGACTTTTTGTCATTGCATTTTTTTGTGTATTTGCTTGTTAGAAGTAACTAAAAAATGCATTGTGAAGTAATCCCAGAGCAGTAACAAAAGCAAAGAAAAGCAAGCATATTGAGTTTTAGTTGGAAATACATGAACACAGTTGTCCTTAGAGATGGGTATCGTTAAGGTTTTAACAGTATTACTACTTTTATCGATACCACTTATCAGTTCGGTACTTTTTGTAGTGTTTTTTTTCATAAAAAACAAAAAACAAGTTGAACAGAATTAACAACACTTTATTTTATTATTACGTTTTTAAATGTAAAATAAAACAAAACCAACAATTGTAAAATAAATAAATAAAAATTTTCCTGTAAAAGAATGTTCAATGGTTTGAAGGAAAATGACTCCTTTTAATCATAGGTTTTAATCATTAGGTTTTTAATCATTCTTCTGGAAAAAAAAATCAACATGTTTGCCTTTTCTGGCAGTAGCTGGGATCTTTCTTGGTTTATTAAGCTTCCTGCTATTAAGCATACCCTCTTTGAGCTGCAAAATGCAGTTAAATAATCAGACAATGTTTAAGATTTTTCATTAGCACATTCACTTAAATGAGTTAACAGTGTTTTGGGAGTTAACAACGTAAAAATAAGCATTTTTTTCATAATTTTTAATAAGCATAGTTTATTATTAGGCTATTCATTGGCTTTATTTGTAAATACAGTAATGTGAAAGCATTTTTAATGTTTAAGATTTATTTAGGCTACTGCAGAAAAAAATCTTTAGAGAGATCTTATGTGATTGACTGCTAGCATAACAATGTGGATGATGTACCTTTAGCAAGGCAGTCGAAAACTTTTAATTTGTCTTTCTGCAGTTAACACACTTTTGAAAGATGATTAGCCAGACTGCTTGCACTTCCGCTTGTACAAGAAAACAACTTGTTGCATTTGCTGCAACGGGCATTGTCGGTGTCTGCTCAGGAAATACAACCTGTTTGCTTTTCTCTGCCACTCTGCAAGCTTACGTGCTGTATGTGCGTGTGCAAGACTGTGTCGCGAGCTATGTGTGTGCACTTAGCGTGAGCCTCCAATGAGTGTGTGCTCCCAGCCGAGAACTGTGAAGGCTTTTATACTTGACGTGCTCGCCGTTGTACTATTGGGCGAAAACATGAGCATTTCTCGTGTGAGATTGCCAACTGTGCGACGAATATTAAATATCGCGAATAAGAAAAGGTTGGTCAGTTAAATTATGCTACTGCAAGTAATGTATATTCAGCAATAATTCTCCAGTACCGATAACAGAACCGTTAACCGTTGACAATTTTACTGCAGCCCGGTGGGGCGGGGGGTTGCTTGGGGGACTTGTTACGTGACTTGCGGCACTTTAAAGATGTTTTTAACTAGTGTGCCTGGAACTGGAAGGCATGAGTAAATAACGAACATGCGCGTGGATAAGATGCGATATGCCAATGGCCGACGTCATTTGCGATCTCCACCAGTTGATCTTCTTCTTGCACACACAGACATGCTGGATTCACCTGATTTGTTGACAAATGGGTTGCGAATCTATTCAGTTTGTGGGCCTTTTCCCCTTCGCAAAGAAACTTTCCAAAGACGTCTGTTTTTTAATCATTTTGCTAGCGTGTGCGTTATGTTTTGGCGCTTAAAGGTGCAGTATGTAAGTTTGACACCTAGTGGTTGAACTAGGTATTGCACTCCTGGATCAAAATAAACGCAGGTGCGGGTTGCCAGATTGAGTACAGGAGCGAGTGATTTAAACTGTGATCGAAATAAAAGCAACGGCACGCGATAGAGGGAATATTCTCCATATTAAAAGGAGGTTTTGGTTCTAACCAACACCTCGAATTGATATATTAGAAACAACTTCTATTTCTCACAACTGAACATGTGAAACATATGACAGTGATCACCTCAGGTAAACCTTGTGTGCTTTATTCAGTGCTAAATGCTAACAATGTGAGTTTGAATAGATTATAAACCTTACCGTTTCGTGAGTGAGTGCATAGTCTGTGTTTCTGAAAGGCTGTATTTACATTTCTGTCATGTTTCGTCTGGTGCAAACAGCCAAACTGCTCATCACTGCATATCTCATCACAAAGCGTGTTGTTAGGACACGCGGTTATAATGCAACCTGCTCACCTAATGTTTACGTTTGTAATATTTATGTCATTTGCTAATTAAAAACCATGTAGAAGTGAATCTGTCTCATTTCGTTGTCTGATACTGTCCATTTCGGTTACGAACGCATGCTTTCAGAGCCTTTCTGAATGAATGAATAAAATACGCTGTTTTCCAACAAGGCAACCCGGGATGCTGAAATATAATTGGCTAAACTGGCATTGTGCAGGTTAAATTTACCTAAACAAAGACAGCGTCCTGGCACAGAAAAAACATTTTCAACGCAGAATATTTGACTTCAGCATTGTTTTTCAGATAAACATGTATGTTAAATTGGGATGTTTCCTAAATATCTGCACACATATTATGGTATTTTTATGCTTTAGAAGAGTCAAAAACGTACAGACAGCACCTTTAAGTGACAGAGAGAATAAAGTCATTTATTAAAATAAAAGATTTTTCCAAAAAAAAGATTGTTCAGACTAAAGATGATAAATAAAATGGAAATAATTAATAATTTTTTGCACAGCCTGGTACTAATTGATCAGTGGCCTGGTACCAGTTGATTCACGGACTGAGTGTTGAAGACCACAGCATTAACATGCTGAAATAACAACTTCACATTCATGCAGACTTTAAAATAAAACCATTTGTTTCCCATCAAGCTACTCTCTGACCTCAGTGCTGCGCTGCAAAAAAGCTCGCAGGAAGTCTGTTTTCCCGGTTCCGCGTGGACCAATCACTTTACACAGGAACACAGTGCGCTGAGTCTGCCGCTTGTCCAGGTCTAAAGTCTTTTCTCTGGTTACTAACATACACACAGAAGACAGAAACGGTCCTCACTGTCTGATTAAAAGCAAACGAGTTTACAGCAGGTGTGTGGATCTCATTACCTGTGATGGCGGAGGTCTGACACTCTTGCTCCATCAGTATGGGATAGCCAAGGTAACCCAGATGCTCCAAACACCGGTGCACATCCAAATATGCTAATAACCTGCAGTTTATTTAGCAAATATGAAGCCAGAATGCTTGTATGAATACTAATGCTTATTGTACTCCAGTTTACAATTTAATAAGACATTTAAATATCAGGATTCATTTGGTGAATCAAAAACATGCAATGCAACCTGTGTAGTCTGATTCACAAACAAATGACTCTAGTGAACTGCTCATTTTAGAGAATCATTTTGATTTACTAACAAATGACTCTTTAGAGGAACATAAACATTCGTCACAACTGTGGTGTTCTGAATCACTAACAAATGA
>CAIGQZ010032287.1:4550053-4574387 GCA_903798205.1 Danio tinwini
ACACACACACACACACACACACACACACACACACACACACACACACACAAACACACACACAAACACACACACAAACACACAAACACACACACACACACACACACACACACACACAATTAGCCCCCTATTATGCGTGTTTGAAACGAACAGGCAAATGTACAAACGTGCCTCACTGTGTTTACAAACGCTGAAATTCAGATATGCTAATGACCATTTGGTTTCAACCAATTACAAAAGACAGCCCCCTGCAGAGGTGGGTAGTAACAAATTACATTTACTTCGTTACATTTAGGCCCAATCCCAATTCTACCCTTAGCCCTTCCCCTTACCCCTCGTTTTGCACTTTCCCGTCAAGGGCTAGTGGTGTCCCAATTCTCTTTAGCTTGAAGGCATAGGGCTAAGGGCAAGGGGTACACACCCCTTAGAATGAAGATTTTTTAGGAGCACACTTGAAACGAAGGGGTAAGAAGTTTCCCAGAATACACCTGCCACAACAGCAGTATTGCTGTACCCGGAAGTAAGGAGATCCACAAATGAGTATTTTTTGTCATTATTACAAATTTTTATGACAAACAAACATATGTTTTAATATATTCGTAACCGCGTTCGTGTTTTACCGTCATGCTAAAAAAAAAACGCAAAAAAAACCCCCGCTAAATTTCGCGATCTATAATTCATAATCAACTCCTGTACAGCAGTCCCACAACATTCTGACACTCGATGACACTCGAATACCCTGTCAGAAAAGTCTAGTGGCTAAGAATGAGCCTTTTACAGTGTCTGCTATAATGTTAATGTTGTTTTCGACTGTTTACATACGGCCACGGTGTAAATGCGCAGAATAGTTACGGTCTTATTGCCACATTAGATTGTTATGATAACAATATATCCCTTCAGTGATTTCCTAAAGATAAATACCAAAAAATAACACGACTGGAATAACTACAGCAGTCGCGAGCATCTGATCTCATATAAAGCAAGAGATTGCGATGACATCTGATGACATGTGCAGGTGTTGAAGTGCTGTCCCAATTCTTAGGGGAAAATTTTTAAGCCCCTCCCCTTAACCCTCTGTTGTAAGGGCCAAGGGGAAGAGGTAGGAGTACAAAAATAGAATTGGGATTGGGCCTTACTTGAGTAAAATAGTTGGGTAACGTGTACTTTTTGAGTACATTTAAAAATGTGTACTTTTACTCGAGTAAATTATTAGAGAGAAATCATTACTCATACTTCGCTACATTTGGCGGCGTTCCTCCGTTACTGTCAAATGATAATAAATATGATTCATGTGACTTGGTTGCAAATATCGCGAGGCGCCGCATTGAAGAGGTTGTGTCGCGAGAGGTTGCTATAGGTCGAGAAAGTCGAGGAAGACGTTCAAGTTTATACTGCGGTGACGGTCATGCCATGTCTCCATCTGCAGTTCCGAGAAGGACGGTCAAGCTGTCTGTGCAGTGAGTTTATCGGACCAGGTCACCTGCGGCCTCAAATTCAGTCTATGTTTTCACTCCAAGGTGTCAACAAGAATAGCTTCATAATGCGATGCACGCTCTACATCCAACTGACATCGCAACATATACATGATTAACAGCTCCAGTAGTGGTGTCAAAATGATCCCAATTATCCCAATTTGAAGCTTACGTATATGAAGTCAGAACTATTAGAATTATTGAACCCCCTTTGAATTTTTTTCTTTTTTAAATATTTCCCAAATAATGTTTAACAGAGCAAGGAAATTTTCACAGTATGTCTGATAATATTTTTTCTTCTGGAGAAAGTCTTATTTGTTTTATTTTGGCTAGAATAAAAGCAGTTTTTAATTTTTAAAACCCATTTTAAGGTCAAAATTATTAACCCCTTTAAGCTATTTTCTTTTTTCATAGTCTACAGAACAAACCATCGTTATACAATAACTTGCCTAATTACCCTAACCTGCCTAATTACCTGAATCCTTGAACCAACCATTTCAGACACTGTGAGAAATGAGCTGTTACTCATTTATTTTTATTTAAAAAAAAAAAATTATAATAATAATAATAATAAACTAAGAATAAATTTAATTAGATTTTTATTTATTAATTGAATAATAATAATAATTTTTGACCTTTATTGAATGTGAACTTTTCATTGATCTACAAGACAAAACTATCAAGAACAACAGAGACATTTTAAACATGTTTGTGCGGGTTTTTTGCATGAACATACACTGGATAGAGGTAGTCGTCAGTCAACTCAAGCGTATCATCGTAGCCGAATTTACGCAGGATGGTCCAGGTGGTCTCATGACGTCCCCTCTGGATAAACAGAGTGTTCAGGAACAGGAAACCTACAAAACACACGTGTGGAGTAATGTGCGACCATCATTTATTAATAGGGTATATATAAGAGTGTGTATGAATGTGTGTAATGTGCGTTACCGTTAAGCGTGAGTCCGTTATCCTGAACGCCATCGCTGGTGTTTTTCCACACGACGGTTTTCACGTCCTCTAAAGCCTGAGGAGCCAGCGGATTCCCGAAACACAATTTCTGTACACAGATTGATAATACATCAAGAAATATAAAATGCACTTTAATGCAAATAAAACTACATAAAAACTATTAAAATATTAAATATATTAAAATAAATATATACAATTAATATATAAATTATATAAAAATATATAAAATATAAATTATCTACTTTAATAATTTAATTAATTTAACAACACAATGGAAAACCTTAAAAAACTTTAAACAAAATTCAAATTAATTCAAATAATATTACAGTGCATTAATAATAATTAATAATCAACATTCTTAATGTAAAATAAACAAATTATAATTATTTAGAATGATTAGATTAATCTAAAAATAATTCTAAATTATTAAAATAACTAAAAAATATGTAAAATAAAAAAGTATTAAACAAATAATTAGAAATTTATTATAATTATTAGAATTATAATTAATACATTATATATATATTTATTTTTAAGCATGTTACTTGTAAGAAAAATATTACAAGTAGACTAAAAATATTCTTATTATTCACTTTTAAATATATTTTTTCTGCTGACATAAAAGTAGGCGAAAAAATGATTAATAACTGTTATCCTAAATGATAAAAATCCTACTTTGCACTTTTTGTTTCTGCTGAATAATGACTGCAGTCTGCAGTTTATCAGCTGACCTGAAAACAGTTGAGTTCAGCATCACTGAGTATATGATCATTATCCTGATCAGAGATGCTGAAGATCCGACTCAGAGCCCGAACACACTGCGCCTTCAACTACAAACACATACACACATTCATAAAGACATATGAACTCAAGGTATAAAGACCTGCATATGTAGTACTGTGTGTGTATGTATATATGCTTGTGTAAATACAGCGGGGATAATAAGTATTGAACATGTCATGTTTTTTTCCCTGGGAACAATATATTTCTAATGGAGCTGCTGACATGGAATTGAACCAGATTTTAGTAAAAACCCAAACGATACAAACATAAAAATAATACAAAATCTGATAAATGAATTCTGTGTAATAACAATGAAATGACACAAGGAGAAAGTCCCAAACTACTGAAATATATTTAACACTTTATATAAAACGCTTTTTTGGTCACAGCAGCTTAAAGAGGTATCTCATATTGGAGAATGAAGTCACATGCATTGCTCAGGTGTGATTTTTCACAGACTTCAACAGAGTGTAAAAATCTTGATGGTTCTGTGAGTCTCGTCTATCAAATCTGAGCTTTATTTTGTATTTTCTATTGGATTCGCATCAAGTGATTGGCTGGGCCATTCTACAGCTTGATTTTCTTTCTCTGAAAGCATTTGAGAGTTTCCTTGGCTGTGTTTTGGATCATTGTCTTGCTGAAATGTCCACTCTGGTTTCATCTTCATCATCCTGCTAATGTAGATGCTGGACTGAAGCAGCTGATATTAATTTACACTGAGGAAGGGCAGAGGGTTGCTGATGAACTACTAAGAGATTTCAGCTGCTGTCTGGGCTTTCACTGCCTTTCTACACCTCTCTTTCTTCATGTGTTCTATAGTTATTCCCTGTGTCATTTCATTTTATTACACCACTTCATTTGTAAACTAATTAATTTGTTTTCTTTGCATATATGGATTTCTTTGGTTGAACCAACATCCGCTAAAAATTTCAAGCCAACAGCACCTTTGGAAATATGTTTTCTGAGAAAAATGGTGTTCAGTACTTATTTTCCCAGCTGTATGTGTGTATTCCTTGAATTCCTCACATTGTGGGGAGCAACTGCCCACACAAGTATTGCAACATCAGTACACGTTGACTTTCTGTAGACATTTTGTGGTCCCCATAAGGAAATGGCCTCATAATTCACACAGAGTGAAGTATTTAGAAAATGAAAAATGCAGATTGTTTCCTATGAGGGTTGGGTTATGGGTTTATACAGTCCGTTCAAATAATTGTATCTATGGGAAGTCCCCATAAACACAGCTGTACAATTGTGTTTGCATACCTGTTTATCCTCAGGGTCATATAGAGGAGCAGTGGGGTGAAGAACCGCCTTCTGAGCATAATAGAAGAGCTCAGAAATATTCTTCAGATTCTTAGCTGAGCACTGCAGAAACATACATCATCATCATCATCATCATCATCATCATCATCATATAATCACACATGCCATAAAGCTATATAAAAATACAGTTGAAGTCAGAATTATTAGCCCCCCTCTTTGAATTTTTTTCCTTTGTTAGTTATTTCTCAAATGATGTTTAACAGAGCAAGGACATTTTTACAATATGTCTGATAATAGTTTTTCTTCTGGAGAAAGTCTTGTTTATTTTATTTATTAAATAAAATAAACAAGGGGCGGTTGTTGTGCTGCTAATAATTCTGACTTCAACTGTATATATACACATGTGCTGTTTGACAATCTAAGTAGGATCTAAAAGGCATGAAAGTGTTTTTTTTTTTTTTTAAGAGCAACTGAGGAACAAACTGTAAAGGCTCCACCCTCTACTGAAAAGGAGGCGGGAAGCAGCAACTCATTTGCATTTAAAGAGACGCACAAAAACAGTGTTTTTGCCTAAACCCAAAAAAGGGCAGAGACAGAACAGTACAATAAATAATCTGTGAATTAGTTGGAGCTAAAACTTCAAAGACATTCTCTGGAGACACCTGAGACTTAAATTACATCTTGTAAAAAGTTATAATAGATTCTTTAAACCAGGGGTCACCAATCTCGGTCCTGGAGGGCCGGTGTTCCTGCAGGGTTTAGCTCCAACTTGCCCCAACACACCTGCTTGGATGTTTCATGTATACCTAGTAAGACCTTGATTAGTTTGTTCAGGTGTGTTTGATTAGAGTTGGAGCGAAAATCTGCAGGACACCGGCCCTCCAGGAACAAGTTTGGTGACCCCTGCTTTAAACTGTCAGTGTCAGAAAATTATTTCAGAAAATGAAATAATATTCATTTTAGTAAATATTATTATGAAAACCAAAAAGTCTATTTTTTTAGGTCAATTTTTGGGTAAAAAACAAAAATACATATATAGTAATAAATTACCTCTTTCATACAATCATGTAAGTGTCTATTGATAATTTTCACATGACATCATACCATTAGGGGAACACCCCCCGGTGGGCCAAATATTACTATCTCCCGTTGACCATCAAGTTACGGGATGAGTGATTTCTCATTTATTAGCCAAAAAACCCCTGATATTTGTTGTTGTGCAATAAGATATAGCTTTACAACCAACAAGGCACACACCTGGAGAATTCCCTCGCAGATTTAACAGCCAGAAGGGAAAAATGTATGGATTTGTGCTGATTGGTGGCATAATTGACCCATAAACTTTTACAGTACCTATAATGGTCATTATGTTTGTGTGCTTTTTATACAGTTTTTATGCTAATTCTATTCTACGTGCAATAAAAGTTTAAATTGAAATGCAAAGTCAAGGTATAAATAGCAGAAGTGAACGACTAGATTTTCCTTACCTGCAAATATTAATCCAAGCAAAAGAAACTAATACACAAGCAGATACAAGTTGTAATGGCATCAATAATGACTAAATCGCTAAGGAAGATCCACAAGATAAATGCAAACATCACCAAAATGAAGCTCTGACAGTAACAGGAGGGATTTAAATGACTGAAAAACGCAGAATACGGCTCGCAAGTGCCCACAGTGTACAATTTGTGATCATAGTTTTGTTTTGTTCTTTTTAAATATGTGATCCTAATATTTGTAGCTTGAAAATATGATGGAAATATGACTTTTTGCTGCGTCTCTATGGAGATCCCAGTGTAGCTGCTATTACTGCCCATTGTTTTTTTTTTCCGCACAGGTCACATGACTGAAAATTGTCAATGGGTAAAATGTGTGTGTGTTCAGTGGTTCAAACCTCTACACAGGTCTCAATCTCTGAAAACTGGTTCATGATTGGCAGGATGGTTTCCATGGAGCTGCCAGAGCGCAGGTCAGACTTGTTACCCACAAGAATGATGGGAATCCTATGGCAAAAATATTAAAATAGTCATTGTACATTCCTGAACAACAGCAATGCATGAGTAGGGATGCAACGATTAACCGATTTCTCTATTAACCGCACTTGAAATAGTCAAGGTTAATTAATCGTGAAGGCTTCTCAACACCGCATTTCTGCATAGAACAAAACGGCTGCAACTAAACAAAAAGTTATGCCATCTGAGCGCTAGTTTGAAGTTCAGAGCTTGTACACCGAGGCTAACATGCATGCACACTGGATTAACTATGGCTGAAACTATTAACTAAGAGCTGTTCACATGTCGCATTTCCACTGTCAAAAGCCGTACCGAACCGTACCCCTTTTTTAGCACCCTTTCGAAAGGGTTCCAAACACGAGAAAGGGTACCAAAAGGCGGAGCTATACGCTCAGCTGAACGATATTGGTTTACGGAGATACGTCATGAGCTCACGCAACAAGCCAGAATGAAAACAAAGAAGCCGCCATGTTTTATTACACAGCCAAGAGACTACATATACATATAATAACATATAATAACGAGCCCTGGTCAATCTGGGCTCAAACGAACCTTGTCGTCGTCTTGATAAACAGCCACAAAGAAGAGCAGATTTTACCCTGTGCCCCGTAGTTTTTTTTTACAAGCCAGTCTCAAGTGCGATCAGTTTCGCTTCTTGCTTGTGCTCGCCGCGCGTCTATATTTAAAAAAACAAACTTCTTGAGCTGATGATAATAACGTGCGCTTGATTATTGACGTGCTTTTCAAACATGATCCTGTCAGAAACTGACAAACGCGAGAGTGACGCGCCAAAAAACAAAAGAAAAAGCCGGAAAAAAAGGAGCACATTATTTTTTCAGCAAACATGAACAAACTGCCATGTTTAACTATTATCATCACCTTTTGGACTATTATGAACTCGTAATGATGGAATTACTTTCTAACAAGAGGCTACACGTGCTGCTGAAGATTACAGACACATTTAATCATGAGAGGTTTGCTGACTGTGGGCTCTATTTCGTGTTGTTTTGAACCTAAATAAGGACTAAATGTATGCTGTGTGTAGTTTTTCTACATACATATCGGAGACTGTAAGGGTCTGTATGTGTTTATATACGTTGCATTTATTTATTTGTTTTATATAATTGCAGACGTTACAGTAGGCTATTTCGCACTGTCATTGATCTGCAGTTATAATCAACTCATGTTCATAGAAAAGTTAGTAATAAACATTTATAAACAAGTATTTATGTGTGTAAAGCATCTGTTTTGTGAGAAGTGCTGCTCATATGATATGTGAGCGACCCGTACAGCTTTACTGTAGACATTTTCTCAAGCGAAAATGATGTCGACTGCAACTTTCTGTCGTACACTATGCCCACCAAAAGAGTACCATTGGGACCCTTTTAGCAGTGGAAACGCAAGACTGATAAAGGTGACCCGTACCGTACTGTACCAGTCAGTGGAAACGAGCCATAATATGTAGCATAGATTAACATTAGACATATAGTATTTTTTTATTCATTCTTATTTTTATTTATTCATTGTTCTGTGATTTACTTTCAGTGTAAAATTTCTGTAAAATTTAAATCTACTTAGATTTAAATGCCAAAAACTTTTTTTACTTCTTTATTAAGTCCAAAGAGAAATGGACTATCGTTTGTTTTAAATATTATTGTGTGCTGTATTAATTGGAGCCGCGATAAATAACAGTTTAAAATATAAGAGGTTTTCATGTGATTTTCTAAACTAGTAGTGTTTTGAAATTAATGAATGCATAATAATCGTGATAACCGTGATTATTCCTCAGACTATAAAGCCGAAGTCACACTAGAGTTTGAGCTTGCGAAATTCTGTCGTGTCCGAAATTGCGAAATTCTGGAAGTCCGCAGCTTAATCGTACAAGCAAAATCTATAATCGTTGCATCCCTACGGATGAGTATGAGCGTCAGAGACATACTTGCTTCCTTTTTCAGCACCTCCGTTCACCAGAGGAATCCATTTAGTCCTGATCTGATGAGAGATTAAAATTAGTTCAGAAAATATAAAACAAAAATATATTGGTAATGTTAAAAAAAAGAACATCAGACAAAACTGATACCTTGTCAATAGTTTCCTCTTGTGTGACATCATAAACCACACACACCACATTGGCCTATAAATTAAAAATGAAAACAATAGCAAATGACATTTCAAAAAAAAAATAAATCATCAAAAATCATTAAAAAGTGCAATAAAATTATAGATAAAACAGTAAGATTTCCCAAAATGACTCATTTTAAATAGCTTTTTTTATGGATATTAAAACGTGATTTATTGTAGTGATGGAAAGCTAAATATTCAGCAAATTTGCATCAGCCTCCAGTGTCTCATAATTATTAAGGAATCAATGTAATATAATAAGAGTAGTGGTGGGCCGTTATCGGAATTAACGGGCTGTTAATCTATTTTTAAAGTTGTGTTGGGAGCTGGATCTTTTCTACGCAAGCTATGATGACTTTCACCTTGATATTTTAGCGTGGATGTATACCTGGCCGAATTGCACTGTAGATGGCGAGAACGAGTCTTCGAACATGTGTGTGTTCCTACTGTGAAATGACCACATCAAAGTGCTAACATGGATGCAGTTCACTAAAGTAAATCTGATTAATGTTAGCTCCACATCTAACTATCAGGCACCTGTAGAGTTTATGCGTTCCAGTAAAACATGTACAAATAAAATGGAGCGGGTGCTTTTTAAAATAAATGATGGTGAATGAAAGTCAAACCGGTGAGCCGTCTGACAAAAAAGTGCCCTTCTAAATTAGCAGGATGCCCTTCTGGACCTTTCACTTACTTCGAAGACACTACTAACTACGCTTACATGCACTTCTGTAATCTAGTTATTAGCCTTAATAGATGATAATATAATGAAGGTGTTTACGTGAAGTGCTTTCATGTAAGAGTTTTGGGTGACTTTAACTGCAGTTCGGCAGTTTCACATTCACTCATGAACATTTCATTCATGCCCCCGTGACAAACTGGGGTATTAGACGCAAATAAGGAGTAAGGACTGGTGAGAGAGTTATGGAATTTAGTAACACACGCCGAATGGAAAGAAAAAAACTTCTGCATTTTGCGATGTGTGTGTGTGTGTGTGTCTATATGTGTGTGTGTGTGTGTGTGTGCGGTCCTTTACTGACAGCCGTGTGTTTGGATCTTGTCAGAAAATATGGCGAAAAGTCCTACATGACAGTAATAGTTTGATTGTGGTGTTTACTTCAATAATGCCACTAATATCTGCATACTCCACATGTCTTAATTCCATTTCTGTTTAGTTCAGTTATGACTTTAGTCGGATTAAGGTCATCAAAAATCGCTGTTTGGAGCTTATGTAGGCCTACAGTTCAACACTGATGTTTAACTGATAAACAGTGAGTAAACACAAGCAATCTTATTGAACCATTTATTTTCATCACCAATTATCATAGTAGAACAGTTCCTCAAGCAGTTTGTGATGCATTTTGGAAACAGGAGATGAGCCCCTGGTCTAATGCGCCACCTGGCTTGAGAAACCCGTTCTCAAAGACTTACTTTTAGTCTTTATTTGGGTAGCGCACATATTCTGAATGCCTTTGGCAGAATTCAAATGAGCCATTTTAATCTAGATTAATTCCAAGATTACAGTGAGATTAATTTAAATTAAAAAATTAATCTATCCCCGCCTATAATTAGGATTAAAATTAATGTTATATTATTTTGTTATTATTATTAAAATATTTGAGTACTTTTTTAATATTCAATATATTTTTATAATTATTATTATAATTTATTCTGAAATTCTTTTATTCAATAAGATGCATTAAATCACTCAAAAGTGATAGTAAAGACATTTATAATGAACCAAATGAATTCCATTTCATCATGCTTTTTTTTTTTAAATACACAAAAACAACAAGCTTTTACATTTAATTTTAATGTTTAAAGCACCAATACGACCAATATTATTTGAGCGCAACAAAAAAATGGAGTTACAACTCAAGGAACATGTGGCATTTTTTATAATATTATCAATGCCATTTAGTTATTAAAGCATGCACTCTTACAATTTATTTAAACGGGTTTAAGACACTTCTTACCTTGACGATTTCCTCCCTCAACACTTCATCAGTCTGTTCATTCTCTGTTTCAGAGACACGGAGTATTAATAACACACTACTGGCCAAATATTGCACGTAATAAGTTTAAGGGGTTTAGAAAAATGAATTGGAAAGCGTGTGTGAAATGCACCTGAATAGTCGACTATATGTGTGGGCACTTTCTCCGGCGTGACATCAGCAGGGATGGTGATCTCCTCGGCCCGGAGAGGAACCTGATGACACACAAACATTTCAGTTTCATCAGTCAAACCCACACTGCAGCAGCGGAGAGTCATGGGAGAAAACTCACCTGCTCAGGAAACTCCTCTCCGACCAGAGACATGATGAGAGACGTCTTTCCCACTTTGGCTACAGGAAAAACAAAGAATAAAAAAAATATTATTAACAATAAACACAACTTATCTGGCAGCACAATGATTAGGGCTGGGCAATATGACAAACATCTCATATCTTGATAACCATTTTGGTGAGCCTGTGCGAACTGTAGCCTCAGTTTCCTGTTCTTAGCTGACAGGAGTGGCACCTGCTTTGGTCTTCTGCTGCTGTAGCCCATCTGCCTCAAGGTTGGACGTGTTGTGTGTACAGAAATGCTCTTCTGCAGACCTCAGTTGCAACGACTGGTTATTTGAGTTACTGTTGCCTTTCTAACAGCTGGAACCAGTCTGGTCATTCTCCTCTGACCTCTGGCATCAACAAGGCATTTGTGCCCAAGGAACTGCCGCTCATTGAATATTTTCTCTTTTTCAGACCATTCTCTGTAAACCCTAGAGATGGTTGTGCGTGAAAATCCCAGTAGATCAGCAGTTTCTGAAATACTCAGACCAGCCTGTTTGGCAGCAAAAACCATGCCACGTTCAAAGTCACTTAAATCCCCTTTCTTCCTCATTCTGATGCTCGGTTTGAACTGCAGCAGATTGTCTTGACCATGTCTACATGCCTAAATGCATCGAGTTGCTGCTTGTAGAAATTTACATTAACAAGCAGTTAGAAAGGTGTACCTAATAAAGTGGCCAGTACCTAATAAAGTGGGTAAAGCTACCCATATATTATATATTAAAAACATGAAATGCTGTTTTTTTTTTACTTCCATTAACAAATCCTGAAAATAATATACATCACACTTTCCCCAAAACATTTGTGAAGCAAGATATTGACAGGAGACATCACATGAGCATCACATGGTTATATCTGAGGGAAATATCTTCATCCACAGCATTATGTACAGCTCTCCAGGAATACGTGCATTGTGTCACAGTCACAGGTGGAAGGATCTGTTTACTCTTCAGGTTCATTTGATGTTTAACTAGGCACAAACTCCACACCTTGATAGTTACCATGCCAACACCTTCATTATCAATATATGCACCACACGTTCAGAAATCTCATATAGCATATACAGCTGAAGTCAGAATTATTCACCCCCCCTTTAAATTGTTTTTCTTTGTTTAATATTTCCCAAATGATGTTTAACCGAGCAAGGAAATTTTCACAGTATGTCTGATAATATTTTTTCTTGTGGAAAAAGTCTTATTTGTTTTATTTCGGTTATAATAAAAGCAGTTTTTAATTTTTTTAAAACCATTTTAATGTCAAAATTATTATCCCCTTTAAGCTATTTTTTTCCGATACTCTACAGAACAACCCATCGTTATATATTATATATATTATAATTATGCTAACCTGCCTAGTTAACTTAATTAACATAGTTAAGCCTTTAAATGTCACTTTAAGCTGAATATAATATCCTGAAAAATATCTTGTCAAATATTATTTACTGTCATCATGGCAAAGATAAAATAAATCAGTAGTTAGAGATGAGTTATTAAAACTATTTTGTTTAGAAATGTGTTAAAAAAATCTGTTAAACAGAAATTGGGTAAAAAAAAAATAAACAAGGGGGCTAATAATTATCACTTCAACTGTACATAGCATTTATTTTGTAAGTTACATATTTATTGGGCCTAATTTTAACTTTTGGCACGGCACAACCATGTACGCTTCAACCTAAAAATACCCCAATTTGGAAAAGGATATTATATACACTGCATATATAGGACACTATATAAACTGTCCACCCTATACACATCATCTTTGCATTCTGATTGTGACTGTAATGTAATAACGTGCGCTTTTGTGAAGCTGCTTTGAAACAATTATTGTGAAAAGGGCTATACAAATATTCTTGAACTGAAATATGTATATGCATTCATACATACATTTTGGTATCATTTGAAATAGTTTTGTTGAATACATTCTGAATGATTGTTATTTTCTAGCATTTTATTAAAAGTATTAAAACATTTTCTGCAATTCATCCTCATTAACATCCTGAAGTCAGAGAAATAAACATGAAATCTGTCATGAGGAGCAAATATACTCTGCAGACAAATTACAATTAAAATAAAACACGTATCACAACTATTACATTAGACTTCACTCGATACAAAACAAATCATTGTGCAACGAGTTACAAAAATACATAAATATAAGATGTATCTGCTAAACTTCTGAACTGTCATTAGCCTGTAATCTTGTACAGGTAAACTTGTCCACTTGTTAATAAGTTATTTATCGTGTGTTTTGATTTATGCATGGCACAAACAGCATATTAGAGCAAACTACAGAATTTAAAAGCACGAATAAGGCAAGAGAGCGGTGTGTTTACTTCAGATCTCGTCTGCAGCAGCTCAAGGTTGAGGTTAGCTCTCTCTAATCATGCTAACTTTCATTAAACTGTCACATTTAGTTTCCCTTGATATGTAAAAGGAATATATCTTACGTTCCCCCAACAGCAGTATCCGGACATCGCGTTTCATTTCAGTCCGCTCTCTAATGAACTCCCCGACGAGTCGCGACTATCTTGACCAAAAACTTCAAATTTAATTCAAAGCTCGGTGCTAGTTTCCGACTAGCCCCATTCCATCCAAAGAAACTGGCTGCTCTACTCACTTCCGGTTGGAGCCCAAATGGAGCGCCCTCTACTGTACGTTCCTGTCGTTTTATTTGAATAAACTTCGGATTGTAACATTTTAACAGGTTTTATTAACTGTATTCTGCATATTTCGGTGTTATTCACATAGTGGGTTACAATTAAACAATGAGGCCAATATAGCTCTGTTAACTGACTGAATGAATAACCTAATGGGGATTAAATACAAGCATTTTCGGATATACCAACTAGCCCATTTTAAACTGAACTGAGTAATGAAAAAAACTTTATAATTCTTCAAAAGTATGAAAAAATGTATTAATTAATACAACACAGCATCATAATAAACAGAATTCGTGTACTAATTATAATATTTTGATGTAACTTACATTGCCAAGCATTGCATTCATTCTTATTAACAACATATTAATGAAAGTAAATAAAAGAGTACTCGTAGTGGTTTAATTGTATTAACTGTCAGTGACTTTATTTAAAGCTAACATTAATTAGCTTATCATTTAACATTATTTAGCATATCATTTAGCAATTATTAGCATATTTAAACTATGTATTTTGACATGTAAGACCATTTCAGAGTATTTCATACAAGCTAGATTGTTTTAAAGTGTAAAATGTTTAAAATAAAAGCAAGAATCTCTACAAAGTATAAAAAATTAGTCAAATGTATTAAAAGATTTAAGAAACGAACAAAAAACAAGCTATTACTAATATTACTATATAATTCCCCATCAAAACAATTACTTTTTGAACTTGTGCGAAAAAATCATACTAAAATAATCAAGAAATAAATCGTTCATATAATAAAATATTAAAACAGGCTTTTATTCTATTCTGTTGTATTAGTCATTTTCTTTTCGGCTTATTCACTTTATTAATCTGGGGTCGCTACAGCAGAATGAACCGCCAACTTATCCAGCACATGTTTTATGCAGCGGATGCCCTTCCAGCTGCAACCCATCACTGGGAAATATCCATGCACACTCATTTACACACATACACTACAGATAATTTAGACAATTTTGGACTTGTGGGGGGAAACCGGAGCATGCAAAGGAAACCCATGCGAACTCGGGGAGAACATGCAAACTTCACACAGAAATGCCAACAACTGATCCAGCCGGGATTCGAACCAGCGACCTTCTTGCTGTGAGGTGACAGTGCTAACCACCGAGCCACCATGATGCCCTCTGTTGAATTATATACTACTAAAATGTACATTTATGACCTAAAAAGCGCTGTATATAGTATGGAATACACACAAATGTAGTATTAGTCACAAAATCAGTTTTACTGTAACTCTATGGGCCCTATCATACACCCGGCGCAATAAGGCGCAAGATGTGTTTGCCATGATTTTTTGCTATTTTCAGACCAACGCAACCTTAATTTTCACGTTTTGCACTACACATTGTTTAAACAGCAAATCCATTTGTGCCACTTTGTGGACTCAGGGGTGTGCTGGTCTGAAAAGGAGGTGTGTTAAAGGGCACCTATGGTGAAAAATCTACTTTTCAAGCTGTTTTGACAGACATATGTGTAGGTATAGTGTATAGACCGTCATATTGGGGTGATATAAACACACTCAGTGCTTTTTTTTAATTTAACAACATAAAAACGATGGACCAATTGGAGCAGTTTTCAGACCAACCGCAACTTGACGTAGGAGTGAGGTCCCCCCGCCCACCAATATTGATTGACAGCTGCATATTAACATGTCTCCGTAGTAATGTTTCATATCCACAAGACAGGACGTGCGCAAATCAACCTTAAATAAAAGGTCTGTTCAGTTTAGGATCATCAATCATCATCAAATGTGATCAAGAGTGAGTTTAACAAGTTTAAAATGTTTTAAAACAGTGCATGTGTGTAATGAATTACAGCCATTTACTTCAGCTTTACTTCATCAACACTGCCGCATGTCAGAACAATAATAAAAGACGCTTCAATCCCGGTTTGTAATCGTTAAATCAGGTTTATTTTGTACGTTATCGTAACAGATATCCATACAGCAGTGGATATTAACCTGTATCCTGTCACATTTGCGTGCAAAGACAGTGCAAAGCTAAACGCATGCGCTGTATGTATGTGCGTGTGTGTCTGCGCTGTGTGTGTGTGCGTGTCTGTGTGTGTGTGCGTGAACTTTGTAACGGCATCGTGTGTGACTCATCCTGCAGCTCCACACAACAAATGCACCAAATAATCATTGATAAAGCTCTTACTGTAGTATTTGTCACAAACGTTATGTGAGATCTGCTTCCTTCATGACTGTCTGTTGTCTGAGGCAGCCGAGGGCGGAGACTGAGGCACGTGGAAACGATGGGCGGGGAGGACTAGCCTTAAAGGCGCAGTACACAAAAACAGCAAAAATCTGTTGAGACCTATAAAAAAACATCTAGTGAAAGCTATAATAAATAATCTGATGGGTGTTTTGAGCTGAAACTTTACAGACACATTCTGGGAACACAAAAGACTTATATTAAATCTGAAAAAAGGGGTAACCTAGGTGCCCTTTAAGGCACATTGTTGGCGTGTTGCTATTTTGAAGAACTGAAATAGGCCGCGCCATTGACCAACTAAAAGCTGGGGGTGTTACAGCCAAAACATAATTCTATGTATAGGCCTTGGATATTGTGTTGTGCTCTACCCTGTTTTTCTCTCTCTCTTTCTCTCAGGTAAATTTGGGGGGGGGGTTGCGGAAGAAGAAAGTGAAGAGCGAGGGGTGCGTGTGAGCAGGAAGATCTGTAAAATGAGGTGCCGGATCAGACTTTAGAGGTGCTGGATCCAGCTTGTTCCAACACAAATTAAGCCCTGAATATAACTCTTTTTTTTTTTTTTTACGTTATTATTGTTCATTTATTCATTGGCTAGAAATTAGAACTGGATTTAGAAATAAATGGTTTGTTTCAATGGTTTTGAAACAAATCTTTGCGCTTAACAAACAAAAATAAATATGTAGGCTGATGGATGTCTTCAGTGGAGTGCGTAAAGGAGTAAAGAGTAAAAGGAAAGTAAAGAGAAAGTAAAGAGGCTGAATGGAGGAGGCTCGTTCTTTATTCTCACGCTGCAGTTGCTCTGTTCAACTGTTTTCTCGCTAGTGAAGCGTTTGGTTTGTCTACTTACAAAGTTTGCCATGTAAATAGCAAATGCGCCATGATGCGACGCAACTGACTCTTAAAGGGAATGTGAGATGAGACTCTGATTGGTTTAATGCACGTTATGCTCAAAACACACCTATAACTCATTAAGAGAATAAGCACAACCCTGTTAGACCATGTGCCACGGTGCAGAGCGTATTTTTCATCCTTAAAATAGCATAAGTGGATTCAGACACGCCCGTAATGCTTTTGCGCCTTGCGGTTTAGATTTTGCGCATAGATTGTTAAAATAGAGGCTTATGTCACTGGTTTTGTTCAATGAAAACATCAGCACGTCACAGTTTTTATGAATTTTAATTATTAATTTTAAAGCGCATGACCATTTCAGGGCATTTGAACATTGTAAAATGTAAAAATAATAATCCTAAAAGCACCATCTTTCTAATGTATTAAAATGACTATAAAAACAAGTACAAAAACATCAGTCAATAAAACTTCAAGTCTTGCTAACTGGACGCAAAACTGCTCTGACATCAGTGCCTTTCTATAAAAAACAACTACGCAACTTGAACTGTGAGGAATCAAACTATTTAACGTTTATATAAGTATGAAGACGCTGCATTAGCATGAGTGTTGTGCTAGCATTATAACTTGTGTACAGTCCACAGGAGGAGCTGATTGTGAGCAGCGCTGAAGAGCTGAGATCCAGAAATGCTGAAGCTGCACACCTGAACGGAGTCGCTGTGAGACGTAAAATCCTGGAACCGACCGCTGCAGGAATGAATGAGCTTCAGGACGCGCTCTGAAAACACAAAGCATCACTGTTAGATAACCGTAGAACTCTTAGACATTATACTTATAAGTTTATAAAACAAAGCGCTAACGGTTTGATCCGACAGCGAGGAGTTTTCCAGATGAGCAGAGACTGAGGCTGAGAGCCCAGTCAGAGAGAGAGATCGTCCTCACAATCTGAAAAACACACACACAAAAAACTATTCATCTTTATCTTAACTGGCCAATAAAACGGTGTGGAGAAAACTAAGGTTCACGCAATGGTTATAAAAGTCAAGAGGGGTTAGGGATGTAAGGATTCACTGAACTCACGATTCAATTCATGAACCAATTTTCCTACATCTTTTTTAACAGAA
This sequence comes from Danio tinwini, assembly GCA_903798205.1. NCBI lineage: Eukaryota > Metazoa > Chordata > Actinopteri > Cypriniformes > Danionidae > Danio > Danio tinwini. The sequence goes on from CAIGQZ010032287.1 coordinate 4,567,864, forward strand.
TAAGAATTTAAAGGGCAGCTACGATGAAAATCATCTTTTTGTTTGGACAGAATTGTGTGTAGGTATAGTGTGTCCACAGTCATATTAGAGTGATATTAACACAATAAGTCTCTTTTTTTAAATTCCTGACGTTAAAATATAGAGGTTTGAACCTACACTGGTCTCACGGTTCAGTTTGTTACGATTATCATGCCATAGATTCTGTTCAATTCGATATCTCGGTGCATCACAGTGCACTGACGATGCTTTCCATACACAATTTTATATTTTACTTAACAGGTGCTGTTCACCGATGAGTGACACTGATAAACGGCAGCGGCGCAGTGTTGCCACATTGGGTGGTTTTGGATAGGCATTTTGGCGAGTTTTGGATAGTTTGGATAGTTCAAACACTGCAGCGCCGATCACAGCTGATGCATGATAGACACGGTGGAGAAAACTCACGCGCTCGTGTCTGTATCCAGGTCCGAAAAGCAGGTCAAATGGTCCACAGTGAAAGAGAAAAATAGAGTTTACTTTCATTCTCTCAATCGCAGTGAAATAGGGGCTTCTGCTGTAAGTGTCAGTGAGAGAGAGAGAGACACACACACACACACACATACACACACATACACACACGCAAGCACGCAGTGAAATTGTGCACAGCTTCTGCGTTTTTAAGTAGTTGAAGCGTTGTAAACATTCGTGCTCGCCTCAGCTCTCCGTGATCATCTGCACCTAAAGAATGAGTTTTACAAGTTTAAAATGATTTCTAAAACAGTTCATGTTTGTAATAAAATGATAGTTCACACAAAAATGAACATTTTGACATCTTTTACTGTCCCTTTAATTGTTCCAAACCTGTTTGAGTTTCATTGTTCTGTTGAACACAAAAGAAGATATTTTGAAAAATGTTGGAATGCATTGACTTCCATTTTACTTGTTTTTCCTACTATGAAAATTAATGATTACAGGTTTTCAGCATTCTTCAAAATATCTTCTTTTGTGTTCAACAGAAAAAATAAACTCATAAAGGATTATAACGAATTGAGGTTGAGTGAGTACATTTTCATTTTTGGGTGAATTGTCCTTTATTTTATTATTACAAAGTAAATAAAAAATGTGTCCTTTAATTAGGTTAAGCTGCATGTTTCTTTGTGAAATTGAAATATAACAAAAGTAATTTAAATATTAAAACTAAACCCAAATCAAAGTTACAGAAATAAAAGATATTTCTTCATATAAACAAACTAAGGCCTTGCTTGTGCTTTTTCTTTTTAAAGGGGACCTATAATGCCCCTTTTTACAAGATGTAAAATAAGTCTCTGATGTCTCTAGTGTGTGTGTATGTGAAGTTTCAGCTCAAAATACCACACAATGTTTTATAACTCTTTGAAATTAACCCTTTTAGGCTTTGATCCTAACTGTACAGTTTTGGTGACTGTCGCTTTAAATTCAAATGAGACTGTGCTCTTTTTTTAAAAGAGGGCGGAGCTACAAATGCCTGTGTGTCAGTATAGCGGCAGATTTAAAAACAAGACTAACGTTGTTTGCCAATGAAGCCAATTATATTCACACACTGTAGCCACACAACTGTGTTTAAACCTCTTATAAAGTAATTTTTGCATAATAGGTCCCCTTTAAAATTAGCGCAACCATTGCATTTTCATCATGATCCAAACAAAAATGCAGCACACATGTAACAAGAGCAATGTGTCATCTAAATTAGACTGTATATTATAGGGATTTAATACAAAAACAAAATCCTCTGACCATAGTTTTGTGAAACTATTGGCCCACTGCAATAAACAAACATTCTGAATGAGCCACAGATTCACTCTTTGCCAGCAGGTGGCGCTTATGAACAGTAGCTTCCTAGCTTACCACTGTAAGCTAAGTAGAGCTGCACCTATGAACAATACTGTAAAATCTACATGAAACGAAAGTTGCTGAAATTTATTTCAGTATGTTGATGTACTTCCAACTGAAGAGGAATATTAAGTAGGGGGCGGGGCTTTCTTCTTGCGCATCATTCCCACATGGAAAGCTAACGGTAAAGAGGCGTAGCTACGAATATTGTGACTATAACATTACAATTGCATCAAACTAAAAAGCCCAATAGTCAGACTTTGTTTGTTACCAAAACAACAACTTTTTAGGATGGATTACCTTGCGCAGATGAAATGTTCACCTAAAAAATAACAACGTGTGCTAGCAAATAAACATAGTAAATTTTGATTTCATATGGACATTAAAATGTTTAGAGGCAAGATGAAAATAAATGACCATGCAAACATTTCTAAAGACAGTCAGTTCCCCTCGTTTATTGTTCATTTAAACTCCAAATATTTCATTATTTGTTTGGCATCTCAACTGGTTTAAATTCTCACATAATTGAACAGATTGTCAACAAGTTTGCAGTTTATCATTACATCCCATTTTATATCAGTCCATCCATGTTTAAGTACCTGTTTTTTGTAAAGGCTGTAAAAGATGATCTCTTTTTCCATAGCATAACCGGTGTAAACCACAACTCCTCTATGACTCGGGCTGAATGCTGCCAGACTGGGTGGCAATGTGTGTAAATCCTGAATAACACACACAAAATAGACTTATGAGCTACTATAAAAAAAGGTAAATAAATTTGTGTATTTTTGGGCTAAATGTGCCAACTACCTCTGGTGGACTGGGAGCTGGAAACGTCAGCCAGTCAAGAAGCTCGCATTTATTATCTGTCCAATCAGCAGCCCAGATGCTGACACGCCTGTCTGCACTCACAGCCAGCCAGAGCTCATTTCCATCCAAACCAAACTCCTTATACTAGAAGACATTTACAACAGCACAGAAATAAATGAGTGAATGAATGAATAAATTAATGAATGAATAAATAAATACATACATCAATAAATGAGTGAGTGAACGAGTGAGTGAATGAATAAATAAATGAATAAATGAATTAATAAAAAATGAATGAATAAATGCATTTGTAAATAAATACATACATGCATGAATGGATGAATAAATGAATAAATGAATGATTGAACAAACAAACAAACAAACGAACGCACAAACTTATGCAAGAAACATCTCATGGATGCATTTGGGACACATCCTCAGTGATGTATCCTGGGATCATTGGATGTTTCGGGTCTCTCAACATCATACACTCTCACCCAGGTGACCTAGCCGGGGTTGATCAAGTCCCGACTAACGTCTCAGTAGCAGTCCAGGGATCCGCACTCTTAATCCCCAGCCACCTTGTAGCCTTCTCTGCGGCTTCACTTTCGGATCGAATTACCCATTTCTTTGCCACCCCTGTAATGCCCAAACGACTGAGGACTTTGCAAAGTGAATGCCCTGCAAAGCCTCTACATCCTACTTCTATGGGCTCATAGAAAGTTCTCCAGCCTCTCTCCCTGTACACCTCCACTAATTCCTGTAACTTAGTGCACTTCCTCTCATTTGCTTCTTCAATACGCTCTTTCCAAGGCACTGTAAGCTCCAGAATAATTAGCTGTCTTGAAGCTTCTGAGATAACTATAATGTCTGAGCGAAGACGTGTTTTTGCGATGTGATGAGGGAACCTCAGCTGTGTTCCCAGGTCGACCTCCAGCTGCCAGTCCGAGGCCTGTTGTTAATTGTGGGAGGGCCCGGGGTTTTTCTCCAGCTTTAATGTAGTGGACTGCCTTCTTTGGAGCATGATGATTCTTGCTGGTGCTGATGGCTGAGGCTAAGCTCTCAGCAATTGCCTTAAGCACCTGGTCATGGCGCCAACGATAGTGACCATCAGCCAGAGCCTTGGGGCAGCTGCTGAGGAGGTGTTCTAAAGAGCCTCTTTCAGAGCAAAGAAGGCAGGACGGTGTCTCACGCTTCCCCCAAGCATGGAGGTTCGATGGGTTTGGCAGTACATCATAGACTGCTTGTACCAGGAAACAGACTTGCTGGAAATCCACCTGCAAGACGTTAGACCAGGTGATAATACGTTGCAGTATATTCCCCCACCTAGTCCATGCTCCTTGCTGCCGGAGTCCTACCACCCTGCTGACTCTCTCTTCCTCCACCACCAGTAGGAGGTGTACTGTAGGGCTTCTTTGGTGCGTACGACCATGAATTCTTCTGTGAGGCCACTAAATGGCAGCTGCAAGGTGTTACTTATCTATAAGACGAACTAATAAATAAATGAATTAAGAAATTAATAAATGAATGGAAAAAAAGGAATAAATAAATAAATGAACAAATTAATAAAATAAATACATAAATGAGTGAGTAAACGAACAAACAAATGAATAAAGCAATTAATTAATTAATAAATGAATAAATACACTAATGAATAAATTAATGAATAAAGGAATGAATAAACAAATGAATAAAGGAATGAATAAATAAATAAATACATACATGAATGAATGAATGAATTAATGAGTGACTGATTGAACGATTGAACAAATGAATAAATAAATAAATGGATGAATGAATAAGTAAATGAATGAGTAAAGGAATACATGAATGAATGAATGAATGAGTGATTGAATGAACAAACAAACAAATAAACGCATGAATGGATAAATAATTAATTAATTAATTAATTAATTAAGAAATTAAGAAATAAATGAATGAAAAAAATGTAAATAATTAATAAACATATATATACACATAAATGAGCAAGCGAGCGAACAAACGAATGACCGAATAAACAAACGAACAAACAAACAAACAAACAAACTGATGAATGAATAAATCAATTAATTAATGAATAAACCAATAAATGAATGAATAAATGAATACATTGATAAATTTATGAATTAGTAAATAAATACATACATGAATGAATGAAATAATGAATGAATGAGTGACTGAACGAATGAACGAACAAATAAATAAATGAATGAATGAATAAATGAATAAGTAAATGAATGAATAAAGGAATACATAAATGAATTAAGAAATGAATAAATAAACAAATAAATGAATAAAACATGTATGAATAAATGAATGAAATAATTAATACATACAAAATTAAAAATTCTAATGTCTAAATCTAAAATATAGAAAACGCAAATATAAATTGTGATGTTAAATATGTGCTTCAGGCTTGTTGTGCATTTTTCAAAGGCAACACAACTGGAAAATCATATTTCGTTAATGTTCAAACCTGTTTGCTGGTGCACTGCACTGTAGTGATGGAGGCCCCCCTGTGGTCAGTGATGGTGTGAATAGACACTCCAGTGACAGGACTGCAGACAGTGATGACACCATCACGAGCACCAGACAACAGCACATCACCTACACACACACACACACATACACACACACACACACACACGTATTGAACATATAAACAAACACTGAGAGAGAAAGAGACACACACATGCATATAGAGAACATAAAAACACACACACAGATATATATATATATATATATGTATATGTTTATATATGTGTATATGTATATATATGTATATGAAGGTTTTATGGACTGATGAAATGAGAGTGAGTCTTGATGGGCCAGATGGATGGGCCCGTGGCTGGATCGGTAAAGGGCAGAGAGCTCCAGTCCGACTCAGACGCCAGCAAGGTGGAGGTGGAGTACTGGTTTGGGCTGGTATCATTAAAGATGAGCTTATGGGGCCTTTTCGGGTTGAGGATGGAGTCAAGCTCAACTCCCAGTCCTACTGCCAGTTTCTGGAAGACACCTTCTTCAAGCAGTGGTACAGGAAGAAGTCTGCATCCTTCAAGAAAAACATGATTTTCATGCAGGACAATGCTCCATCACACGTACCAAGTACTCCACAGCGTGGCTGGCAAGAAAGGGTCTAAAAGAAGAAAAACTAATGACATGGCCTCCTTGTTCACCTGATCTGAACCCCATAGAGAACCTGTGGTCCATCATCAAATGTGAGATTTACACAGAGGGAAAACAGTACACCTCTCTGAACAGTGTCTGGAAGGCTGTGGTTGCTGCTGCACGCAATGTTGATGGTGAACAGATCAAAACACTGACAGAATCCATGGATGGCAGGCTTTTGAGTGTCCTTCCAAAGAAAAGTGGCTATATTGGTCACTAATTTGTTTTTGTTTTGTTTTTGAATGTCAGAAATGTATATTTGTGAATGTTGAGATGTTATATTGGTTTCACTGGTGAAAATAAATCATTGAAATGGGTATATATTTGTTTTTTGTTAAGTTGCCTAATAATTAGGCATAGTAATAGTCACCTGCACACGCAGATATCCTCCTAAAATAGCTCAAACTAAAAACAAACTAAAAACTACTTCCAAAAATATTCAGCTTTGATATTAATGAGTTTTTGGGTTCATTGAGAACATGGTTGTTGTTCAATAATAAAATTAATCCTCAAAAATACAACTTGCCTAATAATTCTGCACTCCCTGTATGTATGCATGTATGTATGTGTATACAGACAGACAGACAGACAGACAGACAGACAGACAGACAGACAGACAGACAGACAGACAGACAGACAGACAGACAGACAGACAGATAGATAGATAGATAGATAGATAGATAGATAGATAGATAGATAGA
>CAIGQZ010032287.1:4574397-4594834 GCA_903798205.1 Danio tinwini
AGATAGATAGATAGATAGATAGATAGATAGATAGATAGATAGATAGATAGATAGATAGATAGATAGATAGATAGATAGATATGGTATAAACACAGAGATGGACACACACACAAACACTGACCGTGGTGTGAGAACTGCAGCGCACACACAGACTCATGCTGAGGTTGTAGTTTGAGCTCCATCTCTGCTGAATCCAGGCTGAAGATCCTCATTGTCCCGTCACTGTATCCCGCTGCGACACACACTCGCCCCCTGGAGCCACACACACCCCTCAGGGGACTCCAACACACACACTCACAGCTCTGACATCAACACACAATTAAAGACAAACAATAATATGATTCTCGAGAGCTTGTTTGAGTTTGATGCCGTCAGACACATTGTGTGGGGTTTAATCAATAAAAACGATAAATAAATAAACACTATTACAATTTCCCCTCATTTACCATAACTATTAAATATGTGAGATTTTTTCTTTTGAAAACTGAATTTTTTGCATTAGTGATCCAGTATTCAAGTGACCTGACCCTGCAGAAATCAGTCTAATTTGATGGTTTTAGGGGCAGCACAGTGGCTTAGTGGATAGCACTGTCGCCTCACAGCAAGAAGGTGGCTGGTTCGAGTCCCGGCTGGGTCAGTTGGCATTTCTGTGTGGAGTTTACATGTTCTCCCTGTGTTGGCGTCGGTTTCCTCCGGGTGCTCCGGTTTGCTCCACAGTCCAAAAATATGCGCTAAACAGGATGAACTAAATTGGCCGTAGTGTATGAGTGTGTGTGTGAATGTGTATAGGTGTTTCCAGGACTGGGTTGCAGCTGGAAGGGCATCCGCTGCGTAAAACATGTGCTAAAATAATTAGAGGTTCATTCTGCTGTAGCGACCTGATAAATAAGGGACTAAGCCGAAGGAAAATGAATGAATGAATGAATGATGATTTAATGCTAAAGAAACATTGCTAGTGTAATCACTAATGTTGAAAAAACATATTTTCATGAAGAGGTCTTTTTTTTTCAGGATTCATGTCCTTAATGTTACTTTTGATCAACTCAAAGGATCTTTTCTTAAAATCAATTTGTACGGTCATTAAAAACAAATATTATAAAAGTTATCCACTCTACATAACTTCTGGCCATTACTGTATTTCATTAATTTTCCTTCAGCTTAGTCCCTTTATTTATCAGGGGTCACCACGGCTGAATGAACCGACAAAATATCCAGCATATGTTTTACACAGCTGATGCCCTTCCAGCCATAACCCAGTACTGGGAAACATCCATACACTCTCATTCACACACACGCTCATACACTCCAGCCAATTTAGTTTATTCAATTCCTCTATAGCGCATGTGTTTGGACTGTGGGGGAAACCGGTGCACCCAGAGGAAATTTTAAAACTAGATTAAAGACACATCTCTATGCATTAGCATGCACATAAAACACAAATGCTTTTAAAATCCAAATCCTCTAAAGGATTGTTAGTCTGTATTATTTAGGGCAACCGTAGCCGGGAACACTTCCCAAAAGACATTATAATTTGAACGCCATCTGCGCTTATGGTAGTCTTTTTTTATTATTCCCGAGGTTTCCATAATCCTAGACCAGGCCGTATCCTGACACCCATGACAGTCATGGAGGAGTGGAGAGCATGAGACTGATCCCAGTAGGACCCGAGTGACAGACGAGTCCTCGCATTGATCCTGAAGAGACAGCCTGTACACCAGCCGGTGACCTCTCCTCTTGCAGCTTCTCCACGATGGACGTCCAGCTTTCTCCAGCGCCTAAACTGCAGCTCTGCACAAGACGATTGGCCATAGGAGAAATGGTCATGCCCAACTGAGCCTGGTTTCTCTCAAGGTTTTTTAATCCTTCACTTTCGCCAATTGGTGACGTTTTTTCCTTGCTGCTGACGGCTCTTCAGTGTTTGAACTCTCAGCAGTGAATATTAACCCACACTGAGCTAAACTGAACTGAACTTAAACTCTGAAAACTGAACTGACGCGGTTTCAATTTACTATAATCTTCTATGTGAAGCTGCTTTGACACAATCTACATTGTAAAAGCGCTATACAAATAAAGATGAATTGAAACTCACGCTAGCACGGGGAGAACATGCAAACTCCACACAGAAATGACATCTGGCCCAGCCGAGACTCGAACCAGCTATTTTCTTGCTGTAAGGTAACAGTGCTAACCATTGAGCCACAGTGCCACCCCTATTACTGTATTTATCATTATAATACAGTGTTTAAACTGACCTGGTTGAGCACCTGAAACTGCACCAGCAGTTCGTGGCTCTGCAGCGTCCAAACTCTGACACTGCCATCCTGCCCACACGTGACAAAATGCTGCTCGTCTGGGCTACAAACCACACCGTTCACCTACAACACCAACACAAACCGGGTCACATCTGAGCAGTAACCTGCAAATGTCAACCTTGCCATGAGTTTTCACCAAAATAGTGAGACCCTTTCTAGGTTTCTTGTGTAAGCTTGAATTTGACAGTACTGTAAAATACTCAAAAATGTCTCTGTCAATGTTTTCAAACAATTATTTTTCATTTACTAAAGTCACTAAAGTGGCAATTTCACATCTGTCACATGCAAAACAGAGAGACGTCACATCCATAATGAAGGTTTTACCTCATAAATGCAAAAATGTCAAATTACAGGGTTTCTGCAGATATCGTAATGTCAAATTTAAGACTTTTTAAGACCTTTTTAAGACCATTAGGTATTAAATTTAAGACCTATATCACAATATCAAAAACACGCATACACATAAAGAGAAAATGCAAAATCACTAAATTTGTGGTAAAATAAATGTATTCAAATTGAACTGTACTAAAGACAGGTTGGATGCACCATTGAACTACAGAAAAAACAAACAAACAAACATCTTAAGTCTGATTTCTACTTTCGCCTGGCGCCACATCGCACACCTCACGAAATGGACGAGGCTTTTATACTTGACGCATTCGCCATTGAGATATTCTTTTAAACGACAGGGGGCGGTCTAAAAAAAACAGACAGTAAAATCAGACGGATAAACAGAAGTAGAAAGTTTCCGGAACTGGTCATATCATTAATATTATTCAAGATAATTGTTTTTTATTATTTTTATAATTTATTCAAAAGATTTTTATAACCATTCAAGATTTTAAATATATATTTTTTTTAAATCTAAATGATGCATCACTTGCTTTTGTTCATATCTCAGACAGTTCTACCTATTAAAGTTAAATATTAATGGCAACAGAACTTGGGTTACTCTACAATTATATTTTTTATTATAGCAAGAATAAAAACAAAAACATACAATGTATGATCACGCATGGACGGATCATAAAGAAGATATGTGTACAGTCATACCCGTTTCAGACAAAATCTCTTCAAAATGTTTTATATTCAACTCAAATCAAACGCGGCGCCACGCAAACTGTTCACTCGAGTCTCAAAACATTACATGAGCTCCGCCAGCCCAAACCATGTCGTGCGCACCCAAAGCAAACGTCCACAAACACAGCGATGAAGTCACATTCGCCATGTGCACGGAGTTCAATAGCAGAGAGCTGATTGGCTATTGCATGTTGGCCTTATTTGTAGTTGTGATACTGCAAATTACAATTGGACTAGTAAAATAAAGAACTACAACACCACACAAACCAAACAACAGCAATAAAAAAGAATTTAAATAAGCATTAGATATAGCGTTACATAGACATCGGAAAATTAAGACCTGTGCAAAAATATTTAAGACCTAGAACAGCAAATTTAAGACTTTTAAGGCCTTAAATTTCGATTTTTATATTTTAGACTTTTTAAGACCTTGCAGAAACCCTGAATTAAATAAAATCAATCATGTTTAATCAATCAGTTAATTCACAGAATTTCTACAAAGTCTCTTGCATGCTCTAAACTCAGATTTTTTTGGTCACATCTATAAAGCATGGTGATTTCCTTCCTTTAAAGTCTAAAAAATGTTTACAGGTTGATATTTTTCTGCTCCTGCAACTCTGTGGTTAGTAGTTTTGGAAAATATAAACAGATGTTTCAATATAATGTTGACGTATACTTTCTCTGTGAATTTATGTTTTGTGTTTTTGCGGCAAATGTGACATCCACAACGCTGGAACTGCTCAGAATCCTCATTTCAACTTTTGGTTTCTAGAATGTTTTGCTAAGGTTTCATGTGCCAGAGAAGAATATGCATTTTTGTGTCGCACCTTGCTCTTATGCCCGCTGATCAGCCGTATACTGGTGCTGTCGGTCCAGTTGATGTACCACAGGGTTCCCGCTGTCGTACCCACAATCCCCATGTCCATGACATCATCAAACGCAGCACTAACCACAGTACCGTCCAACAGCAGCTCTTGCTCAAGCTGCACCTGAGCTCTTATGGGTTCAAAACAAGTCAAGGGTCAAGCTTTTTTATATATTTCAAGAGTAATTAAGACAAACATATACACAAAATATCATCACTGAAACCTGTTTCTACCTCATTTGAATAACTTAATAGCATCTCAACCAAAAATAAAAATTCTGTCCATATTTTTTGATTCTTTACTTGTTCAATACCTGTTGAATGCAAAAGAAGATATTTAGAAACATGTTGGAAACATCTCACCATTGACTTCCATAGTATGTGTTTTCCCTTCTATGTTTGTCAATGGTTACAAGTTTTCAGCATTCTTCAAAATATCTTCTTTTGTGTTCAACAGAAGAAAGAAACTCAAAGTTTGGAACCACTGGGAGGTGTTTAAATAGTGTGTAAACTTTCTTTTCTGGGTGAACTATTGCTTTAATTATGACTTTTATTTTTAAACCATATACCCACAACTACACAATATATATACAATATATATATATATACACAGTTGAAGTCAGAATTATTAGCCCCCCTGAATTATTAGCCCCCATGTTTATTTTTCCCCCAATTTCTGTTTAACAGAGAGAATATTTATTTCAACACATTTCTAAACATAATAGTTTTAATAACTAATTTCTAATAACTGATTTATTTTATCTTTGCCATGATGACGGTAAATAATATTTAACTAGGTATTTTTCAAGACACTTCTATACAGCTTAGTGACATTTAAAGGCTTAACTAGGTTAATTAGGTTAACTAGACAGGTTAGGGTAATTAGGCAAGTTATTGTATAACGATGGTTTGTTCTGTAGACTATTGAAAAATAATAGCTTAAAGGGGCTAATAATTTGGACCTAAAAATGGTTCATAAAAATTTTAAAACTGCTGTTATTCTAGCTGAAATAAATCAAATAAGACTTTCTATTTATGAAAAAATATTATCAGACATACTGTGAAAATTTCCTTGCTCTGTTAAACATCTTTTGGGAAAAAAAACAAAGGGGAGCTAATAATTCTGACTTCAACTGTGTGTGTGTATATATATATATATATATATTTATAGTTTATAGATAGTTTTATATATACATTAATAAAAATACATACACAGATTCAAAGAGAACCACAGGTCAACAGGAAGATTGCAAAATACCAGCTTCTGCTTTAAACTGGACTGACTGAAGATATAGTATTAAATATCTACTATTCAATAAAACAGACAAATGTAAAATACAGTAAAACACCATAAATCTGTTGAAGCAAGTCAATCTGCAAGTTGAGTTTGCAGCTGGATATCATTGGGAGATCGCTGACAGGAGCCGTGAGGAGCACGTCTGAAGCTCATATGCAAGTTTATTGTACATAGTATGGCAGAAACACCATTGAGCGTCGCTAGACCCTGCTGTATGGGCGCGCGTCCGTTATAAAACACTCACAGGACATTAATTACAACTATGCAAATATATTTAATAGTTTACACAAAAATACTCAAAAAAAGACTTTCATTTTCACTTCTCGCATAGTTTGTGAATGAACAGACTGATGTGTTGCAGATGTGATCATGAGGCTGTTTTTTGTGCCGGGTTTGAAGTCAAAGAACAGGAGAAAGTGCATTATTTGACTATTTTAATACAGCATATTAACAATTAAATCTGAAAATTATAATATAATACGAAGAGTTAATTTTAAGCAATCTCGTGGCCCACCTGCAGGATCACTGAGGCCCACCGGTTGAGGAACCCTGTGCTAAAGGACTAAATGTAAATGCAGAAACAGGCTTTCATTTGTCACTGTAAACTGCCACTCAAAAGTATTGGGACAGTAATATTTTACTGAACGCATCCATATTTACCCATCATCCTGTGCTCTGCTCTTCTTGCTATCAGAGTTGCTCAGATTCTGGACCGAAGCTACAGACCACAGTCTTAATTTTTTAGCATTGCTGCCAGTGACCAGCTTATTTCCACGGCAAACCAACACACCTACAAAAAAACCCACATTTATTATTATACTATCTGCCAACAACACAGATAACAAAGCAAACACACACTCATACCAATCTCTCCTCTATCTGCTTCCCAGGTTACAAAGCAGCGTTGTGTGTTACAGTCCCACACACAAACATGGCCACTGTTTGTGCCTGTATAGAAGATATTGCGAGTGCTATAACACACTGATGTCACTTCTGCATGTCCGACTGCATCAGGTAAGCCCACTTTCTGCACCTGCAGCAGGTGTGAATCCATGAGTTGAAGAAAGATTGGCTGTATTTTCATGCATGCATATGGTGTGTGTTCGTACCTGAAGTTCAGTGGTGTTGTCGTGTGCGTGTATTCGAGTAAAGACAACCGTACTGCTGCCGACGAGCATCAGCTCATTAGCAGTGAATGGGGAGAAAGCAGCATCGTGCAGAGGTATGGAGATCTGAATGGTACAGAGCAGCTCAAATGAGCGAGAGCTCCACAGGGCCACCACCGGCTCTAAAAAATCACCTGAAAGCAGATAATACTTCAATACAAAAATAACAATAACCAAAACGTAAAAAAAATACATTAATGAAAAAACAAATCATGTATATTTTGAGGATCTTAAAACATTTGTAATTTGTCTTTATTAATTTTTCTTGAAACTTTTAACATGTACTAACAAAAACAAAGCAAAACATACAAAATTATATAAAATTATATAAAAAATGTATATATATAAATAATAAATGCATGTACATACACATACAATATAAAAGGTATGTATCTGTAAAATGCAACTTTAAGAAAAATGCATCACTTCTGGGTCAAAACTGGGTTCATTATAAAAAATTATTGCACATAATATTAAAGATAAAGAAAATGACAAATATTTTTGTAAACATTCTCCAATTTACAAGCAAAAAAAAACAGCTTTTGTATTAAAAAAATATTTATTTTAAAAAACTGGGTTCAAATTGCATTATGAGTGTGCAATGCACAGGATATTAAAAACAAATGAAATTACAATTAATTTTGCAAATATGCTTTAATTTACAAGCAAAAAACAAACAAACAAAAAACAGCATTTGTATTAATAAAAAAAGCATTTGTAAAATTTTATTTAAAAAAACTGGGTTACAAGTACAGTTGAAGTCAGAAGTATTAGCCCCCCCTTTAATTTTTTTTGTCTTTTTTTAAATATTTCCTAAATTATATTTAACAGAGCAAGGAAATTTTCACAGTATGTCTGATAATATTTTTTCTTATGAAGAAAGTCTTATTAGTTTTAATTTGGCTAGAATAAAAGCAGTTTTAAATTTTTTTATGAACCATTTTACGGTAAAAATTATTAGCCCCTTTAAGCTATATTTTTTTCTGATAGTCTACAGAACAAACCATCGTTATACAATAACTTGCCTAATTACCCTAACCTGCCTAGCTAACCTAATTAACCTAGTTGAGCCTTTAAATGTCACATTAAGCTGTATAGAAGTGTCTTGAAGAATATCTAGTCAAATATTATTTACTGTCATCATGACAAAGATAAAATAAATCAGTTATTAGAGATGAGTTATTAAAACTATTATGTTTAGAAATGTGTTGAAAAAATCTCTCTGTTAAACACAAATTGGGGGAAAATATAAACAGGGGCTAATAATTCTGACTTTAACTGTATATAAATACATAAATGCATGTACATATACATACAATATAAAAGGTATGCATTTGTAAATTTTAACTTAAAAAATGCATCACTTCTGGGTCAAAAATGGTTCCAAAATGCATTATAAAAATGAATGCACAGGATATTAAAGGTAAAGAAAATTATTTTAGTAAACATTCTCCAATTTACAACCAAAAAACATGTATAGCATTTGTAATAAAAAAGCATTAGCAAAATTTTATTTAAAAACAGTTCTGGGTCAAAACTGGGTCCAAAATGCATTATTAAAATTAATAAGCTAAATTGGCCGTAGTGTATGTGTGCATGCGAATGCAAGAGTTTATGAGTGTTTCCCAGTGCTGGGTTGTGGCTGGAAGGCCATCCGCAACCCCTGATAAATAAAGGGACTAAGCCAAAAAGGAAATGAATCAATGAATGAATGTAAAATAAAAATAAAAAAAAACTTCTGGATTACTTCTGGGTCCAAGACACATTACAAAAAATAAATGCACAGAATATTAAAGGTAAGAAAAATGACAATTATTTTAGTAAACATTATCCAATTTACAAGCAAAAAAACAAAAAAACAAAAAAACAGCACTTATAAAAAAAAGAAAAAAAAAAGTAAAAAAAATATATATATTTTTATTTCAATAAAAATGCATCCCTTCTGGGTCAAAACTGGGTCCAAAATTAATTATAAGAGTACTGCACAGGATATTAAAGGTAAAAATATATAATTATTTTAGAAAACATACTCCAATCTTCAAGCAAAAAAAAACTGCATTAGTAATTAAAATAAACTTCTTGGTTACTTCTGGGTCAAAATCGGGTCCAAAATGCATAAAAAAATTAATGCACAGGATATTTAAGAAAAAAAAATACTTTTATTTTAGTAAACATTCTCAAATTTACAAGCAAAAAAAAAACAAATAAACAAAAAAAGTTCTATTGTTTGTCTAATCTGAAGTGCATTTTCAACTAAATGTACTAGAACTATAGCATTAATTGTTCTTAAAATTAACAGGGGTCTGATTTTATTGACCTTATTCTTCAATGCGGAAGTGCGCTCGTTTTTGCGACTGTTTTAGAACTTCAGATTCAGTTGCCTATGGGAGAAATGACTTGGAATAATAAATGTCAGAAAACAGTCAAACTACTTGCTCTACAAACAAGTGTTTGCATGACTATGCAGACAAAATAGAATAATATGATAAGCAAATTTCAGTTTGCAACATCAGGCTGCAGAACGAGCTGTTTTTAACAAATAAAAATGAATGGAAGTGAATGAGACCGGAAGTCTCCAGCTAAAATAATTCAAATGGCTGCGCCCGCTCATCCGCGGAGAATAAGGTGAATAAATATGGCATAGAAACCTTCCCAAAAGTAAATGTACAACAGAATAAATGTTAATGTATTTATGGCTCATATGATGATTTAACGTAGATCAATTAAGTTAAATATGTTTACAGTACTTACAGCTGTGCACATTTTCCTGTCAAGTTAGTTTTTTAAAGATCACAACTTTTGCGTGAGAAATAGTGTACACACATTTCCACCTGTTTTGTGCATACGCCACATTATAAATGAGGCCATTGTGTGTGTGTGTGCATGTGTGTGCGTGTGTGTGTGCGAATACGAGTATGTAATGAATCGCAGCTGAAAGGGTATCGGCTGTGTAAAAGATATGCTGGAATAGTTGGCGGTTTGTTCCACTGTGGTGACCCCTGATAAATAAGGGACTAAGCCAAAGGAAAATGAAATGATTCAGTTCTAAAAACTGTTCTAAATATAAAATATTAGCAGAGTCAACAGCTCAGCTATCATAATATATCAAGACAGAGGAATGATATGCCTTTCAGAAGCCTAAAGCAAAATTTTAAAACTTGCAAATGTGATTAAAATACTTACTTAACCCCTTGGACAACAATGGTTTGTTCTGTAGCCGATTGAAAAAAACTATTTCTTAAGGGGGTTAATAATATTGATCTTAAAGAAATATTGTGAAAATGCACCTTGCTCTGTTTGGGAAATATTTGAATTACAATTTCACAGGAGGGCTAATAACTTTATCTTCAACTGTTTAACAACACAAAACCTCAAACACTGACCCACAGAGAGTAGGTACATGTCATCCCTGGAAAATGTAAGGCTTTGCACTGCTCCATTGTGATACGAGAGCCGGTTTCTACAGGAACCATCTTGAACGTTCCATATGCAGATGAGGCTGCTGTATGAGGCTCCACCCGCTGATGCAGATGCAACCGTCTGTGAGCAAATAAGAAAGAGGGTTCATATAGCAATCTCCAAAATATTTGCTAACAATATTTAAGTATTTCTGACTATTGGAAACAGGATGAGTGTGTGATTTATGTACAGTTGAAGTCTGAATTATTAACCCTCCTGTATATTTTTCCCCCAAATCCTGTTTAATGAAAATACTTTTTTCAACACATTTCTAAATTTGTTTTTTAATAACTCATTTCTAATTACTGATTTCTTTTATCTTTGCCATGATGACAGCACATAATATCTGACTAGATATGTTTCAAGATACTAGTATTCAGCTCAAAGTGACATTTAAAAGATTAATTAGGCAAGTCGGGGTAATTAGGCAAGTCATGGTGGTTTGTTCTGTAGACAATTGAAAATAATTGCTTAAAGGAGCTAATAATAATGACCTTAAAATGGTTTAAAAAATTAAAAACTGCTTTTATTCTAGCTGAAATAAAACAAATAAGACTTTCTCCAGTGAATAATTTTGACTTCAATTGTATTTGTTGTATATATATATTTATATATATAGTAAATAATGCATGTCTTGTACAGTATGTGGTACCAGTGCATCATGGGTGACGGCGAGCGTTGAGATCTCTTCGGTGTGTCCGAACCACTGTTTCTGTGAGCCTGTGTGAAGATCTTCAATGATGATGATATTTCCACAGGTGTACACAAACAAACCTGCGCACAAAAGAAGTAGACAACTGTGTGTACACAGGCACTAAGGACATAAAGAGTTTATATTAAGTTAAGTTTTTACCCGTGTCTGGATTCCAGACCATATTGTTACGCCCATTTCCATTATAGCCAATCACAGCCTTCAGACTAAGCCCTGCCTGTCCTGGGGGCGGAGCTACAACAGACTGAAAACAGAAGCGTTGTTGGCGAGATAAAAAAGAGAGTGGTAAAAGCAGGGGGCGAATTATACATTGACAATAGGGGGGTCCATTTTTTCTGTAATGTCAGTTTGTGTAAAACATTATTAAGTTACTTAAATATTTTTTTTATTAATGAATTAGATATAATTTAAATAAATACATATATTTAAGTTTTCAGTGTTTTGAGGTATATTAAGGCTCAATCCCAATTCTACCCCTCAGCCCTTCCCCCTCGTTTTGAGTGTTCATGTGAAGGGGTAGGGGTGTTAAATTCTCTTTAGCTTGAAAGCGTAGGGCTAAGGAAAAGTACTAGAAATTGAAATTTTTCAGGACCACACCAGAAACCAAGGAGTACGAAGATTTCCTCGAATTTGACATTGTTAGGAATTTTTACAACAAACAAGCATATGTTTTATTACATTCATAACAGCGTTCGTGTTTTACCGTGCTTAAAAAAAAAGCAATAAAAAAAAACCCCAGCTAAATTTGGCTATCTATAATCCATAATAATAATGGTATATTAGTGCCACAGCATACTTTCACATCTGACACTCGATGACACTTGAATACCCTGTCAGAAAAGTCTAGTGGCTGGGAATGAGCTTTTTACAGTGTCTGCTATAATGTTAATGTTGTTTTCTTGTGTTTACATAGATGAATACGGCCACTGTGTAAATACACAGTACAGTTAGGAGCTTATTGCCACATTAGATCGTTATGATAACATGATGTCTTCAGTGATTTCCTGAAGATAAATACCAAAACAAATGCAACTGGAATAACTACATATTTCATATGATCAATCTCATATGAAGTACGAGCTCGCAATGACATATGATGACGTATGCAGGTGTTGTAGTGCTGGCTCATTTTTTAGAGGTAAATTTGAAGCCCATCCCCTTCACACTCTGTTTCAAGGGCCAAAGAAAAGGGGTAAAAAAATAGAATTGGGACTGAAAGAACTATTAGCTATTTCACAGGTTACTTTAGGTCAAACTATAAAAACTATGCATCTAATTTGACTTTACTTTTAGGCTATATGTAGAAACAAACACCTATTTTACAAGAAAAGTGTCTTTTGAACACCTACGATGACTGTCGGTGCTCTGATCTGCCGGTTACTTTTAAATAGTGTTTTTCTTGCATAGACTGATTGGCACCATTATGCATTCACAATGGTATGAACCGTTATAGGGGAGTTATTTTTATATTATCTATTATTTTAATTATGAATATTGTTATTCTTTAAAATACAGATGAGAGAAATCTACTTCTCACTATTAAAGGACTGACCCCAGCACATACATTTTGCTTTGACGTTCTTCAAGGGGGATCAATCATTAATTAAGGGGGTAAATCCCCCTAATTCGCACCCTGGGTAAAAAGACACTGTATGCTAAATATTTTAAATAGCTTTACTTTAAATGTTAATGAACAATACATTTAAAACACACCTGATCCAGGACAGAAGTCTTGAATCGTGGAGTGAAGTGTTTATAACAGTCTGGATGGATTGACGTGTGTCCTTGAGTTTTCTCAGATCCTGACTGGTTGCCTGAGAGAGTGGGCGTGTCCTCGTCCTTTTCCCACTCAGTTACTCTGAGGAAGGAGGCGTGTCTGGGGGAAGGGGAGTGGGCGTGGCCTGCTGTGGGACTGAGCTGAAGATCAGCAGCTGACTTGCACAGTAAATCTAGAGGAGTAAAGTATTTGAGGAATAGTTAGATATGAATGAGGATGATCACTTACAAACTTGTACAATACCTTCAGTGTCATTTCTCTCGGTGGAAAGAAAACTCATGACCGGCGGTGAGGAGGGCTGAAATAATGCCTGTCGAGGTTTCTCATTGGACAGCTCTGATATATTGAGCCCAGCCCAACTTTGAGCTGAACAAGGAAGAGCAGAACTCGCATCATTTAACACTCAAAACAAATAAATGCAAAAAATTAAATGTGAATAAAAAATGACTAAGACCTAAATATGAACATTATATTTTGCACAAAATTACTTTGCATAACAGTAAGAAAATTAACCAATGCTTGCATTTAATCTACAGCTTTTAAAATGTAATTGAATACTTAATTTCATATAATTTTTATTACCATACATATAAATATTACACATATACATATAAATATAATACAAATTTAATCCAATAAATAAAAGAAAATAAACACACTTTTAACACAAAAAATGTGTAATTTCAATTTCTGGATGTTTGTTCCTGATTAAATAAAGTTCATCAAAAAAATTTTTTTGTATAAACATTTTTTAAACATTTAATAATTTGATTTATTACATTTATTTATTTGTTGACATTTAATAAATATACCTGGGTGTGTATATATACATAACATTTTAATGGTATAAATATACATATATATATATATATATAGTTGAAACCAGAAGTTTACATACACTGTATAAAAAGGCACATAACCATTTAAAAAAAATGGCAGATGTTAATGTGACTAAACTTTTTCTCTTTTGGGTAAGTTAGGATTATCAAATTTATTTCTGTTATGGTTAATAGCAGAATAATGAGAGAGATATTTTTTGAGAAATTGTTATAACTTTTCTTGAAAGTTTACATACAATAAGATTATCATGCCTCTGAAAAAGCTCAGATGATGGTGTCAAGGTTTTGCAAGTTTCTGATTGGCTAATTGACAACATCTGAGTTAATTGGAGGCACAACTGTAGAATAGTATTTAAGGAAAACCTCAAACACACTGCTTCCTTGTGTGACAACATGGGAAAATCAACAAGCCAGAATCAACAAAAAAGCCAGATTACAATTTGCTAAATTACACTGGGAAAATAATAATTTCTGGAGACATCCTGTGGTCTGATGGAACTAAGATTGAACTGTTTGGCCATAATGACCAGTGTTACATTTGGAGGACAAAGGGGAAAGCTTACAAGCTTAGGAACACCATCCCAACTTTGAAGTATGGGGGCGGCAGCATCATGTTGTAGTGCTGTTTTACTGCAGGAGGGACTGGTCCACTTCACAGCATAGATGGCATCATGAAGAAAGAACATTATGCAGGAATACTGAAGCAACATCTCAAGACATCAGCCAGGAAATTAAAACTTGGCCACAAATGGGTCTTCCAAACAGACCATGACCCTAAGCATACTGCCGAATTAGTTAAAATGTGCTTTAAGGACAACAGAGTGAATGTTTTGGAGTGGCCATCACAAAGCCCTGATCTCAATCCTATAGAAAATTTGTGGGCAGAAAGCTTGTGCGAGCAAGATAGCCAACAAATCTGACTCAGTTACACCAATTCTGTCAGGAGGAATGGGGCAAAATTCCTGGAAACTATTGTGAGAAGCTTGTGGAAGGATACCCACAACATTTGACCAAAGTTATACAGTTTAAAAGCAAAGCTAAAAAAATACCAAGGAAAAGTATGTAAACTTTGACTGTCTAGAAATTAATAAAAAATTCTCAAAAAAATTCTCATTATTCTGGCATTTAGCAAATGTTAATGATTTAGTTAATCCTAACAGACTAAAATATTAAACGTTTAGTATGACTTAATGTTTATGTTCCTTTTTTACAGTGTATGTAAACTTCTGGTTTCAATTGTGGATATAAAAATAATAATATAATTGTGTATATTATATTATAAAATATATATATTATGAAGTATTATCTTTTTTAAGTGCAATAATCAGGAAAAATGTGAATGAAAGCCAACATTAAATGTTTCCTTTTTAATTAAAAGACCAATGCAGGTCTAAAATCTATCTAAAATTAGCTTTTCTTAAAATTTGCATAGCTTCTTTTCATTTTGGGGGATTTTATTTTAATTTAATTGTGAGATTGACCTAATAACTAAAATTATTGCAATAAATCAGACAAAATAAATAGCCCATCATACCTGATTTACGAGAAGAGACGTTTAAAGCTGGAGACCTGGTAAGAACAAAGAAAGCGCTCAACAAATAAAAATTATAGATATTTTATGGTACATAAAAAAACACAGAAAGACAATGGTCATACCTGCAATGTTTACTCTGCTGTGAAGGAGCCAGAAAGTCCCAGAAGAAGAGAGCATCGCCCGCAGTGACCACACCCACCTGATCAGGAGTAAACCTTACCTGTCTGATGGGCTCAGAATGACCGATGAACACCTGCAGGACACACACACACTCTTTATCTCACTGACATTTAGGCCTGTTATTATTAAATATTCATCTAATTGCAGTTATTTAATCCAAGAGTGTTCTTTTTTCAGATGGCCAGAGCTGCTAAAATTTCATTAATAGCTACACGAATTTTTGGTTTATACATGAACCAAAATACAGAAAATTTGTTCCATAAATTGCACTATTCAGCGTCTCTCTACTAATAACTAAAAACATAAAACACCGGCAATGCAAACAACTTGTTGCTAAGAAAAAAAATAAATTTAGCTTATCAATAGCAAATCTTTATATTTGTGCATGTGTGTGTTACATACATATAATTTATTTTACATATAATAATCCATTAATAATTAAAAATCATGGCAAATCCCCCAAATAGAAATATGATATACTGTATGGCAATATATGCAAATCACACATTTAACATGCAAGTTCATTCGGAATTCACAGATATATAAAAAAGTATGTTTCATATATACTATACTGTTTGTGTGCTGGATCATCTACTAAATATTAATATTTAGAAACCATAAGTTAATGCCTAGTCATTTAGCTTCTTTTAAATTGTTGTTGACATAAAAACATTCTGAAGCAGTTAACTGCCTTATTTAAAAAGAACACCTTACAAGAAGACACACAATCTACTCATCCTGTGTTCATCTGTAGAAGCATTGTCTGGAAGTGTATTTTCTGTTTGTATTGATATTCTAACTCAGATATTAATGTTATGTACGTAAATAACTTTGGTAAGATACACACCGAGTGAGGCCAGAAGAATATATCTTACATGTTTTCAAAACGCATTTAATAATAGTGCAAAACCGGCAGTTTACAAATTCATTTTCAGTCATTAAAATAAAAAAATACTGTATTTACACGTTCAAACGTATTAACTACAGTTTAGGGTCAGGTCTTTTTCATGTTTTTTTTTAAATAGAATTATTCTGTTCATCAAGGCGGCATTTATTAAATGTAAATAAATATATATACACATTTTTAAATATTAATTTATTAAATATTATTTATTTATTACTTATTGTATGTAGTTTCAAATGAAATTATTACTCCAGTCATTATTGCTTTTATTACCATTACCTTTAATAACAATAACATTGATAATAATAATAATAATAAAAGTAATAATTAATATTAGAGTGATTTCTGAAGGATCATGTGACTGAAGACCGGAGTAATGAAGCTGAAAATTTATCATTAAAATCACTGGAATAAATGATTAAATAAAATTTTAAAATAATTTTGAACAGTTACTTTATAGTGCAATAACATTTCACAATTGTACAATTTTTACTGTATTTTTTATTAAATAAATGCAGCTTTGGTGAGCAGGAGAAGCTTATTTTAAAACATTTAAAAATCCTACTGACACCAAACTTTTGACCGGGAGTGTTTATTCATATTTAGCCATATTGCGATATCTGTATGGACCCCAAAACTGAAATTGAATAATCAAAGCACCAAAACAGACAATAAATCATCATAAAACAATTATTTATTAGACAATGAATCGTATCTCATAAAATCCAGTCTTCAGTATTACAGACCTGTGAATTGACATCCAGCTGCATGTCATAATCCCAGACTTTGAGCGAGTTTTGGCCGGCTGTGAGCAGATACTGAGCATCTTCACTGACCGCCAGAGACTCACACTGATGCTTGTGCACCTCAGACACCTGTGGCACAGAAATAATCAGATTAAAAACAGATATTTCTCATTCTGTGAAGGCATTTGTGGTCCTGCAGTTTCACCTGTCTGAGCAGCTGTCCTGTGTGTGTGTCGATCCAGAGGATTTTATTGGCAGATGTGGAGATGACCAGGTGTGACAGTGACGCAGGTGAGAAACACACATTCAGAGCTGAGTCCAGAGTCGAGCTCTCAACATCTACAATGCTCACATCAACTCGGAGCAGCTGACACACACAGAAACAAACACTATTTAGCTTGAAATGTGTGAAATGTGATTTCATTTGTTGAAATGAAATTGATTTTTCATTTGTTTTCAATTAATAAAATGCAGAAATCACCTAATATAGAAAATATTAATAAGACAAAGAAAAAAAAGAAAAAGAAAAAAGGAAAAGAAAAAGCAGTAAATAAGAAAAGGAAGAAAAAGGAAAAAAAAAAAAAAAAAGAAGAAAATCTAAGAAAAAGAAAAAGGAAAAGGAAAAAGAAGAAAAAGACAAAGAAAAAGAAAAATGAAAAGACGAAAATAGAAGAAAAAGAAAAAGGGAAAAAGACAAAGAAAAATAAAAAAAAGAAGAAAAAAAGAAAGAAAAAAGAACAAAAAGAAGATAAAAGAAAAATATAAAGGCGAAGAATAAGAAAAAAAAGAAAAAAGAAGAAAAACAAAAGAAAAAGACGGTATATGCAGGAACCCTAAAGAACCCTAAAGATACCTTTTTAAGATACCTTTCAATACCTTTTTAAGACTTTTTAAAGACCTTCTCAGACTATTTTAAGACTACTTTAAGGTCTAATCAGTATTAAACCTTTAACTTAATAAACAGTTGTTAATAAACAGTTCCAGTTAAATAAATCAATGAAGCACAGCAATGCAACAGAACTTAAATGAGCTTGAAAGAATAATTTTCGCTCTATGGTTTAGCTACATGTGGAGAGCGTCACATCACCATCCTGCCTTTGTCACAAATTGTGTAACATCACATGGACGAAGGAGCTGGACCAGACGTGTGTCTATGGAGCACGCCATTGTTATTATTAGGAGAAAAATAAATATATTTATGCTTTTTTTGAGTCAAACACTTTGCACAACGCTTGAACAAAATTTAAGACCTTGTAAAAACGCAATTGAGACGTTTTAATACTTTTTAAGGGCCTTAATTTTCTCATAATTGATTTATTAACTTTTAATACTTTAAGACCCCGTAGACACCCCCCTGACACCCCTGAAAAAAGAAAAACATGAAGACAAAGAATAAGAAAAAAGAAAATAAGAGAAGAAATAGAAAAGAAAAAAAGAAGACGAAGAAAAAGATGACGAAGGAAAAAAGATGAAGAAAAAGATGAAGACGAAGAATATGAAGAAAAAAGAAGAAAAAAGAAAAGACAAAAAAGAAGGCAAAGAAAAAAAGAAGAAAGGGAAAAAGGGAAAGGAAAAGAAAAAAAGACAATATGAATAACATTCATTTATTCATTTTCTTTTCGGCTTAGTCCCTTTATTAATCAAGGGTTGCCACAGCGGAATGAACCGCCAACTTATTCAGCACTTATCTTATTTTACGCAGCGGATGCCCTTCCAGCTGCAACCCATCACTGGGAAACACACGTACACACTCATTCACACACATACACTACGGCCAATTTAGCCTACTCAATTTACCTATAGCGCATTTGTTTGGACTGTGGGGGAAACCGGAGCACCCGAAGGAAACCCACGCCAACACTGGGAGAACATGCAAACTCCACACAGAAACACCAACTGACCCAAACGGGGCTCGAACCAGCGACCTTCTTGCTGTAAGGCGAATGTGCACCCACTGCGCCACCGCGCTGCCCCAATAAAAATAACATTAAAATAGAAAAACGAAAATGAAATATAATTATTTAATTTAATTAAAATAATTAATAAAAAAGTAGTTGCAAATACAGCTGATCATGTGTTACCATTTGAAAGAATAAATTGAAGAGCAAACAAACAAACAACATACAATTTCTAGAAATTATTCTCATCAAAATATTTTATTTTAAAATATAATTTCCTCCAGGTGCTCCGGTTTCCCCCACAAGTCCTAAGACATGCGGTACAGGTGAATTGGGTAAGCTAAAAATTGTCCGTAGTGTATGTGTGTGAATGAGAGTGTATGGTTGTTTCCCAGGGATGGGTTGCAGCTGGAAGGGCTTCCACTGTGTAAAGCATATGCTGGATAAGTTGGCGGTTCATTCCGCTGTGGCGACCCCAGATTAATAAAAGGACTAATTCGAAAAGAAAATGAATGAATGAATGAATATTTACATTATTCATAACATCTAAAATTTAAAAAGCTTTTATAAAACTTAATTATATTAAAACTATATTTTTAATTGAATATTAAGGAATGAAAGTATAGGCTGAGAGAAAAAGGACAGGTTTTGAAAATGTGCAACAGCTCTGACAAAACATTATGTTTGTGCTTATGATGATTATGATGTACCTCATTTAGTGATCTTGCCTCCATTATCGTGACAATGTATTCAGTTGGTCCGATCAGTGCCAGACAGCGACTGTCAGAGCTCACGGCCAAAATATCCGGACTACGATTCACACCACACATAACCACATTACCTTAAAAAACAAAAGCAATTATTCAAAAGATGTCTTGTACTTCAGTTCTCATGAAAAATATGTCTAATAATAGAGTTCAGAATGTGCTGTGAGGAGGAAGAGACATCATACTGTGTACATGTGATTTTTATTGTTCACTCACCCAGAACTCGGACCACATGATGCTCGCGTTCAGAGGAGCTGTAAAGGACCAGATATCCAGAGCCGGCGCTGAACAAACACTGACCATCAGGAGAATATATCACACATTCAACCGACCCACAGTGCTGCCTGAAAACACACACACACACACACACTCAGTCGATACACATACAGCAAGGCTCAGGTTATTTAATCAAAATGTTGTAAAATCGTAAAATATTATTAATAATGATTAATGATTAATGTGTGCCCAGCACTAAAAAGAATTCTTCAATATTTTTACAGTGATGTTTGATCATGTTTTACAGTCAATTTAATGCATTCTTTCAGAATAAATTCATAAATTTTTTCTTATTGAATGTAAACTGAACCTAAATGTCAGTTTACGTGCAGAGCATCATCTGCAGACATTTACACTACATATTTACACATAACACAGACTAGAGTCCATGTACATATGAGTGTTTATGTAGATAAATGAGTTTTTATGTAGGCAAATGAGTGTTTGTGAGTGTTTAAATAGGCAAACAAATGTTTGTTTGAGTGTTTATATAGGCAAATGAGTGTTTGTTTGAGTGTTTATATAGGCAAACGAGTGTTTGTTTGAGTGTTTATATAGGCAAATGAGTGTTTGTTTGTGAGTGTTTAAATAGGCAAACGAATGTTTGTTTGAGTGTTTATATAGG
>CAIGQZ010032287.1:4595234-4619658 GCA_903798205.1 Danio tinwini
TATAATTAAATAATATATATAATATTAATAATATAATAATAATAATAATATATATTCAACTAGTAATAATTAGAATTTAAGACAAACATTACTAGCCAACCACCAAAAAATAGTTAAAACATACCATAAAAATAAAATTTGAAAATAATAGTCCCCCCTAATATTTTTATATAAGTTATAATATTTTTGCCCTCAATTGCAATTTAAAAAAAAAACATAACATACAAATAAAATAATCATAAAATAATACCTACATACATAATAATATATACATTTTTAAATCAACAAATAAATTACAATAGAAATATTTTTGTTTTATTCCCTGAATAAAATTTTATCACATGTAACTGATATGTGCCTAAAGAGACCCAAGGAAAATTACATTTTTTTAAAACCAGGAAACAATCAAGTGCTCATTAATGTCTGTACAATACCAAACTTGTGTTGTTCACCTGTGCTAAAGGTTTGTTTCTCCTTTTGGTGGGTGTGACTTTCATGAGCTGGGAGGAGCCTCCTAATGTTTTTTATCGCCACGGCAACATAGTCAATCTCCAAGATGTGACCACTCCTACTGCTGACAAACCTGCCCCAATCAGAAAACACCTCAGGGATGAACTCAGGATCACATGACATCATCAATATCAGCAGCTCTATGTAGTGCAGCCATCACATTCATCAAAGTAAACTGTTGACCATGTAATGTATTTTTGTGTACTCACAGTGTGCGATCATCCACCGGACGGTCCTGAGTGTGTCCCTGCTCAAAGGCGAGGTCTGTGAACTCCAAATTGTGATACTGTCCCAAATTCACAGGACAAGAGCGAAGAGAACCGCCACGTACACGCCACAGACGCACATTACCTGAACCACACGACACCATACTGCACACACAAACACAAACAGTGCTCACTTAGAATCTGCCAGAAAATCGCAGAAAGTCTGTTGTTAATTTTCTCACTCTAAAACCATTTAAAGGTTCAGGACACCCTGGAGTACTTTTTTATATTTAAACAGATTTAGCATCTGCATCAGTTAGGATAACGTTAGCTTTAATTGTGGGGAAAACTGGATCATTTTGAGCTTTTGTCAGCTAATTTCATCTTCTGGGTTAAAATAATAATTGGGGCTGGATCAAAATCTGTGATGTTTCTGCTAGTGGAGTGATGACACGTCGGTTTCTCATTATTATTCATAGCATTGTTTTGTTATCCTGAGAAGACCCTGCTTCTTAATTATTAATGAGAGCACATGCTTTCCGAAGGCAAGGCAGACCTGCCAAGCTGTGAGACCCAACGACTGGGTGAGGCAGAGTCCGCGCATGGCATAGGTAGTATGTGTTTGTTTCCATAATCCACGGGGTTTGTTGCATGTTTTTCCCTGCAATTCTGTCAAGGCCGATACAGCAAAGCTGTTGGTTTGCAACAAGCATTTTTGTCGGGAGAGCTGTACGAGAACTGAAGAATGGTGGACTTTGTCTTTTATCAGTTGAGTTCGTTACCATTCAGACACATCGCCTATATCCGTGCTGCTGTGTTTGTCTATGTTTAAAATCCTCAAGATTACCAGCAGGGTTAATGGTTGAAATAGACAACGCAAGAGACATGCTGCACTGCTATCCACTGTACCTGCATTCAGACCCGGGGAATGAGGAGGTCCTCCCCATTTATAGTGTTTATATAAATACAATTATCTTTATAATGATATAACAAATTGTGGTTATGTGTGTATGAAATTACGAATAACTAATGTAGCAGGACATTAAATTACGGTTTATTTCTTTGCATTTTAACTTCGTAAACTATAAAATCATGCATCTCCTGACGGTTTGGGTCTCATTTTGTGAGCCAACTGACAACTCCCCATTCCCTGCTTTTTCCCCTGCTCTGCCGGCCACGCCCACTCCTCCCTCTGCTCGCAGAGCTCCACGCCCATCTTGGAGCATTTTTTTTAAAACATTCTGAGGTAGACTTGAATGGAAAGAGGGGAGTTTCATGGCCTCTTTAAAGTGTAGGCTCTTGGAGATTCAATAACTGTAACACCATGTCCTAACAACATTCCTGCAATAAGAAATTTGGCTGTCTGCTAAAAGTCATTTAGGGCGGGGCTTTCAGTAATTTAGGGCGGGGCTATTAGTGTGTGTCTTCTTTGTTACCTGCCTATGTTGAAGCCAGTGGTTTAAACGAATATGATATGATAATCGAATATGATATGTTACTGTGTGTAAAATTTAGTTCTCGTCATCATTGAGCTTTTGTCTTGTTCTGCTACATGCCAGAATGAAAAAAAGTGTGGAATGGACCCTTTTCACATTTCCGGGTTTCTCAGTAGCAGAAGTCATAGTTGTTAAACTTAGAGCACAGTGAATGGGAGAGTACAATAAATATTTTTTTACAAGCCTATTTGGTCAAATAAAAAAAAAACCTCAACGATGGTGTTATCAAGACTTTCAGGGTAAAAAAATTGTGTCGGACTAAAAACTGCAGCCAGAAATGACAACAACGAAAAATGTTCCGTCCAGTCCATAGACACTGCATTAGAAATGCCACGCATAAGCAGTATTTCATTTTTTTGTAATTTGATGCAAAGATGATATAATACATACAAAAATACATATAAATATACATAGATTTCTTAAAAAAAATCTACATATTAAAAACTTAAGGATTTAAGATGCTGATGACGTTAAAAGCATCAAAAAAGTCTTGTGAAAAGAGTCCATACTTTAGCTCATCCATCAACATGACATCTACAGGAGTCCCATAGGAAGACTACAACTCTCATGATTCTGCACAGCCATCAAACTACACATTTGTTTTTTCTGAACACACTCCCTCTAGTGGTGAAAATAACATTGTGCCTTAAATTTAAACTATATAAATCAACAATGATTAAGCTTTTAGCTAAAAAACTATTAACAGCCAATTTTAATATTGGAATGAGCTATCCTCATAATAGCATTAGCTAGTAACACTATTTATAAGGCTGCGCACATATATGGGTTTGCATCAACACATTGTTCTGACTGCTTGTGATTTTGCAGGACACTTTACAAACAAGTGTGTATGTTCACCGTGTATCATCAAAGAATGCAATCTTGATGGTCTGGATGTCCACATCGGTGTGTGCTTTAGCCAGGACTGGAACCACACTGCCTTCTGTAACACGCCGAGTGTTCCACAGCACCACCGTCTGAAGCAGCAGTTGAACAATTACCACAAACACACTACCATTGTAAAACTTTAGAACTGTAAGAACGTTTTAAAGAGCCTCATGTAGCCTCCAGTCACACAATCCTGCAGAAATCATCCTAATATTCTTATTTGCTGTTCAAAAACACATTTATTATTATTATTATGTTGAAAATAGAGATAATTTTACCTTTCTTTTATTAAACTAAGCCTTTATCTGAAATATATATTTTTGTAATATTCTAAATATCTTTATTATCATTTTTGAACAATTAAAAGAATCCTTGCTAAAAAAAAATATTAATTTCTATCATTTCGATACCACAAATGTTTCAACTAACTCCAAGCATTTGAGTAATATTGTGTATAATGTTACACGGTGGTGCAGTGGGTAGCACATTCGCCTCACAGCAAGAAGGTCGCTGGTTCGAGCCTCGGCTGGGTCAGTTGGCATTTCTGTGTGGCATTTGCATGTTCTCTCCGTGTTGGCGTGGGTTTTCTCCGGGTGCTCCGGTTTCCCCCACAGTCCAAAGACATGTGGTACAGGTGAATTGCGTATGCTGAAATTGTATGAGTGTATGTGTGTGTGAGAATGTTTCCCAGTGATGGGTTGCGGCTAGAAGGGCATCCGCTGCGTAAAACATATGCTGGATAAGTTGGCGGTTCATTCTGATGTGGCGTTCCCGGATTAATAAAGGGACTAAGCCGAAAAGAAAATGAATGAATAATGTTACAAAAGCTTTATATTTCAGATAAATACTTATCTTTGGATATTTCTATTAATTTCTGAAAAAATACTTGTGTTAATAAATATTGATAATAAACAACAACAACAACAATAATATATATATATATATATATATATACATATATATATATATATATATATATAAGGGAGGACAAATATATTTTAATATTATAATTTATATTTTTTTATAAGAAGAAGAAATATTAGTTAGCAAAAAAATATTTAGCAAATCAGAATATTGGGATGATTTCTGAAGGATCATGTGACTAGAGTAGTGATGCTACAAATTCAACATAAAAACCACAGAAAAAAAATTAAATTTTAAAATATATTAAAATAGAAAACAGTTATTTTTAATAGTAAAAAAAATCACAATTTTATTGTTTTTTGCTATATTTAGGTCAAATAAATGCAGGCTTGGTGAGGAGAAGAGACTGTAAAAACATGATGACTCTTTCTGTTCTAAAACCTTTGGCCTACTGTACGATAAACACTAATAAAGAAATACAGCTCTTCACATGCAGAAGACTCACGGTTTTGTTGTGACTGTCTTTCCCTACGCCACACAGCACTCCTCCACTGTGAGAGAAACTGAAACAACAAGATCAACATCATCAGCTGTTGGAGTCTAGGAAATTCACACAGTGTCGGATCTGTGCTGTGCATGTGCGTGTGTTTGTTGTACCCAAGCAGACTGAGAGCTTGTGTGTGTGTAGGAATGATGGTTTGACACACTCCTGTGCTGTAACTCCACAGACGAATCAGGCTGTTTGTACCCGTCTGAGCCGATGCCAACACTGTGGAGCTGGCATTTAAGGCCAGAGCGGAAACCTGACAAACAAGAACACAAAAATAAGGTCAGATTCAAGATTCAGTGTGAAGATTCAAGAATGAAAATTAAGGCAAGTAATTTCTAATACTGTAATTATTATTCATCTATGATTATTATTACGATGTATTTGTGTATTGATATCATCATTTCTTATCCATTATTTAAATATTATTAATAATATAGTGTACATATATCTTTGAAAATTAAATATACAAGGGCATCACGGCGGCGCAGTGGGTAGCATGATCGCCTCACAGCAAGAAGGTCACTGGTTCGAGCCTCGGCAGTGTCAGCTGGCATTTCTGTGTGGAGTTTGCATGTTCTCTCCGTGTTTTCAAAAAAACAATTCAACAAAAAATAACTGCGATATATACAGTCAAGCCCGAAATTATTAAAAATTAAATCCTGGCTTAAAGTTTTTGTATTTACATTTACAAATGCCAGGTAAAACTGTACTGTGCCAAAAGGAAGCCCTATGTTAACAGTGTCCAGAAGTGCCGTGGACTTCTCTGGGATTGAAAGCATCTGGGATGGACCATCACACAATGGAAACGTGTATTGTATGTATATGTATATGCACACACACACATCATCAGGTAACTTTAAAACATAGCTAATTTGGGGCGACACGGTGGCTCAGTGGTTAGAACTGTCGCCTCACAGCAAAAAGGTCGCGGGTTCAAGGCCTGGCTGGGTCAGTTGGAGTTTGAATGTTCTTTCCGTGTTGGCGTGGGTTTCCTCTGGGTGCTCTAGTTTTCCCCACAGTCCAAAGACATTCGGTATAGGTGAATTGAACTAAATTGGCCGTAGTGTGTGTGTGGATGAGTGTGTATGGGTGTTTCCCAGTACTGGGTTTCAGCTGAAAGGGCATTTGCTGTGTAAAACATATGTTAAATAAGTTAAATAAGCAGTTTATTCCGCTGTGGCGACCCCTGATGAATAATGGGACTAAGCCGAAGGAAAATAAGGACATATTGCTAATTTTATAAAAGCCATGTATTTTAAACTTTTGATTACAGTACCATGGTTGAGTGATTCACTAAACATGGTAAAACATCCATGACTGTAACTTTGTAAAACAAGTATATAGAGAGAAAACACCTTATCAGTGTGTCCGATGAAGAATCTCTGTTGTCCAGAAGAAACAGTCATGCTGACGATTATGGCATGACAAGGATACACAACTTCCTCTCCATCCAAACTCCACACAGCCTGACAGATCATGTTAATTATGAATGTTTAACACACTGGGTTAACGTTATAATCAATTAACAAATTCTATAATCAGTGCATTTAATTTTCACCCCAGATTATTCATCGCTAAAAGTTTGTATCCCCACATTTGCATTACTCACACATCTCATTGTAGCTCCTCCGAAGCCAATAACTCTGTTCAGTTTGAGAATGGGGTCAGGATACAACTTCTGAAATAAATACAATGTCTTCAAAGTACAGAACACCAAAGAGAATGATTCCAATGTATTAACAGGCTTTACAGCTACACTTAAGCATGCATTTATGCTCAGTTAGTCTATAGTGTCCAGCATATAAGTGTATTTATGTATAGATAACCTGAGACTGCTTCACTGATCGGTGAGAAGACAGAGAGACAGGTCGAGGAGAAGCTGCATCGATGACCTACGAAAAACATCAAACAATGAAAAGAAAAAAAAAATGTTACAATATGCAGCGTTACACATAATATTCAGAACAAAATTCTTTCAATAAGCTCATTTCAAATACAGTGTTGCTTGTAGTTCCACAAAGACATTAACTAGCCTACAAATTTGTTATATATTTCACCTAACCTGTTAGTCATGTGATTAGATTTAGTTAAAAAGTGCTTTCCAAATATTTGACACATTTGCTTATAGCACAGAGCTGTTTGATACTAAAAATAAAATAAAAAAACTACAGGCTTTGATTTTTTGAATATTATATTAATGTGCAAGTAATAAGGCTCTATATATGTTTATATGGTTTACAAAATTAGCTGAGAAATATGTCTCCCTGGGCGTCATGGAGGCGCAGTGGGTAGCACGATCGACTCACAGCAAGAAGGTCGTTGGTTCGAGCCTCAGCTGGGTCAGTTGGCATTTCTGTGTAGAGTTTGCATTTTCTTCCTGTGTTCGCGTGAGTTTCCTCCGGGTGCTCCGGTTTCCCCGGTGAATTGGGTAGGCTAAAATTGTCCATTGTGTACGTGTATTGATGTTTCTCAGTGATGGGTTACAGCTGGAAGGGCATCCGCTGCGTAAAACATGTGCTGGATAAGTTGGCGTTTCATTCCGCTGTGGCGACCCCAGATTAATAAAGAGACTAAGCCGAAAAGATAATTATTAAAAGAATGTTTCTCTTAATAAATAAAGAATAAATAAAGAAATTAATTTACATAATATATACATGTGTACTGTGTATATTTCTGTATGTATGTATAAACACACGCATACTGTACATAAAATACAAAATAAATATATTTACATATATTTTATACATAAATTGCATTATTTATATATACATACACACAGTCATGTGAAAAAATTAGGACACCCTATTGAATTTGATGTATTAGAACATAAAAAAATTAATCTGATTTTTTTTTTTTTTACATACCATGTGTATATGCTTTATTTTAGGATGTTGGTTTGTACTGTCATATATGAAAAAGCTAAATAAAAAAGATGTTGCATCTTAAACCATAAGAACAAAAAATAAATAATAATAAAAAATATATAAATATATAAATACAAATTAAGATGTTTCAATAGTCCAGCCAACATCCAGATCACGATGGCATTCCACATGATTGTATATATATATATGAATATATATATGGAAATTGGAAAAATTATAATAATAAAGTACTGAATACAACGCTTAGTCCTCTTTAACATTTAGCCAGTTGCTAAGACAGTCCAGTCTATTGACATTATCGGGGGACAACACACACGCACACAGAGAGAGAGAGAGAGAGAGAGAGAGAGAGAGAGTGAGAGAGAGAGAGAGAGAGAGAGAGAGAGAGAGAGAGAGAGAGAGAGAGAGAGAGAGAGAGAACGAGAACAAGAACTCGCAGTACAGCACACTCCCTTCAGGTGATGCAACCTTAATTATTTTATACACTAAGTAAACGGCAATCACGCCGCCCTCAACCCGAAAGTGAAATAGAAAGTGACCGGTTCGAGGATGAAAATGAGGACCAGGAGGGAGCGAGGGGGTGGGTGTTGCGGATGAAAGTGAGGACCGGGGGGTTCACTCACTATTCTGCCGCCCAAGGCAGCCGCCTAGGTCGCCTCTATGGACACGCCGGCCCTGAACACACGTCGGCCACAACAGGAAATATACAAAACTGCAACTGCTTTAAATGCGTTAATTTTTTTGTACGCATTAAATATTTAAAATTAATTGTGTGTGTGAACGCGATAATTTTGACAGCCCTAATATATATACACATGAAGATATATATATATATATATATATATATTTATATATATATGAAGAGTTCAGATGCAAAAAAACTCAAAATGCGATTAGAAATTATCTCCTAAAATTTGCATTTTTCTCAGCCTCCTGTTTATGTTCAGTTTTATCACTTTAAAGGCAATGAAAATAACTTATTCGTCACTAGAAAAGTAAAATTAGTGAGCCTACACACAGGAGTCGGAGAAAAATGCTAATTTTAGAAAAAAATATAATTTAGATGGCATTTAGAGGTTTTTGCATGTAAACTATTTACATATAAACAAATATTGTATACAATATACTGTAGTCATGCATATATTTATATACACAAAAATATACACAGTACGAACAACTATTGTTTAATAATTATCGAAAACATCTGTGTACTGTTAAACTTCTAAAATTGGCTGAATCTAACTACAAGCCAGCAGAAAGAACACAAGAGTTTTTTAGGTTTAGTGGGCCCTGCACCGTGGAGCACAAGGTGGACGTGTTTGACGATGGATTTACAATATGTACTCTCGGTTTACCTAAACAGAACACACAGTCACCGAAGGTGTAAATGGTCATGTATCCACTCCACTTACTGTGATTTCTTCTTCACTGTCTGTTGTGTGTATATAGACGGCATCCTCACTGCTAGCATACACATGAACTCCAGCATCATCTGCGCACACTACTGTGACTTCTTCACCAGATTGTGACCCTTGATCCGGTGACCCCAAGCTCTGTGAGACTCTAGAGGGTGTGTAAATCAGCTCGGGCAGACTCTGTGTCTGGATCTCTGAATGCTGTTTAGTGCTCTTCTACATGGCGATAAAGATACGAGAAAAGCATTAGTGCATGTAAACCTCAACATTAGTACAACTGGAACGAAGGTCAGCTGAAGTTCACACAAAAACACTCACTTGTTTAGGTTTGGTGATCTGCTTGACGAGGGAGACGCGGTCGTGAACTGGTTTACTAATGCGTACCATTCGACTCTCTTCTCTTTGAGGGCACTCTTTTTCAGATGAGGTTTCTGCTAAGTGACCACAAGGTTTATTTAGGTGAAATGTGCATTGTTGTGTTCATATTGATTGTGTATTTTTATATGCTGACTCACTTTTAGCTGCACTGTTGGATGTTTTTTGTATGAAGTCAAATGGTGACTTTGTTCCATCTGAAGGAAACCTGTTAATCACACAGACGTTTACGACTATGTTTTGCAATTTTTTGGGGGGGTTGTTTATTTAGTCACATCAGCAACTTATTTTGTTATTGCTCCATAATGCTGGAATAAGTTTTCACCTCACATTAGACACACTTAAACTTTACATGTTTTTAAAAACCTTCTGAAATGGCATCTTCATCCTTTCGCATTTGAGCTGTTTGAATGTTGAGGGGTTTGCTTTTCCTTTAGTTGATATTTATGTGCTGTGTGTTGTGTTATTTTAATTTAAATTAATTGTATGTATTAATTGTTAAAATTAACAGCACTTTGGACAACGCTGTGTTGTAAAAAGGTGCTATATAAACAAAACAACAGCTTCAACTATATATATATATATATATATATATATATATATATATATATATATATATATATGAAGGAGTTCAAATGCAAAAACCTCTAAATGCCATCTGAATTTTTCTCCTAAAATGAGCATTTTTCTCAGCCTCCTATGTTTATGTTCAGTTTTATCACTTTAAAGGCAATGAAAATAACTTATTCGTCACTCTAAAAGTAAAATTAGTGAGCCTACACACAGGAGTCGGAGAAAAATGTAAATTTTAGAAGAAAATATCAACGGCATTTAGAGGTTTTTGCATCTAAACTCTTTACATATAAATAAACAAATATTGTATACAATATAGTCATGCATATATTTATATACACAAAAATATACACGAACAACGAAATAAATATTGTACGAACAACTATCGTTTATTAATTTTGGGCAACGCCGTGTTGTAAAAAGGTGCTATATAAACAAAACAACAATAACTACAACGACAACTACTACTACGATGATAACGACTACTACTACGACGACGGCGACTACTACTACGACGATGACTACTATTACGACTACTAGTAGTTTGATGACGACTACTACTATTGCTGCTACTATTACTACTATGACTATTACGACTACTACTATGACGAAGACGACGACTACTGCTACTACTACTATTGCTACTAGGACTATTGTGACGACGTCTACTACAACAACTACTATGATGGTGACTACTATGACGACGACTAATACTACTACAACAACTAATTGGAATTTCATGGCAAGATCAATATAAATAAAATGATAGTACATCATAATAATAAATTCATAATTCAATAAGGAATTATACTAACTATATAATTGTTTTTTATTACATTTAAAACATTAGATATGATTTTTCAGTTCAATAAGTAACTTTAAATTCTTTCTGGGGATACA
Source organism: Danio tinwini (assembly GCA_903798205.1). NCBI lineage: Eukaryota > Metazoa > Chordata > Actinopteri > Cypriniformes > Danionidae > Danio > Danio tinwini. The sequence goes on from CAIGQZ010032287.1 coordinate 4,605,897, forward strand.
TTTTTAAAAACATCCCTATGTTTTGCAATAAACATTCTGAAACAACAAAATAACACTCATATATGATAATATACACTGTGCATTAATGAAATAATTGTTCACATCTACATTAATGTTCTGACATTAATTCAAATTTTGCCATTTTTCATTTAGCAGTCTGTCTGCTCTGCACCATTCATTTTGAGACAGATTAATCCTTTTGAGATGATTATACTGGAATATTCTGATGCCTGAAGACATATAAAGATTGTGCTGCCAATAATGGCTACAGCCTAAATATACAGTAAATATATATTCACTAAAGAGATTCTAAACTTTTAAGAGTTTATTTCTTCTGTTGAACACAAAACAAGATATTCTGAAGAGTGTTGGGGGAAAAAAGCAGCCATTCACATCCATAGTAGTAACAAAAAATGAAAGTCAATAGCTGGGGTTTTTTCCAACATTCTTCAGTATGTCTTCATTACTCATCCTGCAGGATAAGTACCGTAAGTGATGGCAGCATTTACATTTTTGGATGCACAATCCCATTAAAACAAGGTAATAAAATCTATATTTCTAATACTACCTTTTTTGACGGATGCCTGCAATTTCTATATTAAAAATAAGAAACCCTCTTCGCTGTCAATTATTTAGAGACCCCAGAGACACTACAAGTTCTATAGCCTTTAAATGTTCCCTAGTTACTTTCACCCAATCTGAAGATCTTAAGTGGTCATTTTTGAAAACTGAAAGTGTAACTTAGTTTACTCAAATGTGAGAAATTGTCAAGGCAGTATGCACTCTTAAACTAGTGGAACTCACCTAATGTAGTCATATAAGTGGTGCCAACTCTGGCCTTTCGGTACAGGGAAACACATTTCTCTGGGCATCGGGGCAGAACCATCTGGCAACATCACACCAGACTGCCTGAATTCAGAGAACGACAAACCTATGAAAATAAAAAAATCAATAAATAAATACAGGTACAGGTACATTTTACATTTCCCAAATTTGCAACAGTGACAGGAACAAAAGCTGCTTTTCCACTTGACATTTTGATTTGCTTCAGTTTTGCTCATTTAAGGTTTGCATTTCAACTGCGTTTTAACTACTGCTTGAAGTGGATGGGATTGTCACTGTAGTTGTGCAGCCTCTACAACCGTGACTTCCTGAAAAATATTTTCATTCATGTCGCCCCATCCAGCTCTCACTGGATCCTTTTCTCATTTACCAATGAGAGGAATTTCTTGACCTCTTCTAATAACCACGAGGCCATTTCAAGTGTCTTTTTCATGCGGTGGTATAAACATAAAATCTTAAGCTTTAATGTTTAATTTGTCCAATAAAAATAAACAAATTCATGCTTAATGTGTCAAATACTCACACACATAAACAGCCCTCACATCTGCCCCCTCACAATCAAATAGTGGCACTGAAATGCTGGATATTTTTTATATTTTTATGCGCCAGATGTCACCAAAGTGGCCACATTTTTTAGGTTTTGGTTGGTCTGAACTGACTGCAGTGATATTTGGCTAAAGTAAAAGAAATATTTCCTTTAACATTAAAAATAAGCATATTTTTACATAAACATCCAATCTGAAAAATTATTATTGGTATTTTTTTATAGTTTCTTTTATCGGAGTGGTTCAAGACTTGGCTACTTTTTATAGATTTGCTACCTGAGCAAACAAAAAAAAAAGAGGACGTAATTCAAGAAAGTCCTCTTTAAATCTAACTCTATAATATGTCACATAGGAAATGAATGGGAACCACTAACACTAAAAGCATTTATTATTTTTACTTTTAGAGTTATATACATTTAATAACATTTAAAAAAAAAAATCCAAAATACAATGTGACATTTGTTTAAAAAAATGAGTTCACACAAATTGGGTTAGGTGGGCAAAAAGTCCACAAGGGAATGATTAAGCGCTGCAGTATAAGGTATGCTTGAGGGTTAAATATAGTGTATTGTGTTGCAAATCCAATGATATTGTAGTGACACTGGTACTGATGATTCTTTCTGACCAATGAGTGATCAGCTGAGTGTGTATACATTATGTTTTGGTCATCATTGTACAGCTCGATTAGAACCTCACCTGAGGTTGTACTAAAAAAAAAAAGTACCAGGAACTAGGCAAAAACCCAACAGTGAGCCATGCTGAACCAAACAATGACATACTATGTAGTAGAAAAGCTCCTAACATCTATACGTACCAGGGTCAAACAGCAGGTCGCTTGTGATGATGTTTTTAACAGACATATTAGCACAGAGTTTGATGCTCTTAAGGTGACTGTGTGTTCGGTTCAGGTAAACCGACAGCACATAACGTAAATCCATTGTCAAACATGTCCACCTTGTGCTCCACGGTGCAGGGCACACTAAACCTAAAATCAAAATCATGTCATTAAATAAGCAACCACAAATAAAGTATGTGGAAAACAGCATAAGTGTGAGGTGATAATAAGACACTGAATCACCTTGTTTTGCAGTAGTGGCGGTGTTCTCATGCACTGAACCATGTGCTGCTCCACACAGAAAAGGAAACTGAAGCCATGTCGCTGTGGACTTGAACTCTTTAAACATGTTTGAGAATGACACACGGATCACCTGACCCTCCTGAATTATGAACAAAGAGTGATAAAAGAAATAATGGGTCATTTGTTTTGGTCACTTCAGTCATATTTCAGGAATCTCCCGGACTTAAATCTTTAGTTTTAAGATTTTTTTTATAAAGGCAAACATAAATATTGATAAAAGCCAAAATATTCAATTTCATGGATTTATATGTAAGGTAAAATTAATTAAGCAGTAATCCATTCGGTAAGACCCCGCTTTTTATCCCCCCTCCCCCAATGTTTGAATGTCTATAACTCAAAAATATCTTTTTTCACAAACTAATCTTTTGGTTTGCATTATTTTTCCTCATTATACTTGTCTGTCTGTCTGTCTTTCTTTCTTTCCCAAAATATGAACAAAAATACTTTTTGGATCATTTAAATTAAATTAAAATCAGTTAATAAAATGATCAAACAAACATTACATATGTTGCTTTAGCAATTAACTTAAATACGTTTAATTACTAAAATGCCTAAAATCAAAATGGCAACAAAAAATTTATTAAAACATTTTTTATATTTAACATTAACCAAAATCACACAACAGAGTACCTTAGTTGAAATGAAACCTTAAATTGAAAGTTAAAACCTTAAAATGAAGTTATACTAAACATTCAGTGGGGAAAATAAGTATTGAATATGTCATGTTTTTTCCTGGGAATAATGTTTCTAAAGGAGCTGTTGACGTGGAATTGAACCAGATTTTGGTAAAAACCCAAACAATACAAACATAAAAATAAAGCAAAACAAGAAAAATCTGAAAAATTACTTATGTGCAATAACAAAATGACACAAGGAGAAAGTACTGAACTAGTGAAATGTAATTAATACTTTCACTTATATAGAGAAGGAAGTCACATGCAATGCTTAGGTGTGAGTTTTTTTTAAACAGAGTGTAAAAATCTTGATGGTTCTGTGAGTCTCGTCTGTCAATTCTGAGCTTTAATTTGTATTTTGTATTGGATTCGCTTCAGGTGATTGGCTGGGCCATTCTACAGCTTGATTTTCTTTCTCTGAAAGCATCTGAGAGTTTCCTTGGCTGTGTTTTGGATCATTGTCTTCCTGAAATGTCCACCCTGGTTTCATCCTCATCCTCCTGCTAATTAGATAGATTAGATTGAACTTTATTGTTAATACACATGTACAAGTACAAGGCAACAAAATGCAGTTTAGGTCTAACCAGGAGTGCAATAGCAGCAAGTGCAGGATACAGGTATAAGTTATAAAGTGCAGTTATAGAAAAACTATGGTGATATTTACAATTGGATGCACTATGAACATTATATACAGGTTGTATTAGCTATGAACAGAGATTTACAATAGATGGATATATGTACAGGTTGATATTAACAATCAGAAGTGTGCAGATAGATAAACATAATTACAAATGTATACGTACAGTGGGTGTGTTCATGATTACAAATGTACATGTGCAGTGGGTATGTACAGTTCAAATAAATGAATCAGTGCAATGAATATGTGCAATTTTTAAATGTGAAAATGTTAAATAGTGCAGTGATTATGAGGAGTATAAGTTATGAGTAGGGTGGGGGTGTGTTAGGGAGGCAAAATAGTCAGTGGGTTGCAGAGTTCAAAAGGAAGACAGCTCTGGGAAAAAAAGCTGTTCCTTAGACTACTGGTTTTTGTCCGGGGGAGCCTGAAGCGCCTGCCAGAAGGCAGGAGAGAAAACAGTCTGTGAGCAGGGTGAGAGGAATCTTTAAGAATACTGCGTGCTCGGCGCAGACAGTGTTTCCTCTGGATGTCCTCTATGGCTGGCAGTGTGGTCCTTGTGATACGTTGGGCAGTTTTCACCACCCGCTGCAGACGCAGCCTGTGACGCAGTTGGTCAGGATGTTTTCTATTGTGCAGCGGTAGAAGTTCACCATGACGGCTGATGACAGCCAATTACCTAATGTAGATGCTGGACTGAATCAGCTAATATTCATTTACACTGACAGAGGGTAGAGGGTTGCTAAAGAACTACTGAGAGATTTCAACAGCTGTAAGGGCTTTCACTGCCTTTCTACACCTAGCTTTCTTCATGTGTTCAATACTTTTTCTCTGCGTCATTTCAGTTTATTACACAAAACTTCCTTTGTAAACTAATTAGATTAGCTGTCTTTGCATATATGTATTTCTTTGGTTGTTACCAACATCCTGCAAAAACTTTAAGTCAACGGCACCTTTAGAAATATGTTTTCTGAGAAAAATGCTGACGTGTTCAATACTAACTTTCCCCTCTGTATAATATATTTAGGTATCACTTTAAAATAACGCTCCATTAGTTAATGTATTTGAAACATAAACAATACTGTACATTATTTACTAATGCATTATTAAAAGCCAAAGCTGTGCTTGTTAACATTAGTTAATGCACTGACAATTAACAAACGCTAACAATGAACAATTTCATTTTCATCAACAAATATTAACAAAGAGGAATAAATACTGAAATAAATGAATTATTCATTGTTTGCTCATGTTAGTTAATGTTAAATAGATTAATATGAGCATTGTTTTAAAGTGTTAAAGTTTATGTTCCTAAATGATAAACAAAGCAACAAAAAAAAACATAATTTAAACAAAGAGATACACTTTATTATTTATACGCATATAAAACTACAGTGCTCACCTCAGCCGCAATGTCCAGATGCACAATAAAGTGTTTGTTTGGGCTGGGCTTGAACAGTAGGTACAGGTATCGTCCAGTGAGACCCAAAGTTTGGCTGCTGGTTTTGGGAAGCAGGATGTAGTTACTGGCCTGAATGGAGCCACGGATCCGGAATACTGAACACTTCAGGTTCTTATCCTACCAAAAAAGTATCATGATTAATACATGTATGTAGAAAATGCTAAATATTAATCAGATTACAATGGAGAAAGGGCATATTGTTTTATGTATACCATGTATACGGAGACGTCTCCTTCTTTGCTGACTTTTTTCCATTCTTCTATCTTCACGTGTTTGAAGATGTTGACATATGGCTGCTGCCACAGAGCTGATATAAAGATTAACACAACAATCAATGCTGGATTTAGGGCTGGGCAATTAATCAAAACGTAATTGAAATCAACATTCAGAACCTATAATCGATCTAATTTTTCAAGTAAAATTTTTTTTATTACTTTCCCTACCGAGTGTGGAGTCACATGACCCCACTCTGTGCACTACATTGACGATGATTGGAGGCTGCATCAGAGATGTCTTGAGACGACATATTTTCCATTATTATCAAATTATTATTTACATAAAAATATTTGCACTGTAAAATAAATGCACTGTTTAAAATAGGATATGCAAGAGTTATTATATTTAGATGAGATGCTGCTTATCTTCCACTTTTAATGTGAAAAGCATTGAACATAATTTATTTTGTTTCCTCAAGTACAAGTTATTTATCTTCAAGTCACCTAAAAAAAAGTGACTGTTTTTTAGGCAATGCGTGTTTTAATTTTAGTTGTTCAACATTGTTTAATAAATAATAATAGGTAGTAGATAGTGTGTGTCCCCTTCAATTATTTTAAAATCAAGTAATGCACCCTTCATTCAGAAAACTCTCACTTGTAATATGTGAGCATATTTACTGTACAAAACTTGTCAGTGAACTATGAGGGCAAAAAAAAAAAAAAAAAAAAGATCTTTCATTAATTGTAAATGACTTAAAATGTTTAATTAATCAAGATTTAGATTTTAGGGCAAATCGCCCAGCCCTGGCTGGATTTATTTGGTTTTATGTGTGCTTTGTGCTATACTGTACTTATTTAAAATAATTACTAATATGTTTCTGTTGAAAATGTATTGTATAAAATAAAAAATAACTTAATAAATTTAAACGATAAAGACTAAATCAATCAGTCAGAAATCAATATTATTTTATGTTGCTCACAAAATTTTTTTTTTTTACGTATATTTTTAGATTAGATTATATCTTATGTATATATATATATATAATTTTTTATGTGCATATTTTTAGACTACATTCTATAATTGTATTTATTGTAAATTCTTTTTACAACTCTACTTTTTGTATTTTGTATTAATATTATATGTTAGGCACCTAGGGTCTGAGAGTAACGGAATTTCGATTCTCTGTATGTCCTGTATATGTGGTTGAATTGACAATAAAGCTGACTTTGACTTGATATCACTACAAGTCAATGTTGCAAAATGTAAAAAAATATGTAAAACAAAAAAACTGAAAAAGACAGATGGAATTAAACAAAGAAAGAACTAAATAGACACAACAAAATAGTTATAGAATACAATTATAGTTACAATTATGCCTAAATTGTAATAATGTAAACAACAGAAAGCAAAAATTTTGATTACTATATTTCAGGCTTTTTTATATTATGGGTGTACTGTAAAGTACTGCGTTGAGGTAAAGTTGGTTTTACTATACAGTATATTCACACATTCGTTTAGTGACAACTCTTTATATTGTTTAGCAAAGTACTTTAAATATTCAGACTGAAATGACATGCAAGTATGACTTCGAAACAACATTAGCACTATTTAATTGACTGTAAACAATGGTGTGCTTTAAAAGTCATTGGCTCTTAATATAATTTCACTATTCAGAATACGCAATGAATACTTTTCTGAAATTATATTATCAAGAAGTCTGAATATGTGAATATAAAACCAACTTTACCTCAATCAGTACTGCACTGTATATTTCATTCAGTATTATAACGTTCCTGCATTGGATATTGTGCTATTCTACTGTATATTATTTTCATTCAGCTTCTTCCTTCTTTAAAAGAAAAAATACCATCAGTCTACGTCCATTACAGATGCACGTCGTTTCATTAGTGAAGTTTGAACAGGTAAACTTACCTTTGGAGGACATTGTTTACTTCACAGATCTGATTCACCTGTTGACAGCTAACGGTTTGTAGCTCACAAACTACCACACAATCAGTTTACTTCCGTTTCCTTCATGTCCAGAGAGATTTTAATCCTCACAACACTGTAGTTTATTGTCAAACAGAGTATAATATTCCGTTTTTGTCGTTGTTGTGTGAGTTTTGCAGGGGTGTGAGCTCGTTGTGTTTGTGATAAGCCGCTCTGCTCGCGCTACAGAGACCGCCGCTACGTGTTTGAACGGCATGACGCAAGACGCACGTCACATGGACAAAACATAAACTAACAAGATAATTGTGATTCATTTTAATTTTATATCATTTATAAGCATATTTGTACAATCATGGTGACGTTTCGTGTACATAAATAGAAATTGACCGCTGATATTTTTAATTGTGCACACAATAAGCATATATCACAGCGAAGCATTAGAAAATAATGCAAAGATAACTTTTTTTAGCTTATTTACGTTTTCACATAAATTAATTTATTGTACATATTTGATGTTCTTTGTATATTTACATATCATGATCCGAATTTTCTTTAAAAAATATTTACTGTTGTACATTTAATCTGATAAATGATTATAAGGTATATAGTAACCATATTATGGTATTTCTGATTACTAGTCACAAATGGTTCTAAAGTAATTTCGCGATAATATATGTTTTTAGATCATCGTCTGTAAACGCGTTTCTCTATTTTGTTGTTATTGGGCTTCCGTAGGGCTGCATGGGTGCCATAGTGACAAACAACGCAACCGACGCTTTTCAAGGCAAAAACATCCGCTTTATATGCTACTCATTACTCTTATTTTACTTGATTTACAACTAAAACGGCAAAGGTTTTGTTATATTCCTCAATTATCAGCATTTAATAGTTAAATTTAGCCGGGAGACAAAAGACGATGCTTAAGCTACTTATCATGCTAGCCTTAACTTCTGTGGCTAACTATATTTTCCAGTGAAGATGAACTTAAGCGTATACGAATGCATAATGTCGTCTTTTATTGAAGGAAATGCGCGAACATTCGCTTTCTGTTTGAGTATTTAATATTTGTGCATGAATAATTTAATTGTATTACGTTTTTAAGGAAATGTGTATTTATTCTTCTTGTCTAATAGGTGACAGTTGTGTGTTTATTGGATTAAAGGACAGCAGTCATGTCTTTTAGAGATCTGAGAAGTAAGTGACCCCGAACCCATCAACTACTGTAATATTTACTAAATAATCTTGTTTTACTATGTGCTAATTTAAGCATCTAGTAATTTGTGTTTATGTGATTATATATTTCAGCAAAAAAAAATGTAATATTACACCTGGAGGTAAAGTTGGTTTTATATTCGGATATTCAGACGTTCTCCTTAATAATATATATTCGGAAATGTATTATTTACAAATTCTAAATAGCAAAATTGTATTAGCAGCCAATGACTATTAAAGTACAACATTGTTCATAGTCAATTAGATAGTTTTAATGTAGTTTTGAAGTCATACTTGCATGCTTATTCTGATCGAATATTCAAAGTAACATGGTTAACAATATAGAGACTTCTAAATGTGTGAATATTAAAAACAACTTTACCTCTATATATTACACTACTGCATGCTTGGAAAGGTGTCATTTCTGGTGTTCACATCAAATTAAACTTACAAATGTGAATTTAAATTAACTTAAATGTTTAAAGGATAGGCGGTTCATTCCGCTGTGGCGATCCCTGATTAATAAAGGGACTAAGCTGAAAAGAAAATGAATCAATGAATGAATGTTTAAAGGATAAAGATTTTAAATGACATATAATGCGTATTTTTGGGCCGTAAATATTTTTAGATGTCATCCGCTAGGTCTGCACGAAATTGGAAAAATCTGACATTGCAATATTTTTTTCTTCTGTGATATGTATCGCATTATGAATACAATTTGACCTGATGGCTAATGTAGTGGTATTTGGAAATAATTTATTAATTTTAGATTGATTGGTATGATTCTGTAGGGGAGTGAACGTAAAAAAATGCATAAAAAATTGTAAACATTAACAAGCATACATAAAAACAACAGAGCAAAGATCAAATTGACATAAACAGTGAATCATGCAGACATAAACAGTGCTTTATGGTTTACTGGGCAGTATTACTATTCAGATACAGGAATTAAATAATCAAATAAATATTTAAAATAACACTGAACAGGATAAATAATTCAACAAAATTCATGTGTCCTGAACTGTGATGTTATTGCATATCCTGCAATGTGACTATTGCGGATGTGCACATTTCGATATCAAATAGGAACACAATCAGGACACATTCTAATGTACAGAAATAAAAATATGCAGAATTACAGTTATTGTTTTGATGCTTTATAATAGCTTTTCATATTTTATCCATATGTAGATTTTACAGAAATGATGCGAGCGCTTGGCTACCCTCGTCTCATTTCCATGGAAAACTTCAGATCTCCAAACTTCCCTTTAGTAGCTGAGATTCTCATCTGGCTTGTCAAGAGGTAATAGAAATGGATGTGTTTTAGAAATAAGTGAGCTGGGAGGAGAGATAGTATGCGAAATGTGTGTTAAAGGCACAGTTCACTAAACAGTGTATTGGAAGGATTGATGTAAAAAAAGGCCTGAAAACAATTGATGATTTATATGGACAGAGTGAACTGTATTCATTTCAGCAGTTGAAAGACAAGTTCAAATTATTAGGTAAAGGGGATTTCTGGAATTATATACAGTTGCAATCAGAATTATTAACCCCCCTGAAATACTAGCCCCCTGTTTATTTTTTTCCCAATTTCTGTTTAACGAAGAGATTTTTTCAACACCTTTCCAAATAGTTTTAATAACTCATTTCTAATAACTGATTTATTTTATCTTTGCCATGATGACAGTAAATAATATTTGACTAGATATTTTTCAAGACACTTCTATACAGCTTAAAGTGACATTTAAAGGCTTAACTAGCTTAATTAGGCAGGTTAGGGTAATTAGGCAAGTTATTGTATAACGATGATTTGTTCTGTAGACTATTGAAAAAAAAATAGCTTAAAGAGTCTAATAACTTTGACCTTAAAATGGTTAAAAACTGCTTTTATTCTAGCCGAAATAAAACAAATAAGACTTTCTCCAGAAGAAAAAATATAAATTTTTTGCTCTGTTAAACATCATTTGGGAAATATTTAAAAAAAGAAAAAATATTTAAATGGGGTTTAATAATTCTGATTTCAATTGTACAATTGCATAGCAGTATAAGATCCATGGGATACAAGGCAGGAGCAAAAGAAAGTGTTTTATTAGGGTTTCTAAATATGTCAAAGGCACTGCAAACTACATCTTTTGTTTATAAGATTCCTGCAAACAGCATGTATGGAAAAAGTGATAATTTAAGAATTGTTTGGGAGAAATACTTGGAGGTGGAATTTGAAGAGGGTGAATGGGAAACAGTTTCTGGTAAAGGGGGTCCTGTGAGAGATGCTAGAAGTAAACTCATACATTACAAGCAGGGCTTTACATTAAAACTCGCCAAATGCGGGTAGATTTCAGCTCTGGCGGGTTAGACAGACACCTCTACTAGCCTCTTTGGCTGTTTGAAAATCATTTAAATTGTAGTATTCTTAAAAGCAGGGTTAGACAAAAAAAGTTAATGTCAAGCCCTGATTACAAGATAATTAATCAATACTACTAGACCCCAGTAAGACTGCATAGACTAGGATTAATGAAAAATAACCACTGTTGAAAGTGTGGTCATTCTGTGGGCACCTTTTTACATTAAATGTGGAACTGTCATTTGGTGGCTGCATTCTGGGCAAGAGTTATTCAAAACCTTGAGAAATGGCTGGGACAACCTTTACCTTATTCACCAAGAGTTTGTCTTCTTGGTGATACATTCACTTTACAGAAGGGAATATCTAAAGCACAGGCTGGGCTAGTTGTTGCAGGATGTATTATGGCTGTGAGACTGATGCTGCGAAATTGGAAGAACTCAGACACTCCCCCTTTTAAGGATTGAAGCTGATGACTTATACTGCATCATATGAACATATGTTGGCAAGCCTGCAGGACTCCACCCATACTTTCAATCAGAAATGTTGTAGCGTTTTACAGTATTTGGAGAGCATGTAAAGGAAAAATTAAAGGGGCGTCATTTTGTCTGTCTGTTGTATTATTTTATTTTTATTATTTATGTTATATTTGTTATTTTTATTATTATTTTATTATCATTATAATTTGTTTATTTTTCTGAATGTTTATTTTGTATTGTGAATTTTATGTTGTGTGGGGTATATAAGTTAAAAATAAGAAAAGTTGACCAAAAAAAGGCACAGTTCACTTAAAACAAAATTAAATTTTGTCATTATTTACTCATCCTCCACTTGTTTCCAGCTTGTTTCTCTCTTCTGTTGAACCATAAAGAATGCAACAGCCATTACAGTCAATAGCTATGTTTCCATCCACCTATTTTTATGCGCAATGACTGAGTAGGATAAAGTTTTATTCGATAAAAAAAAGATGCACGTAAACTATGATGGAAACACTTTTACCTCACAATTTCCAGTGTGCGCAATAAAAAAGGTCATGTGATTTTGTTATAAGAGATCATGTGATGATGAAAATGTGTGAATTGACAAACCAGCAGGATGCACAATATAAACCATCTGAAATGTTGTTTTTGTCATTCTAAAACGCCTTACCATTTAAGTATTAGTGTTATTATATTATTAATGACCTCCAGAATCAAGAGCAACTGTGACCGCGTCTGACACCTTCAAACGTCACCGTGCGTTCACTGTGTGTCAGGATTGCCTTCCGAAGCGCAAGTCATTTATTAGATGAAGAAAAGATTGATGCAGCTTCTTCTACTGCAGAAAATTCAGTTTTTACTGTTAATATTTGGCGCCAGTTAATCGGGAAGTGACGATTTTGTTCGCTTTGACTCGTTGGATGGAAACGCAGTTTTATTCGCACATCTTTTATGCGATAACCCAGTTTTGTGCATAAAGTTCATTCGCATTTTTGGATGGAAACATAGCTACTGACTGCTTTTTTCTAGCATTCTTTATTATATATCTAAATGTGTGAGTAAATGCATATTTTTGTGTGAACTGTCCCTTTAAATATATGATAAGTCCAATCATGTTCTATGTTTGGGTGATTAGAATTTTAAAATAACAAATTTTTCTTCCTCTAGATATGAGCCTCAAATGGAAATTCCCAGTGATGTTGAAACAGAGTCAGACAGAGTGTTTTTCATCAAAGCTGTGGCTCAATTTATGGTAAACTACAGTATATTAATATATTGAAACTGAAAAACTGACACTGATTTGATTGTCTGAGATACAATTATTTAAAATCTAGAATCTGAGGGTTTAAAACAATAAAATATTAAGCAAAAATATATATACTGTAAATACGTCTTCATATCTTCATGGAATATGATCTTTACATAATATTTTCATGCTTTTTGGCATAAAAGAAAATTCTGTAGATTTGACCCATACACTGTATTTTAGGTTATTCTCCTGGTAGGGCTTGTAACATTAATAGATGGAAATAAATAAAAAATACTTTCAATATAATATACTAAATGTAATTGAATGTTCTCTGTTCCTGTAGGCCACTAAAGCTCACGTGAAGCTGAATCTGAAGCGTCTCTATCAGGCGGACGGCTACGCTGTGAAAGAGATGCTGAAAATCACCAGCATCCTCTATAATGCCATGAAAACCAAGGAGAACGCAGGCGGCGACCAGAACAATGATGAAAACAGCAAGTTCAAGTTTGATCTGGGCTCAAAGGTGAAGAGCCACAAAGTTTCATAACTAAATGAGTAAGTAACAGCATTTTGATAGTAATTTTGTATGTTGTGGTGATGTGTGTGTGCAGATTGCTGATTTAAAGCTGGCTCGTCAGCTGGGCTCGGAGATTACAGCAAAGGGAGCAGCTCTGTTTGACCTGCTGGGGCAAGAAGAGGACTTGCGAGAGAGCAGGACGGCTGCAATTGCGCGCCCACTAGAGATCACAGAGACAGAGAGAGCCATGAGAGCAGCGGTCAAAGATGTTACGGTAAAACGGATGTTTTTGTTTTTGCAATTGTGGAGAAAAATTTGAAAAATGTATATTTATTGGCTAATATATTGGCTATTATCAGTTACCGGTATCTGTCAAAACTTCCATATCGGTATATGAATTTTTTGAAAGATACCAATAACTGATAATAGCCATATACATGTGTAAGATGTATATTTATCGGCTAATATATCATCTATTATCGGTTATCGGTATCTGTCAAAAGTT
>CAIGQZ010032287.1:4619668-4638101 GCA_903798205.1 Danio tinwini
ATACCAATAACCGATAATAGCCGTATACATGTGTAAAATGTATATTTTTCGGCTAATATATTGGCTATTATCAGTTACTGGTATCTGTCAAAACTTCCATATCGGTATATGAATTTTTGAGAGATACCAATAACCGATAATAGCTGTATACATGTGTAAGATGTATATTTATCGGCTAATATATCGTCTATTATCAGTATCTGTCAAAACTTCCATATCAGTATGTGAAATTTTTGAGAGATACCAATAACCGATAATAGCTGTATACATGTGTAAAATATATATTTATTGGCAAATATATCGTCTATTATCGGTATCTGTCAAAACTTCCATATCAGTATGTGAAATTTTTGAGAGATACCAATAACAGATAATAGCCGCATATATGTGTAAAATGTATATTTATCGGCTAATATATCATCTATTATCGGTTATCTGTATCTGTCAAGACTTCCATATGGAATTTTTGAGAGATTCCAATAACCGATAATAGTCGATATATTAGTCAATAAATACACATTTTTCTAATTTTTCTAAAGGATGGTAAAAACAAAAGTCAAACTTACAGTTAACATCTTAATTTTATATTAAAATCTTCAGAAAACTTTGATTGATCTCCTAACTGTATTAATATACTAATAATTACTATTCTTTTCTATGGTCAGTTTTTTATATAAATAAATCTACTCCCTGACCTAAAAAATGCATGATTAACGCAACCAAGTCAGTAAACATTAACCAAAATCAAAATACGGATAAAAAAATAATTAAGTGGCAGGCAATTTTGTTATCACACTGATAACAATACTATCAAAAGTATTATTTATCGGCCAATATCGATATGGTCCCAGATATACTGAGCATTCCTAATCATTGCTTTAGTATAGTCGTTTATTTATATTATTTGTTTATGTTTAGGGTTTAAACTTTTATACGAGTTCAGTATTTTTTTTTATCAGAATTTTTTTCCTTTTACTTAGAAATGATTAGGATTTTATTTGACATGATTTTATATATATATATATTTTATTTTTATTTTTTTTGCTGAATTAACCTTTTTAAAATATCATATTATCATGTTTTTCAAGACTGTGAAAATGCTGGTATTTAAATAAACATGGTAGATGCCAAAAATAAAATACAAACATGATAAACAGATGCACCGATATGGAATTTGCAACATATACCGATAACCGATGATAGCCGATATTTGAGCCTATAAATATACATTTTTCTGCATAATTACAATAACAAAAGGCAATACAGTAAACAACTTCTTTTATTTTAAAATCTTATCTTCATGAAACTGAACTTTATTAAGCAATTATTTATTTCAATTATTCAACTTTTTCATATAAATAAAATCTACTGCCTGAAAAAGCGTGAATAAAGCAACCAAGTCATTGAACATTAACCAAAATCAAAATATATGTAAAATAATAAGCATAATTTATCAGCTTAAAGATATCGTCCTAATTTTGTTTTCAGATGAATAATGTTATCATTAAAAATAGTGTTTACTGACCGATATGGCTGCCGATATATTGTGCATCCCTAAACAGATCATAAGATCCAGTTTTCCTCATATCATTGCTTTAGTATAGTGCTTTATTTATAATATTCATTTATGGTTGGGGTTATAACTTTTATATCAGTTAATTAACTTTTTTTAATCTGTTGTGCTTTCAATTACTTTTTAAGTTCTTTCGTTACTTAGAAATTATTAGGATTTTATTGATCATGATTTTTTCCCAGAGATGGGTTGCGGCTGGAAGGGCATCCGCTGCATAAAATCATGCTGGATAAGTCTGTGGTTCATTCCGCTGTGGCGACCCCAGATTAATAAAGGGACTAAGCTGACAAAAAAATGAATGAATGAATGATCATGATTTTTTTTTTCGCTGAATCAACCTTTTTAAAATATTATTTATTAATTATCATATTTTCCAAGACTGTGGAAATGCTTTAAATTAAAATGGTAGTTCCCAAAAATGTCAAATGAAGAGGGGTTGCAAGTCGGCTGCTGTCTACTGTGCCCAGCCATGACTCAGGACACGGTTTATATTTCTGCCGCTCCATAGAGCACCATCTGAATAGTTTCTTTTTAAATAACATGCGAATGTGCACGTCTGGTGTGCGATACTTCCAACTGTCATGTGCGGTGTGCGACCCCCTTTAGATTGTTATGTTTACTCTTATTTTAATTCTTGTTTTGTTTCAAATCATTTTCTCCTGTCTTGAGAAAAGAAAGTCTGAAGTCTTCTTGTCTCTAAGAAAGTCTAAACATACAAAAGTGAAAGAACTGCCTGTGCTGAGTAATAACAACTAAAAGGTTTGTTATGCAAGACTCTAGAGGGCCACAAAAACTCGACGTCACTTAGTGATTCAGGTCAGTTATTGAAAAATATGATTTTAGCGCATTCAGTGAGCAACTCGCTTAAATTATTTACCAAGCTAAAGAGTACGAGAAGATGGAGAATGCCTGTGGAGGATTGTGATGTTTTTGTGGGCCATGTGTGTTTGTCTGGGTTTAGGAGAGCATACAAATGACTAAAGATCTGCTCAACAACGTGTCATCAGATGAGGCCAGTCTGGAAGCCAAAATCGAGAAGAAGAAACAAGACCTGGAGAGAAACCAGAAACGTTTGCAAACCCTACAGAGCGTGCGGTGAGCTGTCGGATATTAAGTTCATTTGAATTGCAAGGAAAGAAATGAGTTTGATTTTATTTGTTTTAGTTAATGATAAAACAGATGTATTAAATATATTCATGAATAAATAAATTATGCCTTGCCAACTAGCTCACTTTATTTGTTTCTGTTTGTTTCAGTATTAGTATTAAAACTAAATGTAAAAAATGCTTTTTTACATAATTAAATTGCTTTCAGTCAATTGATTTCATTTCATTTGTGATTTCCAACTATGATTTAATTATAATTTTTTTATTAATTTAGGTTTTGGTGTTGATAGTAACTCTATTATAAAATAATTTTAATAACTTTATTATGTAGCCCAGCGTTTATGGATGAATATGAGAAGATCGAGGAGGACTTGGAGAAACAATACCAGACGTATGTGGAGAAATATCGTAACCTGAGCTTCCTGGAACAGCAGCTGGACGACTATCACAGAGTGGAGCAGGAGCGATTCGAGGTACAAACACAGCTCAACTCCTCTCTGGTGCTCCACTGAGGCCTGCAACTCAACATTTCATTTAAAACACTAAAACACAAGAGAATTTTATTATCTCCTATGACCAATTCACCTCAGTAATTACCTTTATAAAGTATACCCTGATCTATCTCTTTGCATTTTCGTCCAGGAAGCAGAAATGGCAATGAAGATGAGGCAGAACAAATTAAAAGAGGAGGAGAAGAGACTCATGAGGAGCGGAGGTGAATCTACACACATTTGAGCTCACATCTGTGATGTTTATCATCTATGATAATACACTGATTGTTGTTTGAACAACAACATATAACAACATATCCGATAACAACAGGCTGACATTATGGAGTATGTCATTCACAAAAACAACAAAACTAATAAAATCACTTCTTGAGATCTCAAAAGCATTGATGAAGCCTGTTAGTATGAGCCTGTAATTCAAGTTATGAAAGCACAAAATGTTCCTGTTTGGATTTGTGCTATTATATTTATGAGACATTGTATATAGTTCAGTATTATTATTCGAGCAAGAGTGATCTCTTGCTTTAATACTAAAATTCAGCAAAAAAGTTAATATTAAAGAAACACTTTACTTTTTTAGACTTAGACGCATTTTACAGCTCCCCTAGAGTTAAACAGTTGAGCGTTACTATTTCTGAATCCATTCAGCTGATCTCTGGGTCTGTCAGGAGCACTTTTTTAAATAGGAAAATCATCAAAAGCCTTTTTTTATTATTTGAGCGAGATGCTAATGGTCTAATCTAATTCAATGATCTATGCTAAGCTAAAAGTATTACCTGGAGTACGGCTGAATGGATTCAAAAATGGTAAAACTCACCTGTTTAACTGCATTGTTAGATTGATTGGGTGTACTTCAGAGCATCCACTAAGGTTTCAGACATCCCTACAAATGATGCTCCCTCAAATAGTGCACTATTTAATTGTATAGAGGGTGGTTTTGGATACAGCCTGGGACTGTCATCTGCTGATGGTTTAATTAGCAAATAGGAAAATTATCAAAACCCTTTTTTAAATTTGAGCAAGATGCTAACAGTCTAATCCAGTTCAATGATCTATGCTGAGCTAAGTTAAGCTAAAAGTGTGACCCAGAGATTGACTGAATGGATAAAAAAAATGGTAAAACTCACCTGTTTAACTGCATTGTGGGATTGATTGAGTGCATTTCAGAGGATCCACTAGGGTTTCGGACATCACTAAGAATAATTGTTTCCTCAAATAGTGCCCTATTTAAGTGTATAGAAGGCAATTTCTGATATACCATGGTATTTATCGTCATTTACTGATGGTTTTAATAGGAAAATAATCAAAACACTTTTTTACATTTTTAAAGCGAGATGCTAACGGTCTAATCCAATTCAATGATCTATGCTAAGCTAAGCTAAAAGTATGACCTGGAGATCAGCTGAATGGATTAAAAAAATGGTAAAACTCACCTGTTTAACTGCATTGTTAGATTATTTAGGTGTACTTCAGAGTATCCACTAAGGTTTCAGACATCCCTACAAATGATGCTCCCTCAAATAGTGCACTATTTAATTGTATAGAGGGCGGTTTTGGATACAGCCTGGGACTGTCATCTGCTGATGGTTTAATTAGCAAATAGGAAAATTATCAAAACCCTTTTTTAAATTTGAGCAAGATGCTAACAGTCTAATCCAGTTCAATGATCTATGCTGAGCTAAGTTAAGCTAAAAGTGTGACCCAGAGATTGACTGAATGGATAAAAAAAATGGTAAAACTCACCTGTTTAACCGCATTGTGGGATTGATTGAGTGCATTTCAGAGGATCCACTAGGGTTTCGGACATCACTATGAATAATTGTTTCCTCAAATAGTGCCCTATTTAAGTGTATAGAAGGCAATTTCTGATATACCATGGTATTTATCGTCATTTACTGATGGTTTTAATAGGAAAAAAATCAAAACACTTTTTTACATTTTTAAAGCGAGATGCTAACGGTCTAATCCAATTCAATGATCTATGCTAAGCTAAGCTAAAAGTATGACCTGGAGATCAGCTGAATGGATTAAAAAAATGGTAAAACTCACCTGTTTAACTGCATTGTTAGATTATTTAGGTGTACTTCAGAGTATCCACTAAGGTTTCAGACATCCCTACAAATGATGCTCCCTCAAATAGTGCACTATTTAATTGTATAGAGGGCGGTTTTGGATACAGCCTGGGACTGTCATCTGCTGATGGTTTAATTAGCAAATAGGAAAATTATCAAAACCCTTTTTTAAATTTGAGCAAGATGCTAACAGTCTAATCCAGTTCAATGATCTATGCTGAGCTAAGTTAAGCTAAAAGTGTGACCCAGAGATTGACTGAATGGATAAAAAAAATGGTAAAACTCACCTGTTTAACCGCATTGTGGGATTGATTGAGTGCATTTCAGAGGATCCACTAGGGTTTCGGACATCACTATGAATAATTGTTTCCTCAAATAGTGCCCTATTTAAGTGTATAGAAGGCAATTTCTGATATACCATGGTATTTATCGTCATTTACTGATGGTTTTAATAGGAAAAAAATCAAAACACTTTTTTACATTTTTAAAGCGAGATGCTAACGGTCTAATCCAATTCAATGATCTATGCTAAGCTAAGCTAAAAGTATGACCTGGAGATCAGCTGAATGGATAAAAAAAATGGTAAAACTCACCTGTTTAACTGCATTGTTAGATTATTTGGGTGTACTTCAGAGCATCCACTAAGGTTTCAGACATCCCTACAAATGATTGCTCCCTCAAATAAGGCACTATTTAATTGTATAGAGGGCAGTTTTGGATACAGCCTTGGACTTATCGTCATCTACTGATGGTTTTAATAGGAAAATTATCAAAACCCTTTTTTTTTTTTTGAGACAGATGCTAATGGTCTAATTCAATTCAATGATCAATGCTAAGCTAAACTAAAAGTGTGACCCGGAGATCGGCTAAATGGATTGAAAAATGGTAAAACTCAACTCTGTAACTACATTGTGGGATTGATTGAGTGCACTTCAGACCATCAACTAAGGTTTCGGACATCACTACAAATGGTTGCTCCCTTAAATAGTGCACTATTTAAAGGTATAGTAGGCAATTTCTGATACAGCCTGGGACTTATTGTCATCTGCTGATGGTTTAGTTAGCAAATTAATTAAACCTGCTACAGTGTTTATTTTTGATTGAGCACCTGCCTCCGAGATTTTTTAGATGTGCGCACATTTCTGTTTTTTGCTTAATTAGCCAATAAGAAAATTATCAAAACCCTTTTTTTTTCAAAATTTGAGCGAGATGCTAACGGTCTAATCCATTTCAATGATCTATGCTAAGCTAAGCTAAAAGTGCGACCCGGAGATTGGCTGAATGGATTCAAAAATGGTAAAACTCACCTGTTTAACTTCATTGTGGGATTGATTGAGTGCACTTCAGAAGATCCACTAAGGTTTCAGACATCACTACTAGGGGTGTGACAAGATCTCGTTGGACAAGATCTCGCAAGATTAAATCACAACGAGATTTCTCGTCGAGGTGAAAAGTTGTCTCGTGTCGTGAGTAGATGTTATCATGATGGAGCGTGAAGGTGAAATTAGCATTAAAGATTGGAAGCAGGATTGAATTTAAACCACAAATCAAGTGCTTTGCACATACCTGGTAAGGCTGGCCCTTGTGTTGCACATGCCACTCGGTTGGGCGGGCGGGTGTGATGTAACCGCTTCTTTTTCTCACCGGCCAAAGGGCTGCTGCTTTATTCATGTCCAAGCAGAAGCTGCAACTAAAGCCACTCAAATTAACCATGGACATTACAACGCGAGGGAATGTCACTTTAGATGAGCTGAAAGTCGCATTATTGAAGTGCAGTACATATATGTAAACACTGAAATTAAACTATTAGGCTACCATCGTGTAGGACTTTTAGCTGCATTTTGCGATAGGACAGTCCACACAGCTGTTTGACACAATATTCTCTGCACCTACACAATTCTCTAAGCGCGCACACACATACTGAACTGCTGGAGACTCAACACTTTCGCCTTCATCATTACCAAACACGTTTATGCTGTACGTGAAAAGCGGATGTTTTCTTTTGCTGGTTCAAGTGATCAAATTCCACACAGGGACTAAAAAAGCTTTTATATGTGTGATGTAGCACAAATATTTAAGCATGTTCACGAGAGAGAAAGAGAGCGCACCATCCGCCACGTAACCAACATAAAATAATACTGTAGCATACATCACGCGCAGAAATCACGCCATGGACATTACATCAAGATGCATACTGGTTTAAAAAGGCCTAGATTAAAAGAAAATGGCCAAATGAGAATGTTTTTTGTCATAAACTACAGCAAAACAACTTGTCAAGAAGAAAATTAAAAAATTAAACCATGCAAACTGAATAAATACAGGAATGGAGAAAAAAAGAGGTCTTCATTATCAGCTGTTAGGCATCACCCGCTCTTTTTTTCTGGTCATTGCGCCTTTTGTCGTGTGCTGTGTAATTGCAGTCAATCGTGTACGAGTCACATTTAAAAGATGATAAATATAAGCAGGTCATCAAAAAAAATAAAAAATCAGACACTGTCAGAAAATCCGAATTGACCATCAAGATCTGCAATGTAAATACTCTGAAATGCTATAGAAGAAAAGCCTGTCAGTAGAGTTAGCTATTTCTATTTAAATTTTAACAAATATTTAGCAGTTTTTGCATGTTTATTGCATAGAATTCAATTTAAACAAATATAAAAACTATTGCATACTTAAAATTATGGGAATAATTATGGAAATTGTATACATAAAAATGGAAGTAAATTCATTACAAGTTAATTAAAAAACACCTACATTTCTTTTTTCATTTAGTGATTTTTTTTAAATAAAAACTATTTTCCATTCATATATTAGCAAAATATTTAAATTCTAAGATTCCATTGATATTCATCATTAAGGATTTATTTAAAATAGTGTAAAAATCTTGTCTCGTTCTCGTGAACCCAATCTCGTGTCTCGTCTCGTGGAGTAGGCGTCTCATCACACCCCTAATCACTACAAATGGTTGCTCACTCAAATAGTGCACTGTTTAATTGTATAGACGGCGGTTTCGGATACAGCCTGCTACTGGTGGTTTTGATGTTATATTTATCTATCCATGACAGACCGAAACTAGTTAAACTATCAGCACAAAAACCCACTCACCAAAATATTGTTGAATTACCATCATCAAAAAAAGAAAATCCCCCAAAAATACATGTTGTTTTTTCCGTCAAATTTGCACACCCCTGCTCACAAGTGAATTTCTTCAGTAGCCAGAGATGAAGACTCAGATGTGGACATACCAGAGGATGAAGGCTCTGACAGCGACATAGATGACGGACAGCAGGCCAGACCGCACCACCCTCGACACGCACAAATATCAGGTGACCGCAACGTAATCTGCAGCTACTATCACACACATATGACATTAGCGATATATGATTTGGGTTTGTGATATGTGTGTGTTTCTGCTGCAGGTCGAGGTGGCGCTCGATTCATCGGCAGTATGAGAGGAGAAGACAGCGAAGAGGTGAAACTATGTGGAAATACAGCAAATTCAGAAACGCTTGTTATTAGCGACACCGGTGGCCGTTTAGTGAACTGCAGGGCTTGTGTACTCATAACGTAAAAGAGACGATTCGATGACCAAATATACTCTAAATCAGAATTTTGAGTGTTTTCCTACTTTCATCTTGTATATTCTTAAGAGATTATTCCTTCAATCTGTCTGTCTTTCTTCACATTTCTGTTTTTCCTCCATGATTGATCACTAGTTATCTTCTTTGATTGTGCTTTTCTTTTCTCACTGTATTGAATATTTCTCCAACTCTAATTTCAGTCACTTCATTTTTCACTCCATCTTTCTTTCTCTTTCTTCCCACTCGTTCTTCAAGCCCAAAGTAAAGGAACGAGCACGCCTATTCGGCAGTGGCCGGAAACAAAAGAAAAAAAAGGCGGTGTGTATGCGTCAGTGTTATTTTAGTATTACTTTTATACAATTATAGTATTTTTATTATTTTGAATTGGATATATTCTTATATATATTTCTATTATAGTTTTTATAATTTGTCCTGTGTATATATTTTTTATTAGATTTTTTTTACAGTAATTTTAGTTGTTATTTTAGTATTCTTTTTTATAAAATTATAGTTATTTTATTATTTTGAATTAGATATAGTTGTATATATTCCCATTATAGTTTTGTATACATTTTGTTGTCTATATATATTTTTATTAGATTTTTTAACAGTAATTTTAGTTGTTGTTTTAGTATTATTTTATACAATTATAGTATTTTTTATTATTTTGAATTAGTTATATTTTATATATATTTCCATGATAGCTTTTTATAAATCTTCATATTTTATTATGTCTATATATAATTTTTATTAGATTTTTTTCAGTAATTTTAATTGTTTTAGTCTTATTTGTATACAATTAATATACTAATAACTTATACAATAGTTTTTTATTATTATTTTGAATTAGATATTTTTATATATATTTCCGTTATAGTTTTTTTATATTGTTATTTTATGTTTATATATAAAAAATTAAGTAATTTTAGTTATTATTTTAGGTATATTTTTATACAATTATAGCTATTTTATCATTTTGAATTAGATATAGTTGTATGTATATTTCCATTATAGTTTTGTATACATTGTGTTGTCTATATATATTTTAGTTTTAGTTTTATTTTTTACAATTATAGTATTTTTTTTTATTTTGAATTATATTTTATATAATTCAAAATAAAAATATATTTTATTTTTTGAGATATATTTTATATATATATTTCCATGATAGTTTTTTTTATAAATTTTGTTATTTGTTATATATAGAATTCTTATTAGATTTTTTCAGTAGTCTTAGTTGTTGTTTTAGTATTATTTTTATACAATTATTGTATTTTTTATTATTTTGAATTTGAAATTTTTTATATATATTTCTGTTAGTTTTTTTATATTGTTATTTTATGTTTATATATTTAAAAAATTCTGTAAATTTAGTTGTTTTAGTATTATTTTATACAATTCAAATATATTAAAGTGTTTTTATTATTTAGAATTATTTTTAATAAATTTGCTATGTGATATATATATATGGGTTGTCACGATACTTGAATTCGGTACCAATCAATACTGAAATTAAAAAAAATGTCTATTTCCTACTAACATCTGAGCGCTGTTGAGCATGTTTTTAAACAGCGCTAATTTGCTATAGTGTTCACATGCTCAACAGAAATGACTGTGATTGGCCGTGAAGGTCATCAGTTCACCAAACTCACCGCTGTTTACTGAGTGTAACCACAGATACAAGGACACTGGAGCATTTCAAAGTCACGTCGATCAGCTGGGTTGTCTATAAGCTGACATACGAGCGATCTGCTGATGAATCGTGGCTTTAAAATGCTACAGTATCCCTGTATCTGTAACAGCAGTGAGTTCTGTGAACTGATGACCTTCACAGCCAATCACCGTCATTTCTGTTGAGCACGTGAACACACTGGTCAATCAGTGGTGTTTAAGAACATGCTCAACAGCGCTCAAATGTTAGCGGAAAATGTAGATTTGTAAAATTTCAGTGTCGATTGGTATTGAATTCCAGTATCGTGACAACCCTAATATATATATACAATATATATATATATATATATATATATATATATATATATATACATAATTTTTTTTTGCCAAAGAGTGCTTCTAATTCATGTATTTTATATTTGAATATTAACAAAACCAAAAACTGTTTTAGCTTTAATAATTGTATGTGCCTTTTGTTTATAATTCGCTTTAATTAACAATATTAAAATTGACTATGTTTACTTTGCTAGTGCATAGCGATTAGTTTTACGGTTAACAATTAACAAGTTAATCACTGAAAAAACTGTTTTGGTAATCTTTAATTAAAATCTGACCATTTACTTCTGGCAGTCCTTCTCTGATAATATTAGTTTGATGAATTGAGTGAAGTAAAAAAAAAACTATTTCACGTTTTGTCCGAGTTCAGACGTGTGAAAATATAAGATTTTTAAAAGGAGGCGTGGCATTAAACCCCACCCCTAACCCCAACCATCATAGGGGGAGGAGCAAATTATACTAAATTATATAAATGAGATCAAATAAATTAGAAACTTAATCAAAAAGTTGCAAAAAGCCATGAGGTAGCGTTGGAAATATTTATAGCAAGCAATAAATAAAACCACGCCCCCTACTTATTATTCAATTTCAGTAGCTAAGACATCATCATATTAAAATAAATGTCTCAGCAACTTCTGGTTCACGCAGAGTTTAAGCTTTAGTAATCTTAAAAGTATTCAGTTTCAATAAGATGTCAAAACAATGTTTCTAATTTAGATTTAACCATGTTTTTTCTATATTTATTTTACTTGATTTCATTCAAAACCTAATTTGATTCATTTTAGTTACATTTTAGTTAAGAATAATAACACTGGCATACATGAGTGTGAGTGTCTGATCATTTAAAAAAAATAATTGATAACAATTCTGGATCCTCTGGCTGTCCTCTGACCTGTGTGTATGTGTTTTCTGGTGTATAACTCTCTGACGTGCTTTGTTCTGCAGTCAGAAGACAGTGAGATTGACGTAGATGATGACGACGATGATGAAGACGGTGAGGAAGATGAAGAGGAAAATGAAGATCTGGATGAAGATAATGACAGTCTGGAGGGATCATCTGCCAAACCCGGACGCACAAACCAATCCCTGCACCCACAAATCCTTGAGGAGAGCGATAATGATTTTTAACATCATCAAAAAGGGAATACATCAAGACTTAAAATATGCTCATTAAAATATTCATGAATTGATTCTTATGTAAATTGCTGCATTGAAGGTAAACGTATGTAAATATACATCTATATCTCATTTGTATTCCTGTTAAATCTTTATATTCATTTGTGTGAAAGTTTGACACGGTTGTTGTTTGACAAATAATGTTTTATTAAATCTGTCAGTAATGTTCTATAAAATATATTACATTTAACACTTATTTTAATACATAAACATCACATATATACACGAACAAGGCTGTGAATAAACATGTGTCTTAATGTGTGTTGTGGAGAGTTTGTACACATGTTAAATGTCCACCACACAGTCTGGAGCTCCGGCTTTTATGGCGTCCGACACGACTTTTGCTCCTGATTCACCGATGCCATTACCCTGAAGACTGAAGCAGAAACATCACACATGATGCTAACATTGTGTCAGCTGAGCGCCACTGATTCATTTTAAGAGATATGTTTAAGTGTCGGCAGTGTTAACATAGAAATACATAACAATAATAATTCAAACAATGTGCCAAATCATGCAAGCAACATGATAAAACATGTTAGCGAACATGCTATTAAATGTGCTGAAACATGTTCGCACTATTACAATGTTAGGAATGTCCTAACTATGTGATATAGCATGCTTGCAGCGTGATAAACCATGCTAGAAACATAATACCTATTATATATATAAAACATTCAAACAGTACTTATTGTAGAAATGTGCTAATATAGTAAAACATTGTAGCAGTGTGTTAAGACATGCTAGAAACAGAATATGGACATGCTAAAACTTGCGACCAGTCTTTTAAATCAGAAAACTGGCTTCCTACGTGATAAACATGCTAACATTTTATTTTAAAAAAGTTATAAAATTGTTAGCATGTTTTATCATGATTTAAACCAATGTTAGCAATGTATTAAATTATGCTAGAATATGCTATCAAAGGTGCAAAAATTTGTTAGTGGTGTAATACATTGTTAGGAGCATGCTAACTATGTGATATAGCATGCTAGCAGTAAACATGCTACCTGTGTGATCTAATATTACATGCAAACAATATACTCACAGTAGAAACGTGCTTGGTATTCTAGCAGTGTGTTAAAACATGCTCGAAATGGGATAGCAACCTGCTAAAGTGTGTTAAACATGCTAATATTATGTTATATCATGCTAGAAACAATAAAATTGTTAGCGTTGTTTTAAAACATGCTAACAATGTGTTAAATCATGCTAGAAAACACTATTAAATGTGCTAAAACATGTTAGCTGTATGATACAATGTTAGGAGAGTAGCACTGTGTTACAGCATGCTAGCGGTGTGTTAAAACTAGAAACAGGATAACAACCTGCTCAAATGTGTTAACTATAAGGTAAACATGCTAATAATGTGTTACATCATGCTAGAAACATGATTACAAGTGTTCAAAATGTTAGCGTTATTTTAATTCATAATAGAAACATGGTAAAACATGCTAACAATCTGTTAAATCATGCTAGAAAATGTGATCAAATGTGTTAAAACATGTTAGAGGTGTAACGCAATATTAGGAGAATGCTAACTATGTGATATAGCATGCTAGCACTGTGTTAAACTATGCTATAAACATAATACCTTTGTGATGTTACATGCAAACAGTATACTTAAAGTAGAAACATGCTTGTATGATAAAACATGCAATGTGTTAAATCATGCTACAAAATGCCATCAAATGTGCTAAAACGTTAGCAGTGTGTTAAACAATACTATAAACATGCTATCAAATGTGCTAAAACATGCTAGCAGTGTGTTAAACAATACTACAAACATGCTACCTATGTGATGTATTACATGCAAAGATTATACTCACAGCAGAAACATGCTTATATGATAAAACAAGCTAGCAATGTGTTAAATCATGCTAGAAAATGCTAATAAATGTGCTAAAACATGTTAGCAGCGTATTAAACAATACTATAAACATGCTACCTATGTGATGTATTACATGCAAAGAGTATACAGCAGAAACATTCTTAGCGTTTTAGCAGTGTGTTAAAACGTGCTAGAAACAGGATAGAAACCTGCTAAAATTTGCTAAAGTATGAGATAAACATGCTAACATTGTATTACATCATGCTAGAAACAAGATAGCATGCTAAAACTGTTAGCATTGTTTTAAACCATGATAAAAAACCTAGTAAAACATGCTATCAATGTGTTAAATCATGCTAGAAAATGCTATCAAATGTGCTAAAACATGATTGCGGTGTAACAATGTTCGGAGCATGCTAACTATGTGATATAGCATGCTAGGAGTGTTTTAAACTATGCTATAAACATGTTACATATGTGATGTTGTACGCAAACAGTATACTCACATCAAAAACAAGCTTAGCATTCTAGCAGTGTGTTAAAACGTGCTAGAAACAGGATAGAAACCTGCAAAAATTTGCTAAACTATGAGATAAACATACTAACATTGTATTGCATCGTGCTAGAAACATGATTATGTGCTAAAACTGTTAGCATTGTTTTAAACCATGATAAAAACATGGTAAAACATGCTGTAAAATGCTATCAAATGTGCTAAAACATGTTCGTGGTGTAACACAATGTAAGGAGCATGCTAACTACTGTATGTGATCTAGCATGCTAGGAGTGTTTTAAACTATGCTATAAACATGCCACCTATGTGATGTTGTATGCAAACAATATACTCACATTAAAAACATGCTTAGCATTCTAGCAGTGTGTTAAAACGTGCTAGAAACAGGATAAAAACCTGCTAATATTTGCTAAACTATGATATAATCATGCTAACACTGTTACATTGAGCAAGAAACCTGATAACAATGTGTTAAAAATGTTAGCATTGTTTTAAATCATTGATTTTTTTATATATAACTATAATAAACACACACACACACACGCACAGATAAATATTGCACAATCACACTCATGTCCCATTCACAGCAAAATCTCATTCGTAACACCCAGTGCTTATTATTCACCACATGTGCCATGCATTCGAGACGGAACCTCTCACACAAAGTCAGCGGTTCACACATCGACCCACACACACACACACACTCACTTTATGTAGGTGAGCTGATGGTTTCCTCTCAGTGCAGTTGCAATAAAGATGGCTCCATCCATCCCCAGACTATTCTCCTGCAGACTGCAAACAAACATAATTTCACTATTTATGCATGCTAAAATTTTACCATTTATGTTTTATTTGAGCTTTAGAAATACAAGCTACTTTTACAAATATAAAGTCATGCCAACATTTATTTGCGAGACATTTTTTTAACATTACTATTTGTTGGGTCAGTAAGATTAAAGGAAAATGTAATACTTTATTAGGTAAGTACGCATTAACTTAAACAAAGCTGACATTAAAGACATTTATCATTTAAAAACTTTGATATTTCAAATGAACACTTCTTTTGGACATTCTATTCAATAAACAATTTTAGTGATTTCCACTAAAATATTACTGTTTCTGTCTGTAGACATACTTCAGACATCTCAAACTCCTGTTACTCTTCAGAGCGCTGGAAAATGCCTTCGCTCCCTCCATCCCAATGTAGTTTCCACGCAAACTAAAACAAAAAAAAAAGAAGCATTGATACAGGAAGAGGATACAGGTACTTGACTGGCCTGCCTGCAGTCCTGACCTGTCTTCGATAGAGAATGTGTGGTTTATTTTGATGCGACAACAAAGACCCTGTACTGTTGCCCACTTTAAGACTTGAAGAACGGGACAAAATTACACCTGAAACACTTCATCACTTGGTGTCTTCAGTCCCTACTGTAAATAACTTTTAAGTGTTGTGAAAAGGAATGGCAACATTGCAAAAAGGGGTAAATGCTTTACTGTCCTAACTTTTTTTGAAATGTGTTGCAATAACCAAAATTAGTTTATTTAGGAAAAAAAACATTATAAAATCATGAGGAACATCAAATAATTTTTGTTGTATTGTCTGCATTGAAATGCAAGTCAAAGTACATTTAGAAATCACTACTTTCTTTGGCATTTTCCATACCGTCCCAACTTTCTCTGATTTGGGGTTGTATAATACTAAGCAATTATTGTATTATACACTGATAATCAATAATGATTTTTGATTTCTGAATGATTTCTGAAGGTTCATGTGACACTGAAAACCGAGTGATGATGCTGAAAATCCAACATTTCATAACAGTAACAAAATAGATTTTTTTCTATATATTAAAATAGAAACGGTTATAAATGAAACAGAAAAAAAATTATTTTAAACTGTAACATTTCATTAATAATTCCTTACATTTATGTAGCACTTTTTTTGGACACTCAAAGAGATTTACACATTTTTGGGGAGGATCTCCTCATCCACTACCAGTGTGCAGCATCCACCTGGATGACCAAGGGCAGCCATATTGAGCCAGACCGCACACCACACACCAACTGATTGGTGGAGAGGAGACAGAGTGATGAAGCCAATTATAATATGGAGGCCACAGAGAGTCAGGTTAACATCTCATCCAAAAGACGGTGCTCATTGAGCAATATAGAGTCCCCATCAATATACTAGGGCGTTAGGACCCACACAGACCGCAGGTTGAGCACTCTCTGCTGGTCTCACTAACACCACTTACGGCAGCAACCTTGCTTTGTGGTCTTCCATCCAGGTACTGGCCAGGCGCAGCCCTGCTTCACTTCAGTGGGCGACCATGTAAGAGCTGCAGAGAGCTAACTGCCGAACATTTATGTTATACTGAATTTAATAATACCGTTTTAATGATACTGTTTTACTTTTTTGATCAACATTTGTGAGCATAGACCCAAATTTATGAATGTCACTGTGTATACTATACTATATGTAGACCAGCTGTCTGTCCCTAGCTCTGTCTGTCAATGGATCACCAGCTTTCTGACAGATAGACAACAGCTAGTCAGAATGGGCAAAATCACATCCGTCAGCTGCACCATCAGCACTGGTGCCCCCCAGGGATGTGTTCTCTCCCCACTGCTCTTCTCCCTGTACACCAACGACTGCACCACAAAAGACCCCTCCATTAGACTCTTGATGTTTGCGGATGACACTACTGTTATCGACCTCACCCGGAACGGCGACGAGTCTGCATACAGACAGGAGGTGTAGCGGCTGGCTTTATGGTGCAGATACAACAACCTGGAGCTGAACACGCTCAAAAGAGTGGAGATGATAGTGGACTTTAATAGAAACCCCCCTGCACTCCCTCAATCACCATTATGAACAGCACTGTGGCTGCAGTAGAGTCATTCAGGTTCCTGGGCACCACCATCTCTCAGGATCTGAAGTGGGACATTCACATTGACTCCATTGTGAAGAAAGCCCAGCAGAGACTGTACTTCCTTCGTCAGCTAAGAAAGTTTAACCTGCCACAGGAGCTGCTCATACAGTTCTACTTAGCTGTCATCCAATCCATCCTCTGCACTTCAATCACCGTCTGGTTCAGCTCAGCTGCCAAAACTGACCTCCATAGACTACAGCGAATAGTCCGGACTGCTGAACAAATCACAGGCACTACCCTTCCTACACTTAAAGAACTGTACTCTTCCAGAGTGAGTAAAAGGGCTCGTAAAATCACTCTGGATGCCTCACACCCAGCACACTACCTGTTCGAACTGTTACCGTCTGGTCAGCGCTACAGAGCACCAAGCACAAAAACAGATAGACACAGGAAAAGTTTATTTTCTCAGGCCATCTACCTCATGAACAGTTAAATATTCTCCTACTGTGTAATAAACGTGCAATACTTTCTTATACGCACTTGTACACAGCACCTTATAACCTGTATATTTACAACAATCTGTACATACGATTTTGTGTTGTCACTTGTCACTTTATATACACTGGAAGCTTCTGTTGCCAAAACAAATTCCTTGTGTGTGTGAAGCACACTTGGCAATAAAACTGATTCTGATATTTTTAACAAATGTGGACTTACTCTAATGTATGAAGGGTTTTGTTGACCACCATAGCATCAGCTAATGCAACTGCTCCGGATTTACCCGCTGAAACACCCTGAAGGCTATAAAACACACATACACATGGTCAGAAGCAACCAGCTTTAGCAAATAATCACAAAGTAATGAGGAAAAATGAAATGTGAGACTCACTAAAGCACAGTGAGAGAAGAGTTTGACATGAGAGCAGCAGCCAGAGCGATGACACCATTATCACCCAGAGCGTTTTCCTGAAGACTAACACAGAAAAGCACAACACTGCATCAAAACACAAATACATTTTAAAACACAAATATCTAATGTTTTAGCACACTTCTAGCATGTTTTCATAGATTGCTACCATGTTTACAGCATGTTGAAGCACAATGCCAGCAATTTAATGAATTTAGATGTAGAAGGGATCAATGCAGTAATGATGAAAGTCAAACTGAGCATTAGAATATTAGAGAAAATGC
>CAIGQZ010032287.1:4638111-4660946 GCA_903798205.1 Danio tinwini
TGCTAGAATTGTGCTAAAACATGCTACAAGCTTATTTGCTAAAGCATTCAACCTAATCATGCTAGTAACATGTTAACATAATTTCAAAACATGCTGGTAATGTGCAAAATCTTGCTAACGATGTGTTAAAGATGTTACGGGTTAAATCTTAATAGAAACACAATAGTAATGTTAACGTCATGTTAAAACATGTTAAAATTTAAAAGAAACATGCAAGCAGCCTGCTACAACATTCTAGTATTGTGTTATGTTAACGAGGTTTAGTCTTACAAGAAACATTCGATCAGCATGCTAAAATATACTAGCATTGTGCTTCAACATGTTAGCAACCTGTGAAAACATGCTAGAATTGTGCTAAAACTTGCTACAAGCTTATCTGCTAAAGCATACAACCTAATCATGCCTGCTACAACATTCTAGTATTGTGTTAAACCATGGTAGAAACATACTAGCAATAAGCTAAAACATGCTATAGTTGTGTTAAATCTTGTTAGAAACTCGCAACATGTAATATTACATTAACCATGTGCTACAAACATGCTAAAATGCTACATTGCAGTATACTGTGCCTGATAAAGAAACATGCTACCTAATATGTGATGAAACAATTGAAGTGTGCTAAAACAAAAACAAAAAAACAACAGCTATTGTTAGTCTGTTAGGATGTTATACTAGAAACATGCTAACTATGTGATAAAACATGCTAACGGTAGGCTAATAGCAAGGATGTTGGTTAAAACTATTCAAATCATGTAAATCATGCTAGCAATTTGCTACAACATTCTAGTATCGTGCTAAAGCATGCTTGAAACATTCTAGCAATAAGCTAAACATGTTGCCAATGTGCAAAATCTTGCTAACGTTGTGCTAAAACATTTTAGGGGTTAAATCTTGATAGAAACACAATAGTAATATGTCAACATCAAGTTAAAACATGGTGTCAAAGTGCTAACAATGTGTTAAAACATGTTAACAGTGTTAAATCTTGATAAAAACATGCAAGCAACCTGCTACAACATTCTAGTATTGTGTTAACAATGCTAGAAAAATATAGCAATAAGCAAAACATGCTAGTAGTGTGTTAAATCTTGTTAGAATCTTGCAACATGTAATACTACATAAATGTGCTACAAACATGCTAAAGTGGTAAAAGTATGCTACGCCTGATAAAATATGCTAGCATTGAGCCAAATCATTCTAAAAACATGTTACCTATGGGATGAAATGTTAGAAGTGTGCTAAAACAAAACAACCAGCTAGTTGCGTTAGAATGTTATACTAGAAACATACTAACAGTGTGGTCAAACATGCTAACAGTAGGCTAATAGCAAGGGTGTTTGTTAAAACAATTTACCATTGTCCTAGATTATGCTAGCAACCTGCTACAACATTTTAGTATTGTCCTTGCTGAAAAATCCAGCTTAAACCAGCCTAAGTTGGTTGGCTTGTTTTTAGCTGGTCGACCAGCCTGGTTTTAGAGGGGTTTTGGACATTGCCCAGCTTAAACCAGGCTGGTCAAGCTGGTTTTAGCTTGTTTAAGCGGGTCATTTTTCAGCCTGACCAGCTAAGACCAGGCTGGAAATGACTGAAAACCAGCCTAGAAATGGCCAAAACCATTGTAAAACCATGTTAGAAACATACAGTATTAGCAATAAGCTCCCTGCTGAAAAAAACAGCATATGCTGGTAAGGTATGTTTTGATGCTGGTATGCTGATTTCAGGGCTGGTTTTGTTGGTTTCAATGCTGGTTTTGCTGGTCTCCATGCTGGTTTTGCTGATCTCAATGCTGGTCTTGATGGTTTCAGGGCTGGTGTCAACGCTGGTCTTGCTGGCCTGAGTGCCGGTCCTGACCAGCATTGAAACCAGCAAGACCAGCATTAAAACCAGTAAGACCAGCATCAAGATCAGCAAAACCAGCATTAAAACCAGCAAGACCAGCATTGAAACCAGCAAGACCAGCATACCAGCCTCAAAACATACCCTCTCTGCTGAAAAATCTAGCTTAAACCAGCCTAAGCTGGTTGGCTTGTTTTTAGCTGGTCAACCAGCCTGGTTTTAGAAGGGTTTTGGCCATTTCCAGCCTGGTTTCCAGACATTTCCAGTCTGGTCTTAGCTGGTCAGGCTGAAAAATGACCAGCTAAAACCACCTTGACCAGCCTGGTTTACGCTGGACTTAGCTGGTTTTGGCTGGGCTCTCAGCCTGACTAGGCTGGTCAAGCTAGTTTTAGCTGGTTATCTCCCAGCCTGACCAGCTTAGACCTGGCTGGAAACCAGCCTGGAAATGGCCAAAACCCCTCTAAAATCAGGCTGGTCGACCAGCTAAAAACAAGCCAACCAGCTTAGGCTGGTTTAAGCTGGATTTTTCAGCAGGGTAACCAGCATTGGCTGTTTTTTTCAGCAGGGCTGCTGGCGGTGTGTTAAATAAAGTTTGAAACAAGATCTATATTACATTAACCGTTTGCTACAAACATGCTAAAATGTTAACTTGCCCTATAATAGCATTTAGGATGTTATGAGGTTAGGTTCTAGAAAATAACATATGATAGCATTATACTTATGTAAGTCATTCTAGAAACATGCTATCTATGTGAGGAAATGTTAGGAGTGTGCTAAAACAAAAGGGCGAGTTGAAACCACCAGCGTGTTAGAATGTTATGCTGGAAATATGCTAACCGTGTGATAAAACGTGCTAACAGGAATAGCAAGGATAGTTATTTTGTACATTCAAAGAATTTACTATTGTCTTAAATTACATTGGAAGCATGCTAGCAACCTGCTAAAGAACCCAATCTGGCACAAAGTGGCCGAAGAGTGTATTTTACTATGAACTTCAGACATATAAGCAAAATGACAGAAACAGACTGATACAATGAATGCTGTAGATGCTCTTACTCCAGCAGCTGAATGCAGGTGTTGCTCGAGAGAGACTCTGCTAAAGCTTTAGCAGCTCCAGCCTTCATAAAGTTCCACTGCAGACTAAACACACACACACACACACACACACACACACACACACACACACACACACACACGCACACACACACACATTGTTAGTCATCTACATGAGGAAACAAATATCTAAAAGTGAACATGACCTCACATCCAGATCACGCAATGATTTCATAACCTGGCCTATATCTTTAAGGCTCTCATCAGTACATCGATTTTATTTGTATATTAATTTAATAGTGTGTGTGTTTGTGACATATCAGTACACAACTGTGTATAATGTCATGGCTATGACACACATGAGGTATTACGAGAAGGTGATGGATCATAAGGACATTGCTGATGCTTCCATTTGTCAGAAGCCTTATAAATCATGCAGAATGAGTATTTTTTCTGAAAGTAAAGCTGCACACAGTTTCCTGTAAGGGGTAGGATTAGGTGTAGGGTTGGGGAAGGGCAATACAGTTTATACAGTATAAAAGCAATAAACAAAATTTATGGAACGTCCCCACAATTCACAAAAATTCACCTGTATGTGTGTGTGTGTGTGTGTGTGTCAGTCTATGTTATGTGTGCGTGCTTTCTCACTGTAAGGAGCTGATGGATCTGTTGACTCTCATGGCTTCAGCGATGGCCGTCACTCCCTCATCATGAAGGAGATTAGCAGTCAGACTAAACACACACACACACGCACGCACGCACACGCACGCACGCACGCACACGCACACACACACACACACACACACACACACACACACACACACACACACACACACACACACACACACACACACACACACACACACACACACACACACACACACACACACACCCACACACACACACACACACACACACACACACACACACACACACACACACACACACACACACACACACACACACACACACGTCAGAAGTCAAACATTTATGAATTGAGCGATCATCTACATGTTATTCTCACACACACACACACACACACACACACACACACACACACACACACACGCGCGCGCCCTCTCCTGTGTACACAAACACATATACACAAACACACACAGATACAATACACATACACAAAAACACATACGCAGAGACAAACACACACACACACTAAAATAAACACACACACACACACACAAAAAAATGCGCACACACAGATACAAACACACACACGCACAAATAAGCACACACATATATACACGCATAAACACAGACAAAAATCCGCACACACACAAATACATACACACACATAGAAACACATGCACACACACACACACATACACACACACACACACACACACACACACACACACACACACACACACACACACACACAATCAGACTCCAACAAACACACACACAATCAGACTCCAACAAACACACACACAAACAAATGAGCACACAGATAAAAATACATAAACACACACACACAACAAAAAATGTGCACATACAGATACATACACACAAACAAACACACACCCACAAAAACAGACACAAGCACATACAAACACACACACACATACAAAGACATGCACGCACACACACATAAATGAGCACACACATATATACGCATAAACACACACAAATCTGCAGACACACAAAAACATACACACAAACACACACATACAAACACATGCACGCGCACACACACACACAAACATACACCCATATAAACATAAAGACACACAAACAAATGCACACACACACACACACACACACACACACATAGATACATACACACAAACACACACCCATAAAAACAGACACAAACACACACACACACACAAGCGAGCACAAACAAATATTCGCATAAACACACAAAAAATGTGCACACACAGATATATACACACATGCACGCACGCACGCATCAGACTCCAACAAACACACACAGACACAAACAAATGCACACACACATACACAGACAAAAAAGGACACACACATATGTACATATATATATATACACACACACACACACACACAAACAGATGTGCACATATACATACACAAACAGACACAACGGGCACACACATTTATACACAAACACACGCAAAAAATTTGCACGCACACAATCACAGACACACACATACACATATATATATACATATATATATATATATATACACACACACACACACACACAAACACACCCCCATAAAAACAGACACAATCATATATACACAAAAACAAACACGCACACACAAAATCACACACACAAACACCCACACAAACACGTGCATAGGCAACGAGTGAGGAATCAGTAAGGAACCTCCTGGTGTGGGTGTGGCCTAATTGCATCTATATATCTATCGACTACTTCTAAAGGGGGAGGGGCTACTCTATGTCCCACCCTGATGTTTCACTTGAAATGACATGAATTATTGAACAAAGCTGCACATTTTACTAGACCTTTAAAAGCTCTTACTTGAAGTCCTGTAGAGTTTGATTCTTCATGAGGCCTTCTGCGATTTTTTTCACGCCTTCAGGTCCGATGCCGTTTTTTTGAACGCTGCAAAGCATGAAGAAGATCAATGTTCATGATGGTCTATTGTAGCACACATAAACACAGGCAAAGAAATGGACTCACTTGAGCGTGGTGAGCTTTCGGTTTGATTGAAGGACCTCAGAGAGAGATCGAGCACCTTCATCCTCAATGTGGTTATTCTGCAAACTATATGAATATCAACACACACATAGGAAGTCACACATACACACACACACAAACGAACATTCAGTCACTTAAACACACATATATTCTCATATATAGGGAATGCAGAATTATTAGGCAAATGAGTATTTTGACCACATCATCCTCTTTATGCATGTTGTCTTACTCTAAGCTGTATAGTCTCGAAAGCCTACTACCAATTAAGCATATTAGGTGATGTGCATCTCTGTAATGAGAAGGGGTGTGGTCTAATGACATCAACACCCTATATCAGGTGTGCATAATTATTAGGTAACTTCCTTTACTTTGGCAAAATGGGTCAAAAGAAGGACTTGACAGGCTCCGAAAAGTCAAAAATAGTGAGATATCTTGCAGAGGGATGCAGCACTCTTAAAATTGCCAAGCTTCTGAAGTGTGATCATCGAACAATCAAGCGTTTCATTCAAAATAGTTAACAGGGTCGCAAGAAGCGTGTGGAAAAACCAAGGAGCAAAATAACTGCCCATGAACTGAGAAAAGTCAAGCGTGCAGCTGCCAAGATGCCACTTGCCACCAGTTTTGCCATATTTCAAAGCTGCAACATCACTGGAGTGCCCAAAAGCACAAGGTGTGCAATACTCAGAGACATGGCCGAGGTAAGAAAGGCTGAAAAACAACCACCACTGAACAAGACACACGAGCTGAAACGTCAAGACTGGGCCAAGAAATATCTCAAGACTTTTTCTAAGGTTTTATGGACTGATGAAATGAGAGTGAGTCTTGATGGGCCAGATGGACGGGCCCGTGGCTGGATCGGTAAAGGGCAGAGAGCTCCAATCCGACTCAGACGCCAGCAAGGTGGAGGTGGAGTACTGGTTTGGGCTGGTATCATTAATGAGCTTGTGAGGCCTTTTTGGCTTGAGGATGGAGTCAAGCTCAACTCCCAGTCCTACTGCCAGTTTCTGGAAGACACCTTCTTCAAGCAGTGGTACAGGAAGAAGTCTGCATCCTTCAAGAAAAACATGATTTTCATGCAGGACAATGCTCCATCACACGCGTCCAAGTACTCCACAGCGTGGCTGGCAAGAAAGGGTCTAAAAGAAGAAAAACTAATGACATGGCCTCGTTGTTCACCTGATCTGAACCCCATAGAGAACCTGTGGTCCATCATCAAATCCTCAAAAATACAACTTGCCTAATAATTCTGCACTCCCTGTATGTGCACACAAGCATGTACAAATAAATAAGACTTAATCATTTTTTTTTATTAATTATAAAACTATAATATAAAAATACAACTTACTCTAACAATTCTATTATTAGGATTAATTTTATTATTTTATACTATTATTTATATATAAATGATAAAACATTTATATTATTTATTTGAGTTTATATTTTTATAAATAAAATATTTTATTTTGGTGACGCGGTGGCGCAATGGGTAGCGCTCACGCCTCACAGCAAGAAGGTCGTTGGTTCGAGCCTCGGCTGGGTTAGTTGGCATTTCTGTGTTGAGTTTGCATGTTCTCCCCGTGTTGGCGTGGGTTTCCTCCGGGTGCTCCGGATTCCCCCACAAGTCCAAAGACATGCACTATAGATGAATTGAATAAGCTAAATTGTCCGTAGTGTATGTGTGTAAATGAGAATATATGGGTGTTTCCCAGTGATGGAAGGGCATCCGCTGCGTAAAACATATGCTGGATAAGTTGGCGGTTCATTCCGCTGTGGCGACCCAAGATTAATAAAGGGACTAAGCCGAAAAGAAAATAAATGAATACTTTATTTTATTATAAAAAGTATTATATAAAAAGTGTCATTTGTGGGGACGAGAAGGACCTGGAGGACATGGCATAAGGTCAAAAACAAGGCGGCAATCAAAAATAACAAAGTATTAAAACAACAATCAGGAACAAAGCGAGAAAACTTAAGACAAACACAAGTGACGGAAAACAAAGACTCAATACAGACTGGTCTATGCAAAGTGTATAAATAGTCCAGTCCAGATAATACGTGATGACAGGATTCATCAGTGTGCAAGTTAACAGTGGTGAACGGTGACAGGTGTGTGTGTGAAATGGCATGCTGGGATTTGTAGTTTGTGAATGACATGTGTAGTTCACCAGCAATCTGCCAGGAATAGGTCGCTGGTGATGCCGACAATAAAGTACTAATACTTTAATAAAACTCTAACAACTCTATTATATTATAATTGTTTATCAGAAGATGCTTGACTGACAGAAAGACCTCTACTTTAATAATTAAATGTAATAAACTGGAAAATAAATAATAATAATGTATGCACGCTGTTAAGAAATCTTGCTGTTTTGCATTTTTTGTGGAATCAAATGAACTTTTCTAGTCATCTCAACTCAAACTGACTGAAAATATTAAGTAAACTTTGCATAACTTAAAAAAATGAAACCTGATTAACTTATTAAAATAAGTTAAAGAAACAACAATATTTGTCTTGAAT
Source organism: Danio tinwini (assembly GCA_903798205.1). Taxonomy (NCBI): domain Eukaryota; kingdom Metazoa; phylum Chordata; class Actinopteri; order Cypriniformes; family Danionidae; genus Danio; species Danio tinwini. The sequence goes on from CAIGQZ010032287.1 coordinate 4,646,181, forward strand.
TTGCCATTACATTTTTTACAGTGCATAAATAACAGGACTAAATACATTAATCATAAATAATTTTATTTTATTTATTAAATAATATATTTTATTATTGATTACGGCATCACGGTGGCGCAGTGGGTAGAACGATTGCCTCACAGCAAGAAGGTCGCTGGTTCGAGCCTCGGCTGGGTCAGTTGGCATTTCTGTGTGGAGTTTGCATGTTCTCCCCGTGTTGGTGTGGGTTTCCTCCAGGTGCTCCGGTTTCCCCCACAGTCCAAACACATGCGCTATAGGGGAAATAGATCAACTAAATTGGCTGTAGTGTATGTGTGTGAATTAATGTGTATGGGCGTTTCCCAATGATGGTTTACAGCTGAAAGGGCATGCGCTGTGTAAAATATATGCTGGAATAGTTGGCGGTTCATTCTGCTGGGGTGACCTCGGATGATTAAAGGGACTAAGCCGAAGGAAAATGAATGAATGAATGAATGAATATGATATAAAAATACAACTCTAACAATTCTATTATTTAAAGTATTATTATTATTATTATTATTATTATAAAAATGTATATTATTTATTTAGGTTTTTATTTTTATAAATAAAATATTTCGTTTTATTATAAAATAAAAACTACTAATACTTAATACTTTAATATTTAATATTTATAATTAATACTTTAATAAAACTCCAAAAACTATATTTTAATTGTTTATCAGAATATGCTAGATTGACAGAAGGACATCTGTCAAAGTCACTAGTCCACACAGATTACTGGAGAACTACAAATCAGCCACCAAAAGAACTACAAATCCTGTCATGCATCACACACTCACACCTGTTCCGGTTCTTCTTTGATTACATGCACACAGCTGGGAGCTGCTCAAGAACTGATTACATGAACCACGTATACAGCACACAAACACACAGACTATGCTGAGTCTTGTTATCTGTTAAAGCTGTGACATTATGATGCGGTTTCCCTTGTCTTGTCTAGCCGTGTTTTGACCCTTGTTTTGTTCTGCTGCCTGTACCGACCACTCGCCTGTTTATTGACCACGATTCTGGACTATCTGCATGTATCTGTTTACCCCTGTTTTGACCATTGCCTGCCTGACTAATCTTATAAATAAACTGCACTCGGATCCTCAACCCTGTTGTCCAGTGTCCTAAAGTTACAACAACATTGACTACTTAAATAATTAAATTTAATAAACTGAAAAAATTATACATAAATAACAGGAATAAATACATTAATTTAATTCTATTTATTAAATAATATATTTCGTTATAGATTACTCACTTGACTGACACAAGGACCTGGTTTAATTTAAGGGCCTCGCACAGCGTCTTTGCTCCCTTGGCGCCAATATTGTTTCCACGGAGACTAATAAAAACAAGATGATTTTGAATTCAAATCCTTCATTTGGATTGATTCATTTTGTTGATTCAGATATAAGGATCAAAGTCACAGCAAATTACTTTTCACATTATGTTCCCTTCTTTTAAAATACAATAACAATGTAGTATATAAAAAGTAAAAAAGTCTCTGACTCAAGTGTGGTGAGGGTTCGGTTGACGAGGAGAGCCCGACTGAGTGGTTTAACTCCTTTACTGCTTATTGAGTTATCAGCCAAACTAGAAAAAAGAGAGAAAAAGAGAGTTCAAAGGTTAAAGACTGTAATAAGATGTCTGAGTAACAGTGTGTGTGTACCTGACAAGGTTAACATAAATAATTAAAACAGAAATGATTACTTATTTTAGTTCACCCTTTTTGTCAAACATATTTTGTTGAGTGATTAAACATACATACATACTTTAAATGGCAGATATAGTAAAAGACTTTCCACATAACTTTTGCAATGAGAACAAGAAAATAGATAATAGTAATAATAAATAAACAATAAAATAATAACAAATAAATAACCTAACTTATAACTTATATTAAATATTAAAAAATTATCAAATAATAATAATAATAATAATATCATAAATAATTAATTTACCCTAAGTAGTAAAAAGAATAGTGAGAATGTATTTGTTTAGATCGCAACTATGCAGTTCATTTATAAGAACAGTGCCTATTTTAACTACTCATAATTTCTGAGACACAGCATATCGGCATCCATCAGCCTGTCATACTGAACAGAGCAAAGACGGTTGACGATGTCCGTTCACAAGATGGCGAGAGAGACCGCATAATAAGCCCTTAGAGGTGAAAAACTCAACGTAAAACTACAGACTAAAGCTGATCAAATCATTATAAATCTGGTAAGTGACATTCTAATGCTGCGTTCACACCAGATGAGAAAGATGCGTCCAGCGTAAATGATTTACATGTTAAGTCAATGCAAAGGCGCGCAAATGAGGCAGCGCAAATGACGCGATTCACGTTTAAGTTGAAAAAATCTGAACTTCAGTGCTGCGTTAACCAATCAGGAGCTTTCTCTTTTAGGGTCGTGATTATGACGTAGAGCCTCTTGTTGGTGTCCCGGGGGGAAATCCTTCTGCTGACATCGACAACAGTTGATCAAAGTGGGCTCGGCTCAGTCGGAAGCTCTGCTGAAAGCTTCCACCATCCAGGTATAATTTCTGGAGGAGTTTATGAACTCACAGGGCTGGGTGCACCTCTGAGAGGATCTACTGGACTCAGACACAGCTCCAAACGACGCTGTTTTTCAGCCTTCATAAAGCCCATAAACAGTTATTTTCTCAATAAAATCCATGTTAGCCGTTTAGCAATGAAGCGACAGTCACCAGGCAGACAGAAGCTTTGCCCATGACTTGAATCCGTGTCTATTGTGAAGCGGATTTGATGAATTTATCCGCCCCTTCCGCGTCTGGTGTGAACACAGCATAAGTCGATCTCTCTCTTTTGTATGTTGTAGTGCTGTATTTATACCATAGTAATTGTAGTGTGTTGAGTGTGAGATGGGAGTCACATATCAGGAATGTATGTATTTTGTGTTGGCCACTCTTTGTATAACCCTGAGTTACTTTTTGGCTGGCCATCTGTTTGTTTCTAATGAGTCTCCTGTTTTCGTTACTGCAGACTAGTTCAGTAAACAGAAAGAAAGAAGAAATGCCCGCATGTGTTTAGCATTTTTCCTTATCTCAAACACAACAGTAATTTGGTAGTGATTGCGTTGCTTTGGCTTTTTCGGGGTTAATTATTGTGATCTCCCAATTGCAACAGAGAAATACTGAGAAATCTCTGTAGACTGATGGCATTTCGTGCAGTTCAGCCTTATAATCTTAAAATGTGAGCAAAATCCCCTGTTTTGTCATCACTTTAGACATTACGCTAGAGAATCATTCAAACACTAGCTCTAAAGTGACGTTGTGAAGTAGCAACAGTTTCTGCTGTTCTGACGTTAGCTGCAGATGTGAATGAACGGCAGAAAAAAGTAGTTCCTCATACAAAAGGATTTTAGACTTTCCATTTGTTTTTCTTTATTATACACACAATTGTGCCGTCGAACTGTTGTATAAATGCAATATTACATTCGTAGCAGTGCGATATGGCTGTATATCGTCACTGGTGGGATACTAAGGCACTCAGCTTGCGGCCTCATACTAACGCACGCCTCCCACTAGTGCCGATATACAGCCATATCACACTGCTACTCGTGTGATATTGCTCATATATATATTGTTGAAGTCAGAATTATTAGCCCCCTTTTGCATTTTTTGTTCTTTTTTAAATATTTCCCTAATAATGTTTAACAGAGCAAGGAAATTTTCACAGTATGTCTGATCATATTTTTTCCTCTTATTAAAGTCTTATTTGTTTTGTTTTGGCTTCTAATAATTCTGACTTCAACTGTATATACAAACAGAACATAAGACATACAACAAAGTCACTTAAACTTTAAAATGAACATAAAACTAAATAAATAAGAACAAAATCTTAATAAAATCTATAATAGTTTATCCAGGGTACTGAATATACCTTAGCATCTGAATATGGCACTCTTTAGCACTCAGCAGACTTCCCAACAGCTCCATGGCGCCCTCCTTAAATTCATTGTTTTCCATTCTACAAAGCAGCAGACAAGACATTATCAACAAACAAAAAAATGTCCCAACACTTCTTTACAGAAAGAGTCCATAAACATGCGTGTTTTACCTTAGTTTACTGCAGTACAGCAACTGTGGGAGGAGCCTCTTGAGGGAGGAGGAGTCCAGGCAGTTGGACAACTGCGTCTCTTCAGTACACGAGTCTGAAACCAGCAACAAATAGGCGAGAACAGCACAGACACCGCCCTTCAGCTTCCCCCGCAGCCCACAGCTGATCAGATCCTCCTCTATGGATCTGAGCCACTCCCCCTGCTGCAGCTCTGCCAGACACGTTACCATATTAACGCTGCGCATGCTTACAGCATCGCCTCCTGCTGCCGCCACTGTAGTCTGAAGCAAAGTCATAGCTGTGGTGCGCTGGGTCACCTGCTCCTCGCGGGAAACACCCAGCGGACCACCTAGTAAAACTCCAGCTGTAGGCGACAGTAGACCTGAGAGGAAGCGCATGAAGAGGTCCAGGCTGCCTTGTAATGTGGCATCAGATTGGTTGGTTTTCTGTAGCGCTGCACGGTAGTGACTGTGAAAGCCAATGCGGGGCCAGGAAACGCCACTTTCGGAGAACAAATCAAACATGGCGCGCCTTGAAGACACATAGTAATAGAGAGCACCCAGGAACTCCTGCACGGATGTGTGGGTAAACTGCCACGCCGTGTTATCTGATGACCAGCTCTGCTTGCGCTGGAGGATGCGGTAGCCGAGAGTGCCGACCTGAGGTGGTATGTCAACACCGTAAGTCCGCAATTCGCTTTCGACGAATGTATATCGTCGCCGTAAGAGGCTATAAAAAGCAAGACGACCCAAAGTGTTCAATGATTTCCTGATGCCGCCGCTTGCTGTGTCTGATCTGGAGAGGTGTGGCCAGCAGTAGTGGGCGTAGACTTCTGTTAGGGTTCGGGGAAGGGGCGTGGTTTCCGATTCTATCTTTATAAGGCGCGATAGCGTTGTTACGATTACATGGCAGAGTGCAGGGACAGAAGACAAAATGAGCAATAGTTTCTGGGAATTCAGGTAAGTCCAGACTTGGGAGGAGAGATCCTGAGGTATGTCCGTTTGAGATGACGAGCTCTCTAATGAGTACACATCTAATTTGTTTGTAATATAATGATTAGTATAATCCTTTATTTGTGTTTGCGAAAGAGGCGGGGCTTCGGTTACGCGATCAACCAATCCTGCTGGAACTTTTGCCCCGATGCCAGGCCTAGACAAAAGCCAGAGTGTTGCCCCTGGCAAGAGGTTACCTCGTACAATGTTCGCAATAAGATCCGACACAGGAATTTCGCGACGATGGTCGATAGTAGTCGGGGCATCTGCGAAATCCAATGTTTGTCGGAATTCCTCCAATCCATCCAAAATGAGCAGCACTTTGCAGGATTCATTAAAAATAATTACATCCATGTTATCGTATGGAACGAACAGTCGCAGTAAGCGCTCGACTGATATCCGATCATAACTGCTCAGTTCCCAGCATGCAATGGGGATTGCAAGACTCAGTTCTGGATAGATCTGACCGCTGCTCCATAGGCGGATGAAACGGCTGACCATTCTGCTCTTTCCGCTGCCGGCCACACCTACTGTGAGTGTCACCCGTGGGGCAGTGCTAACCCTCGTCAGAGGTGCAATCAGCTTATCCAATCCCAGTGCACGACCATGAAGAGGCCCCGCCCCTCTGTTGACTGACACCTGTACGAGGTCATGCTCTCTCTGCTGAAGGTCAGAGACAGATTCTATGAGGAGGATAGTGAATCCTTGTGAGCTACCGCCGACCTGTGCAAACGAATTTTCATCCTCTTTGAGCCTCTGAAGGAAAGCGTCTTTATATGGTCGAACCACAGAGTCTGAAAAGAAAGAGAGAGAAATTTCACACTGGAACTAACAGAATTATATACCTACAACAATGATCATAGCAGTTTTGAATTAAGCTTTGAATGTCATATTTTATGAAGTTATTACCCTAAAAACTAGCTATTTAGTAATACAGCCTATAAAGGTGTACGAGCTACTAGTCGGTGCACACCTCAGTTCATCCAGTAAGCAGGAGAGCAAAGTTGTTTCACTGAATTGAACATGTTACGGGTGGCATGGAGGTCCAGTGGTTAGCACTGTCGCCTCACAGCAAGAAGGTCGCTGGTTTGAGTCTCGGCTGGGTCAGTTGGCATTTCTGTGTGGAGTTTGCATGTTCTCCCTGTGTTGGCGTGGGTTTCCTCCAGGTGCTCTGGTTTCTCCCACAGTCCAAATACATGCGCTATAGGTGAATTAAATAAACTAAATTGGACATAGTGTATGAGTGTGAATGTGCGAGTGTAAGGGTGTTTGCCAGGACTGGGTTGCAGCTGGAAGGACATCCGCAGTGCGGATAAGTTGACGGTTTATTCCACTATGGCAACCCCTGATAAATAAAGAGACTAAGCCAAAGGAAATTAATGAATATGTTGGTTTGAAAGAGGTGTGAGGTTACATTATTTGCTATCAGAAAGTTTGTTTTTGTTAGCAGGAAGTTGCTAGGCAACAGACATGCTTATTCAAAGGCAAGGGAAAACATAGCAGATATTAAAATGCATGTGGTCAATTTGATGTTACGGTAATTAAAGGTAGAAAGACTTTTGTGTTTTGTTATTGTAATAAAATAGTGACATTAGAAAAAAATATACACACATTCAAGACTTTTATAGTTATATGGGGCTTACTTTAACAAAGTTATTCAATTACACTATGTAAAAACAGTCAAAATGTCTGCCTAGGTAGTTGTAGTCTTAAAGTCCACATGAACAAGAAGCTGCAATATTTTTTTCATATTGTGACGCAGTTTCTAGAGAAACAGAATATTACATGACAAAACAGTGGGCGTGGCTTGTTTTTTCTACTGGGAGCTGATTGGATGTCGTAAAATAGGCATTTCATTCAGAAAGATCAGGAAAAGGGTTTGGGTAGAGTTATTACAACTCAACAGACTCCTCCTGCTCACCACTTCAGTTTGTTGTCAAAACTGATAGCGGGTCTTCACTTTTGTCCACGACACCCACCCCCCTCTTCATTTTTCAACCATGAAAGTTTGTCAGCGCCGCCCCTGAAGTTAGCCACACCCAATACCTCAAACAGACATAATCTAACAATTTAACCGAAAACAAACAGGAAGTGCGTTTGCAGATTTCAATTAAAGATTACAAGGGCAAATCATTTTTTTCTTACTCACATGCACAGATGAACTGTTCAGCACAAAACTAGCAAAGTGAGCCAACAAAATCAGCATGGTTAGTTTTGATTTCATGTGTACTTTAAGGAACCTAAAAAAAAGTTAATTGGAAAGTAGCAAACGAATCACACATACTAACCGTGTATAGTAATAAGGTTGTACTCAGTCAGGTATGAACTCTGAAGATAAGCCTGAAGGGCAGCACCATGCGGATCACTGACACTCAGGACCTCGACCAATAAATGCACTTTATCCTTCAAAGATCCCATTTCCCGGATAAGCCCCGCCTCCTGTGTGCTGAGCAGGTCTGCCTTTCTCATTTGATGGACCACATTTACCAAGATGGAGGTGGATAAAAAGCGATGCAGCAATGGCTGATGTCTGCGTAACCACCCGGGGTCTGAAGAACAAGCCCAGAAAGAACATTTAAAGGCACAGTATGTCATTTGGGCCACTAGAGGGAGTGTGTTCACAACAAGCAAAGGTGTATTTGGATGATGCGATGACTGTGTGTGAAATCATGGGTGTTGTGGTCATTATTACACATTTAAAAGTTAACAACACTGAAGTTAAGGGCAGAGAAGTTATTGCAGACACTCTTAATAGTTATTGTATATCTGTCGGCTTGACTTCTAAGTCTTCTAACTCACTTGCCCATACTTCAAATACGTTTCTGTTCGAAACAGCTCTTCACATTTATTCAAGTTTTGGCCTATCACTGTTGCACAGGTTCGTAAAGTTCTAGAGTTAAAAAAAAAAAATCACCAGGAGTTGATCAAATTGACCTATATTTCTTACGTTTGGCAGCTGATTTTGTTGCAGAATCTATACTCTCTTTATTTAACTTAAGTCTCACTTCTAATGTAGTACCTAAAATGTGTGAATCTGCAATGGCTACCCCATTACTAAAAGGGGGAGGTCCTGCAGACTCAAATAATTACCGTCCTATTTCTAGACTGTCTGTTTTAGCTAAAGTCTTTAAATCATTGATAAATGACCAACTAAAACAATATTTGTCAGTTAATAATAATCTTCAGGATTACCAGTCAGGGTTCAGATCGGGACACAGTACTGTTACTGCAGCTACACTAGTCCTAAATGATATCACATCATCTTTAGACAGTAAACAGTCCTGTGCTGCTCTATGTATTGATTTAGCCAGAGCTTTTGTAGATCATAAACTAATGTTACAGAGACTAAGGGCACTATTTTAACGATCTAGGTGCACTTTTGCTATTTTAAGGATGGAAAATTTCGCTTTGCGTCGCAGCGCATGGTCTAACAGGGTTAAGCTTATTTTCTTAATGAGTTATAGGTGTGTTTTGAGAATAAACCAATCAGAGTCTCGTCTCCCATTCCCTTTGAGAATCAGTTGCATCACGTTATAGCGTATTTGCTATTTACATGGCAGACTTTATAAGTGGAAAAACTGAGCGCTTCACTAGCGAGAAAACAGTTAAACAGACCATCTACAGTGCAATAATGAGAGAATGAGCCTCCTATTCTTTACTTTCACTTTCACTCTCTTCCGTGAATACGGAAATGTGTTGTACACACAGACATCCATTAGCCTACATAATTAATTGTGTTTGTTATGCGCAAAGATTTGTTTTAAAACTATTTCTCAATTCTGTTTTAATTTCCAGCAAACTAATAAATGAACAATAATAACAAAGTGTGGTAAAAAAGCTAAGTTGTAAGTAGAAATAAACTAATAAATTAGTAGAGAGTACATTCTTGTCTATAATTGATTATGGAGATCATCTATATATGCATGCAGCCGCTACTCTACTTAGAAAACTAGATTCTGTTTATCATGCAGCAATATGCGGTCACAGTTGCAGACTCACGGACGCATCATTGTATTATGTAGGATTTCTTTAGATTGGTTATCTCTATATCAACTAATAAATGAACAATAATGAAGAAGTGTGGTCAAAAAACTAAGTTGTATGCAAATACACATGCTATGGCCCATTTGGTCTAACATGGTGGGCAAATCTAATCTTGTTTTTAATAAAACAGATATAAATATGCATATAATAAATAATAATAACATTATACAAAAGCAAATTGTCGTGAATCAACTGAAAAAGCCCCCCGAGATGAAGAAGTCATGAAGGCAGTGGTTTTTATATTTATGTAGGCTAAAAAAGTAATAATTTTTGTAATATTTTAATCTTTTAATTCTTTTTTATTTGTAAAGATATTTGTGTATTGCTCTACATCCTGTGTGTATTAAGCAATGTGTAAGCAAGGCGCACAACTAAAGCGCTCTGCGCTGGACTTTAGACCTCCTCTTAGCTGGTCCATTAAACAGTCTATTCTAGTTTCTCAAAATAGCAACGCGCCAGCAATGCCTCAAAGCACCTCCTTTTTTAGACCAGAACGCCTATGGGTGCACATATGAGCGCAAATGCATTTGCTATTTAAACAGCGTGGTGAAAAACATCAAAATGACTCTTGTGTCGAGCTGAAACTACTGTAGCAAACAACAATTGCGTCGCGCCTTGCGCCAGGTGTATGATAGGGCCCTTAGGCTTTTAGGTTTTAGTCAACCTGCTCTAAAATGGTTTGAAAATAATTTTTCTGAACGCACTCAATGTGTGAATGTTGAAATTATAATTTATGCTTTCTTAATGTCAACACTAGGGTTCCCCAAGGATCTGTTTTAGCTCTGTTGTTATTATCTATTTACATTAACCATTTAGGTCATGGAATAGATTTAGCTAAAATACACCTGTATGCGGATGATACAATAATATATACCACGGCACACTCCTTAAACCAAGCTCTACAGTATTTACAGAACGCTTTTCACCTATTGCAGTGTACGTTGCAGGATTTAATATTGGTTTTAAATTAAAAAAGACTAAATATATGATTTTTTTAAGTGAAGTTTATTTATAAACTAATTTCGAGAGGATCACGTGATTATGATTGAACACGGCTGGTTCTGCATTAACTACGTATGATCCACCAATCAGACGATTCCTAACCCACTATAAAGAGCCAGGGTTTCTCACTACAGTCATCTTCGATTTGAAGAATCCCCCCTTCTACCTCTACTCCTCCACCTTTCCCTTTATAGGGCGGCACGGTGGCCCAGCGATTAACACTGTTGCCTCACAGCAAGAACGTCACCAGTTCTAGTCCTTTAACAGGCCGGCTGTCGTTTCTGTGTGAAGTTAGCATGTTCTTCCCGTGCTCGCGTGGGTTTTCCCCAGGTTCTCCAGTTTCATCCCACATTCTAAAAACATGCACTACAAGTTAATTGATCGATCTAAATTTAGCACTACAGTCAAACTCTCATCCAGCAGCATATCTCTTCATAGCAATCATATTCTGTCATCAGCTCTTATCAAAAAGGGGGAGTTTTCGAGATCTACCTGCGCTCAAAGCTCTCGCCCTGCTATCGGGAGGGAGCCCAGGGCTCAAGGACCTTTTGAGCTCAGGGCTCTCTCTCGGGACAGCATGCCAAACTTGCTTATAATCAATCATCAGCTAAGTGTGAACTCTTAAAACATTTTCTGTTCAATGTCTCAAAGGATACCTGTAGTGGTGTAACGGATCACAAATCTGCAGTTCAGATCACGCTACGTTTTTTTTGTCACGGATCGGACCGTTTTTCGGATCAGCAAAAAAGTGAGGAGACAAATGTCATTTGCTTTCCATTTATATAAAATATTACTGTAAAAACCATTGCTTTGAACAAACAAAACTTAGAACCTGTAATGTTAATAAAAATTAAAATCAAGAAAGAACCAGCTGAAGAAAGAAAAGTGTTCAATATGAAATATAATCTTTGCTACTGTTGCTGATAATGCTAAATATAGAAATCTAACATCTTGTACAACAGATCATATTTATCTTCAATTACTTCAATTCACACATAAAACTCCATGTTTTATTATACTGTAGGCGTATTATTTTTGAAAACCTATTCAGTGGCATCATTTTGTTGGTTGTTTGTCGCCATCTGTTGGTTACACAATGTAATTGCTTTTACCAGCGTCAAAAATTCACCAGCGTCAAGTTTCATTAAACAGTGATTTTAATCTTTACCATAAACATCAGTGTTTATATCTAAACTATAAACTGTTCTTCCAGCACTTCTGTGTGATTTATTGTTTGTAACTCACTGAAAAAATTTTAAAACTGGATTGATGCAGATTTAAATGCAGCGCTTTGAAGGATTAATAAACATATGCAAATCATTATCATTTATTGCTCATGTTGCGCAGGGTTGAATTTAGATCACAATCTTTTACTGTTTAATTGTGCAGCTTTACACTGAATGCATTAATGCAGGCTAAACAAGCAGTGACAGAAAACACATTAAATTAATAGCCTAAGAAAGCATTTAGGCAGGTCCCACCACAACTTTCCCCGTCATCATTATATCTTACAGTGAAGCCAAAATGCTTTCATGTATGCAATTTGAATGACGCGGGAGGCGATCTCTCTGCAATGGTTATAAATTTTGGATTAACCGACATAGTTTAAAATATATTATTAATATTATAACGTGTGTTCCGAACCGTGAGTTGTGATCTGACCTTTTATGAATGGTGATTTTGTAATAGAGTGGAGAAACTATGACGTCAATTTGTATGCAAAAACCTGGAAGCGAGTTAGCATTTTAGCAGTTCCGGTTCCCTCGTCCCAAAGTCAATGGGTTTCTTCAATGGGATTTCAGTTAAAGCGCTTAAATAAGGTCTGTGGCTAACACAAACTCAAAATACTTTCACGTTTTATTCTACGACATAAAACACATCAGTTTCATCACACTCTCGATTTTTTTAAATCGGTTTCGCTTCTTTTAAAAGACGGTGGCTATCAAGTTGCTAAATGGGACTACAGACAGTGTCGAAGCGATTATACGTCATCGAGCTGAACCAGTCTGGAAGGGAGCTCGCTTGTGTTGGGCATTTGGATTTGTCTGTTATTTAAGTATTTTCATGAATAGTATTTTATTGTTTGTAATATTTTTCTAAGGATGAATTGATATTGTGTAGATAATGCCTTCACCTGTAAAGACCGTCAAGACAGATTCATTTATTGATCATTTATTTTAATTAAACGATATTATGAAGATACTGCTTACCAGTGCAGCCTGTCTCTTTCCTACTCTCAGTAATGCAAACGTGTGAATAAATGTGTAAAAAATACATACATATTAACTGTCATCTCATTTGATCAAAGGATTTTTCGTCGACTTTTTTCTTCATCTGAACACGTTTAACTCTGTCATAACGGCAATATTTACACTCCTTAAAATGTATCGCATATGTGACTGTATGGGCTGCTTTTCGCTGTACTTCGTGACAAAAAAGAATATTGAATGTTGTTGTGTGTCCATGAAGGCAGGCATATAACATTAGACTTGTCCCTCACGCCTCATTTATGTCGTCTGTTACTAAGGTAAGCGGCTGTATGCACGCGAGCGATACACTTATTTAAATATGTCTTATGATAACACTATGTAGGCACATTTATACATACAGTTTTAAAACTTTTTACAACCGTAAAGCAAAACAAAATGTATTTCCCACGTAAAAGCTATCCAAAAGGCACGTAGGTCTATGTGTTTTTGTGTATTCATGTAATAATATTTAGCGTGGATTATAGTATGATAAACCGAGAGATTAAATCTTTGTTATGGACCAAATTTCTAAAAAAATAAGCTTGAAGAGTTGTCTGTAGCAGGGTGGTGCTGACGTCACAGTCGAGCGCCCTGAAGGCTGTAGTCTGTTTATAGCCTAATGTTAGCTTTTCCATTCTTGCGTTTGCATTTAAGATCCAAAAGTGCTAAAAGTTGAATTTTCATGTGAGGATTATCCGGCTGTACAAAACGTGTGAGTGTAATGAACTGTGTTTGAACACAGAGCTTATTATTTGCTATTTTCGAAAAGCCTATGGGAAAATACTATGGGGATTTTATCGAGGGAACCAGTTTTTTTTATTTATTTATTTATTTTTTATTATGCATTAGTAATTTACAAATACAGCAAAACAGGCAACAAACAAAAATTCCAAAGATAACTGCAATAATAATAATAAAAAATAATAAAAAAATAAATAAAAAAAATAAAAAAACATAAAAAACATAAAAGACATTCATAAAACGCCAAAAACAGATTAATAATAGCTTACAATAGACTGAGCTTTTAAATTTTTTACAGTTTTGAGAGACTTCATTAACAGAATAAGTTCGTTGACAAAAATCTTGTATAAAGGAGGAGATTTTGAAAGCTTACATTTGTGTATAAAGAATTTACCATTTAAAATAATAAAATTAACAAAATTGTTAATTTGTTTATCACCGTTTTCAAAATAACAAATAATTTCTTTTGCATTCAATGTTATCAACATATTATTCTTTGCAGAATAATCAGAAAAACAGTCTTTCCAAAACAATTGCACACTCTGACAATCAACAAATAAGTGACATAATGATTCCTCACTGTTTTTACAAAATGAACATTCTTTCTCGATATCTAAAAATTTGGAAAGTAACACGTTGGTTGGGTATATTTTATGTAAAATCTTTAAATGAATTTCTCTCACTTTATTTGAAATGCAAAATTGGTATGGTAGTAGCCATGCTTTTTTCCAATTGACCTCCCATAATAAAGAATTCCAATAAAATTTCCCTCTTGGAATAACTATTTTTATCATTAAATACTTGCCTTATATCTTTATTAGTACATTTTTTGTCAAATATATTTTTACCATTTATCAGGAAATTACATTCTTTATTTTCTATCTTATTATAGGTCAGATGACTGCACATTAAACTAACGAGTCCCGAGGGTATAGCTTTGATCACTGTCGAAAATTCTTTAAATTTAACAGGAAAAATGAACTTAGATAAAAATGATTCATATGAATATATCCTTAAAGATGAATCAAATAAATCACTAACATATACCAACCCATGTTCCAACCATTTCTCCAGAAATAGACTCTTTCCTTTAACAGTAATCAATTCGTTATTCCAAATTTTCATTCTGAGAGGAGAAAAATTATGCACAAAGCAGAGTTTCCACGCCAAGAGTGCTTGCTCATGAAATTTAGATAATTTCACTGGTAATTTTGATGGTGAAAAATTGCAAGTTAAAAGAAACTTAAGACCACCCACCCTCTTAAAGACACTGTGTGGAATAAAGAACCATAATGAATCAGGGTCAATTGCACATTTTTTCATCCAATTAATTTTAAAAGTATTGTTCATAACTATATAATCTAATATCTCAAAACCTCCATTGCATTTCTTCTCTAGAACCAGTTTTATGCTAGCAGCCGATTAGCCTACAAGGTGACGTCATAGCTCATTTTGTGGTATTGTTTTTTTGTGATTTTTATGTGGAACTTTATGTGCTGTCTGCTGTCTTGACCAAGTTTCACTGGAGGAAGAGACAGTACTGTCTCAATGTGATCTCCTGGCTAAATAAAGAAAATGATTATTACATCCTACGGGACTCCTGCAGGGGGGAGGGGGGGGGGGG
>CAIGQZ010032287.1:4678528-4690744 GCA_903798205.1 Danio tinwini
GCAATCCACTGTTAAAAATAGTCTACAGAGTCATTTGCTGTTAAAAATAAATCTAGAGCACCGCCTGTTGTTATAAACTAGCCTAGAGCATCATCTGCTGTTAAAAACTAGCTAAGAGTGCCGACTGTTATTTAAAAACTAAGCTTAAATAATATATAAATTAAACAATTTTCAGAATCAATTTTTCAAACATTTTTTTTGCCACAGCTCTAAAATCAACAGCAATAAAACACCTGAATTCAATAATAGAATGCTTCTGAAACATTTGATAAAACATTAAAGATTCTGAACAATTTAATCAAATCTTCAGATGGTCAAATTTGCATAATCAAATAGTGAGATTTTTTGCCTGCTTTCATCTCCTGTATATTCATCTTTGTTTTTAAAAAAATAAACATTTATGATCCTGCAAAAATGCGTCCACACTCACTCGCGCACACACACTAGAGTTCGAGCGGCGTCTCAGCCTGTTCACTCAGCTGCATGGAGATGTAGTCAGCAGGACGCCTGACAAAACAAAAATATGCACAGAATGAGCCATGCTAACATGACATGCTGGGGTTTCATCGTCCAGCATTTTTTTTCATAGCACTATGAGGAATCACTTGCAAAAACACACAACACAATCTGTCCTCACCTTTTTTTGTACAAGTAGATAAAGAGAGCAGCACCGAGAGCGAAAAGCAGAAGCGCCGCAATTACAAGACCAACCTGAAGCCCCACTGATGACCCTGCTAAACACACAAACACACACCAATATAAACACCAGACTTCCAGAAGATATAAACAGTCATCTGAAATTAACATGCAGTGTGTATATATACACAATTAGGCAAGTGATTACCTCCATGAATCTGCCGCTCATGTGCAGATGAACACTCTAGCTTGTTGTTGTTCAGCGCTTCAGTGATTTGCTTCCTCTGCTGGTCAGAAACAGCAAGAACAGATCCGTGTGCGAACAACTGAGCAGCTGTACAGGACACATTCACATCTAGCAGGAGGAAATCTGACATTAGCAGCTGCATCTCCAACACTTTTGCACCATTAATGAGTCTTCAAACGTCTCTTGCCTTTAACATGTAAGCCTGAGATCCCACAGTTACACAACTGCTCCAATAAAACTGCAAATCCATCCTGCACACAATCTGACAGAGGTAACAATTTAATTAGAACTCAATTTAATTACAATTATTAGCTGAAATCAAATTAAAATGGTTATTCCTATCCATGTACTAGGCTATAAACATTACAAACATGCTATTCCATATTAGCATATCTTAAAAATGATCCTACCATGTTTATACTAAATTTCACAGCAACATTCATGCTAGCCATGTATGCACATTAGAAACATGCTAGCAAATTGTGTAATTCATGGCAACACTATTTTAATTCATTCAAGCAGCATGCTAATCAAGCTAGAAAACAACATGCCATACTAGTCTTGTGACAAAAATGCTAAAAACATGCTAACTAACAATAGAAAATATGATAAGAAAATTTAGAAACGCTAACAACAAGCTAGTTCATCCTAGCAAAATGCTATCAAGCTAGTAACACACTAATTTGTGCTAGCAATAATCACAAATGAACAAAACATGTTAAAAATCCATAGTACTGTGTTAAAACAGGTTGGAAATGTGCTAAATTATAATAACAGATGCTAGCAACATGATAAATCATGTTAACAGCCCTGCGGACCAGCCTGGTTTTAGAGGAGTTTTAGCAATTTCCAGCCTTGTCTTAGCTGGTCAGGCTGGAAAATGACCAGCTAACCAGCTTGACCAGCCTAGTTTAAGATGGACATAGCTGGTTTTGGCTGGGCTCCCAGCCTGGAAATGGCCAAAACTCCTCTAAAACCAGGCTGATCAACCAAATACCCTGCTGAAAAATCCAGCTAAAACAGCCTAAGATGGTTGGCTGGTTTTAGCTGGTCGACCAGCCTGGTTTTAGAGGGGTTTTGGCCATTTCCAGGCTGGTTTCCAGCCGTTTCCAGCCTGGTCTTAGCTGGTCAGGCTGGGAGTTAACCAGCTAAAACCAGCTTGACCAGCCAAAACCAGCTATGTCCAGCTTAAACCAGGCTGGTCAAGCTAGTTTTAGCTGGTTTAAGCTGGTCATTTTCCAGCCTGACCAGCTAAGACCCGTCTGAATATGGCTGGAAACCAGCCTGGAAATGGACAAAACCCCTCTAAAACCAGGCTGGTCGACCAGCTAAAACCTGCCAACCAGCTTAGGCTGGTTTAAGCTGGATTTTTCAGCAGGGTAACCAGCTTAGACTAATTTAAACTGTTTTTTTTCAGCAGGGAGCATGCTACAAATGGCAGCAATGAGCTAAACATGCTAGCATTGTGTTGCAAAAACAATTCAATATTAACAAATATGTTAGAAACAGGTTCCATGTGCTAAAACATGCATGTTTTATCATGTTTTTTTTATTAATCGTGCTTTTAAAACCAAACAAAACTGCTTTAAACTTAAACTACTTTAAACTTAAATCCTTATTGTTCTTCATATGTTTCTGTGAAAGCTAATTGTTCAGGAGTGTTTGATGAACAGGAAGAACCGTTTATTTAAAATGATTTGTAACACACAGAAAAATCCTGCAAATTCCTCCTCATACAAGAAAAGCTCTGAGAAATCTGAAGGATGTCACATCATCGTGTCACTGTGGTATTTTTAATAGTCTGGGTGTGCTCGGCATGTCTGTGCTTGTATTATGAATTTGACACATACACATACAATTTCCAGTGTTTTTGATGAGCTGTGACTCACAGAACAACCAAACTATCATTAACCTAACGCACAAAAACTGATTCATCTTATAAATGTGTAAAGAATTCAAGTTTTTTTCAAATATATATTTTAGTTTTATATTGTATATAAATAAATAAATATTTTATATTATAACTGTTTTATATTTTATGCATATATTGAATTTCTGTGTTAATATATTTAGCAATTTTGCATTTATTTATCTCACAAATCTGCATTCATTTAATTAGCAATATTGCATTTATCTATTTAGCAATTTTGCATTTATTTATGTAGTAATACTGGACATATTTATCTAAAAATCTGAATTTATACAATTAGCAATTCTGCATTTATCTAAAAAGTCTGCATTTGTATAATCAGTAATCTTGCATTTATTTATCTCATATAATGAGTAATTCTGCAATTATTACTTGTCATTCTATTTAAATAACCTGCATTTCTGCATTTATTGTCTACAGTAGCAGGCCACAATTTAGCATTCATATACAGCAG
Organism: Danio tinwini; assembly: GCA_903798205.1. Lineage (NCBI taxonomy): Eukaryota > Metazoa > Chordata > Actinopteri > Cypriniformes > Danionidae > Danio > Danio tinwini. The sequence continues at coordinate 4,681,796 of CAIGQZ010032287.1, forward strand.
TTCTTCAGAAACACTCACTGTGGGTGTCTCTGTGCCAGTATTGATCGTCTGGCTGTAAACACAGATTCACGGCGCTGGAAAAGGCCAGATCCGGGCAGTGATTCCGGAGACGTGGAGTGGATGGAGACGAGATCCAGAGTTCAGGCCCTTCTGATGCACATCGAGATAAAGACAGCACACTAATCACACACACACACACACACACACACACACACACACACACACACACACAAAAACATCCCAAATGTCATTCAGCGACTCAACAAGAAGAGGCAATACACACAAGAAGTGATAATTATATGAAGGAACTGTTTGTGCTCAGAGAATTATAGAGTAAGAAATAGGAGTTTTTTGAGGAAGGAGAGTGTTTCTACAGGTGGTTTGTCAGGCCCACTCACCTGTGTGAGGCACACTTCATAAATGCACAGTGACTACGTTAACATGGACACTAATAATTCGATTTTAATTCGATTAAGACAATACTCTGATTAAGAGTCTACCATGTAAACAGCGATTTTTGATTAATTTAATCAGATTAAGGTCGTAATTGAACTAAAGACAAATCAAATTAAATTAAGACATAAAGTGCAGTACATACATGTAAACACCTTAATCGAACTATTACCGTCATGTAGGATTTTAAGCCGCTTTTTGCGACAGGGTAGTCCACACACACACACACACACACACACACACACACACCCAGACACACACACACATGCACGGCTGATTGACACTCTTTGCACCTACCGAGTCAGTGCAGATCACAGACACCTGCATCATGAAATGCAGAGTTTTTTTTTCTTCCATTGCGGTATGAACTTAAATTAAAACAACTTATCCAGCAGTTCATAGTTGCATCCAATATCTCGTTAGTCACGGTGGGTTTGCATGAAATGTTCATACATGAAAGTAAAAAAGTGCCAAACTGCAGTTAAAGTCAACAAATTAAAAATGAAACACCCGAAATTACATGAAACTCCAGAGGAAAAGCGGATAGCGCGGTGATGCAATGACATTAATCGAATTATGTGCTATAACATGTAAAACGTGATCATGAAAGTAACACTCAAAAAGCAACTCATGTAAACACCTCAGTCTTATTATTCTCGTAATTAGATAAAAGCAAATAATTTGATTACTGATGTCCATGTAAACGTAGTCACTGTTTTTGAAAGAGATATTGAGTTATTGTTAGAAAGTGTCTGGTGCAAAAACTGCTGCAAGTGTCGATTAAAGCATCAGAGAGAAGAAAGAGTGTGTTCTCTACAGGTGATTTGTTAAGCCCACTCACCTGTGCGAGGCACACTTCATAAATGCACAAAAAAAATTAACAACATAAAACCTCAAGTCTACATGGTGGCTCAGTGCAAGAAGGTCGCTTCATATGCTGGATAAGCTTGTGGTTCATTCCGCTGTGGCGACCCCTAATTAATAAAAGAACTAAGCCGAAAAGAAAATGAATGAATAAATGAATAAAATCTGAAAAACAAACCTGAAGGGTGTGTATATGAAGCGGGTTGTGTTGTGCTGGACAGTTTTTTGTATTTTTGGGTCCTCTGAAAAAATCAGCCAGTCCAAATGATGGGATTTGCTCCCATAAACGCCTGATCCTGACGGCTCGAAACACAAGAGCACTGCAGCAACACTACTGAGCACCGGCAAACCCTGATCTGCACAAACACACAGCAATCACACAGCACACATGTCAAATTTAGACTTTTTAGAATATATTCGTTATTTGATTACATTCATCGGCTCACTTTAGGAGTAGTCTGAAGTAACATCCCATTCATTCCTATCCATTAAAATTGTTTATTGCAGGGGTCTCAAAGTGCCGGGTCATGAACCATTTACGGCCTGGCCTCCTCCTTCCACCGACCCGCAACTGATGTCAAAAATATAACGAGATTCGGCCCGCCAAAACATATATTTTTGAACCTCTGTCATTGTTGTTCAGTCGCATCTAGCCACTTGTGGTTTTGACCCACCACCTAGTCAACATTTAAGTGAAGTTTAATTATAAACTAATTTCGAGAGGATCACATGCTTATGATTGCTTGCAGCCGGCCCGCATAATTTAATTTATTATTCACCAATCAGACGATTCCTAAGCCACTATAAATACCCTAAGTTCCATATAACAGCCATCTTCGTTTTGAAGAATCCCCCTTCCACCCCTACTCCTCCTCTTTTCCTAGATGGGTGGTACAGTGGCCCAGTGGTTAGCACTGTTGCCTCACAGCAAGAATGTCACTGGTTCGAGTCCTTACCAAGCCAGTCAACGTTTCTGTGCGGAGTTTACATGTTCTCCCGGTGCTCACGTGGGTTTCCCCTGGGTTACCCGATTTTCTCACACCGTCCAAAATCATGCAACTTAAGTTAATTGACTAATCCAAATCGGCACCATAGACATGGTAAGTAGTTATCTCTTAAGACCAATCACTATCTGTTTATCAGCTACTACAGCAGGGGAGTTCTCGAGATCTACCTGAGCTCAAACTCCCCTCTCAGCTTGCAAATGGGAAGGAGCCCCGGGCTTGAGGATCTTATGAGCTCAGGGCTCTCTCCCAGGACAGCATGCCAAACAAGCTTTATAATCAAACATCAGCTAAATGTGAACTCTTGAAAGTACTGCATTCAGATTAGTTTTACTTTCATTTTCTCTCAGTGTACGATCGAGAGTAACACACATGCGTTTTATTTCATTGGCTGATTTAAACATTAAAACATACGCATGTCCATAAGTGCTCTATTTTTACTAAAGTTCTTTTCTGTAAATATTTAAAGGTAGTTTATTTATTATCAGTTTTATACCACTAGAATTTTGTTGTACAAACACTTCTTCATGGCTTACACGTTAGGCTGGTGGTGTAACAAATATGATAATTTTGCTACCATTCCATTCAAATGGTCTCATGTAATAGATTTTTCTCATATGCTTATTAAGATTTGATAAGAACTATGTACATTCGCCAAATTGTACTGCTAGTTGAATTGTTAAAGTGAATGTGAATATGTACATAGGCTACTTTTCTACTTTTTGTTGTAGTTTTACAAAAAAAAGAACGATGTTGAGAAGAACAATTGGCAGTAAAGTCACTTAAGTTACCCAAACTGCTTTCTGCTGTTCTTATGCTATTGGGACAATACAATTGGTTGGGACAGAATAATGATCATTATGCCTATTATTTGTAGTATTTTCAATTTCAATTTAAATTAACGACCCCTTCAATATGTACAACAAGAAACAAAAAGCTGGAGTTTTGACTGAATATACTCTGTGAAAGAATTATGAGTGTTTGTTTAACGTTCAGCCATACACACAACAACCACAGATATATTTCAACAGCTGATGTGTGACACAATAAACGTGCTGATTTGCATCATCACTGGTGACAGGTAATGCTTGAAATATACAGTTGAAGTCAGAATTATTTGCCCCCCTTTGAATATTTTTTCTTTTTAAATTATTTACCAAATGATGTTTATCAGAGCAAGAAAATTTTCACAGTATGTCTGATAATATTTTTTCTTCTGGAGAAAGTCTTATTTGTTTTATTTTGGCTAGAATAAAAGCAGTTTTTCATTTTTAAACACTATTTTATGGTCAAAATGATTAGCCCCTTTAGGCTATTGTATTTTTTTTGCGATAGTCTACAGAACAAACCATCATTATACAATAACTTGCCTAATTACCCTAACTTGCCTAGTTAACCTAATTTTCCTATTCAGGCTTTTAAATGTCACTTTAAGCTTTATAGAAGTGTCTTGAAAAGTATCTATCATGGCAAAGATAAAATAAATCAGTTATTAGAAATGAGTTTGTGGCGAGGGGGCATGGCCGAGAGCCGTAGGAGAGAAACGAGGCCCGCCACAGATAAGATACACCTGTGGCGTGCACCTGCCTCCAATCCCACGGAAGGAGCTCTGGACTATAAGAGGAGGAACGATGGCAGAGGAGAGAGAGAGAGGACCGGGCCCGGACATATTGTTTTACCTTTGCTTTCAGTTTGACGGCAGTCTCCGTGAGGAGCTGCCGTCCGTTTAATTTGATTTAGACGGCAGTCAACGTGAGGAGATGCCGTCCCTTTTATTAATAAATATTTCTTTAAAACGTCGTCAGTTCTCCGCCTTCTTCTTCCCGGCGGCCATAAACTTTATTACAGAGTTATTAAAACTATTACGTTTAGAAATGTGTTGAAAAAAAATCTTCTCTCTGTTAAACAGAAATTGGGGGAAAAAAATAAACAGGGGGGCTAATAATTCTGACTTTAACTGTAAAGCTCATGTCTGTTGTCCTAAGATGCATCATTTACATCAGGTTTTCACCTTTTTCTTGTGCCTAAATGTTAAAACGGCTCTCCTATGAATTGGCAGTCACTGAAATGGCCCCCCGCCAATTTGAGTTTGAGACCCCTGCTTTACTATATTTTATGAAGTTGATGTTTATGATATATGCTTACATTTTATTGAGGAAAAAAAGTTTAAAATGTAAAATAAAACAAGGAAAATGTTTATTAATTAAATAAAACAGCAAAAATAAATAAATAAACGAATAAATAAACAAATAAAAGCGTGAATACACCATAAACACACAGACACCCCATAATATAAATGTTTGTACTTTAATAACTTTTTTTTGTCTTTTTTTACTAGTTATTTTTCAATATACTAGCATTCAGATTAAGATGAAATTTGTATATAAAATTATATAGAATAAATATATAAAAACAGAATATTTTACAATTATAATACATGTTTATAGGACGGCACGGTGGCTCAGTGGTTAGCACTGTCACCTCACAGCAGGAAAGTCGCTGGTTTGAGTCCTGGCTGGGCCAGTTGGAATTTCTGTTTGTATGTTCTCCCTGCGTTGGCGTGGGTTTCCTCCGGGTGCTCCGGTTTCCCCCACAGTCCAAACACAAGCGCTATACGTAAATTGGATTAACTAAATTGGCCGTAGTGTATGAATGTGTGTGTATGGGTGTATCCCGGTACTGGGTTGCGGCTGGAAGGGCATCCGCTATGTAAAACATATGCCGGAATAGTTGGCGGTTCATTCCGCTGTGGTGATCTCTGATAATCAGAGCCGAAGGAAAATGAATGAATAAATGATTCCTGTCTATATGTATATGTGTTATTTATAATTAACTAATTCCCAAACCAAAAAATGTAAAGTACACAACCTGGTACATGTGAACACACTCTTAGACACCACAAACAAGTCTAAACAAGAAGAAATTTCCAAATCAAACACACACTCACCAGCTCTGGATTCATTGGAGATCAGATACATGCCGTCCGCTCCTGTGCTGCCGCTGATCGGGACGCTCCAGACTTGAGCATCTTCTCCGAAAAACACCAGGATCAGTCCGTTCAGAGCGGTGGATGGCGGGCCGCTCAGCTCCACAAAGAAGCAGTCCTGCGATCGGTTCTTTCCAGAAAACCCACTCCACTCGCTGATGATCAGACCCCCGGGGGCTTGCAGAGGACAGGCATTCGGCTTCCTCGGTGTTGGAGACGCGACCTGAGCACACATGCAGGAATAAAGACACATGCATTTGGCAGGGTTTCTGCAGTTCAAGTTAAATTTAAGACTTTTTAAGACCTTTTTAAGACCATTATGAAGCAAATGTCAAAAATGCTTTTTCGAATGGCATGGTTTGGCCAATGAAAAAGATATTAACTTGCTATTGAAACCACATATTTAAATTTGTCAAAACTAGCAAAATCTAGTTAAAATATTGACAAGTTTAAATAATAATAATAATAATAATAATAAACTAAATGCATGTACAACAGTCTGTCTAAAACACATGGAGAACTTTTAAACGTTAATTTAAGGAAGATGACTACACCATGTTGGTAAATTGGGATCAAATATTTAACTTTTGTTAAAAGTTTTCATTCATTCATTTATTTTCCTTCGGCTTAGTCTCTTATTTATCAGGAGTTGCCACAGCGGAATGAATCACCAACAATTCCAGCATATGTTTCACACAGAGGATGCCCTTCCAGCTGCAACCCAGTACTGGGAAACACCCATACACACTCATTCTCACACACACTCATACACTATAGCCAATTTAGTTTATTCAATTCACCTATAGTGCATGTGTTTGAACCGGAGCACCCGGAGGAAACCCAGGCCAACATGGGGAGAACATGCAAACTCCACACGGAAATACCAACTGGCCTAGCCAGGACTCAAACCAGCTACCTTCATGCTGTGAGGCGAGAGTGCTAACCACTGAGCCACCGTGCCGCCCCAGTTAAACGTTTTGGATGAATTTATTTGTGATTGGTCGGCAGGGTGACTTTATATAGACAGAGGAAAATTAAGAGCTGTGTAAAATGATTTAAGACCTACAACACAAAATTTCAGTCAATTTAAGACCTTTTAAGGACTAAAATTATAATTTTTTTAATTTAAGACTTTAAGACCCCACAGACACTCTGATTTGATCACTACAGTAGTGATGCGCAGAGGTCGGGTAATAAAAAAATACATTATGATTAATTGCGGGTGGGTCGCGGGTGAATGTAGAGGGTCATAGCAGTTGACCAGCAAAAAAGCAGAGAGTGGAATTTTTTTAAAACCATTTTAAGGTCAATATTATTAGCCCCTTTAAGCTATATTTTTTTTCGATAGTCTACAGAACAAACCATCGCTATACAATAACTTGCCTAATTACACTAACCTGCCTAGTTAATCTAATTAACCTAGTTAAGCCTTTAAATGTCACTTTAATCTGTATAGAAGTGTCTTAAAAATTATCTAGTCAAATATTATTTACTGTCATCACGGCAAAGATAAAATAAATCAGTTATTAGAGATGAGTTATTAAAACTATTATGTTTAGAAATGTGTTGAAAAAATCTGCTCTCAGGAGGGCTAATAACTGTATCTTAAACTGTTTATATAAATATAGGGTTGGGTCGATAAACGATGCCATCGAAAACGATCCATGTCCACACTGGCGTTTGATCCAGCATTTCTGTACAGCCCTCCTTCCACACTATACCACTGAAACGCACATCACGTGACTACAACACACACACACACACACACATACACAGTCATGCACTGCAGCGCCTAAGCTCCAGCAGTCACCTCAGAGAGCAGTGCACGTTGGACAGTTTATCAAGGATGTACCGCTGCATCGTTTCTCACTATTGTTGTTAATCGTGATATTTAATTAATCTTATATCTATCTAACAACTATTTGGTCTTTTGAATCTATCAGGTAACGTGTCACAGCATCAGTACACTCCTTCAGTCTTTCGCTTTCACGCTTGTGCTTAGTAATTTTAGCAAAAACCTCAGATACAGTTAGTTGGTTCCTGTTGTTTGTGCACTATTTTTACCAACCAAGTTTGTTGACGCCATTTTAACGACACAGATCACTCTGACTATTCATGCCAGAGTCCCGCGGAAAAAGTGACTGACAGGTGGTAATTTGTGTGTAACGCATCTTTATTTATTTATGATTTGGTCATGGTTACAAATAATTAATTCCTTATGAATTAATTCATTATTCATAAATAATTTATTCACCACCACCTACGACGACGATGCCATCGTCCATCACAATGTTTTACATTAGACATCGTACGATGCCAAATTGGTCGACATTGCCCAAACCTAATATGAAAAATACAAATTAATATACAAAATTTTAGAAAAATGCATTAGACCTCAGAAGAATTAAAAACTCTAAATTCTCTCACCATGAAAGCGCTAAGGTTGCGTGTGCTTGTGCCGCAGCGGCTGAGGGTCTCGTCTGTGGCTAAAGCGCTGATGTCCTCCAGCAGAGGGAGCTGTCCTGGAGTCAGAGCCTCCGTCAGCTCAGAGACCCTCTTATCAGACCCTCGCGTGCGGTAAACCACTGCATCCAGCAAACCACTGACCGGGATATCCAGACCCTCCTGAGACGGAGGAGCCCTGCTGCGGTACAAGGCCACAGCATCAGGCCCGTTCTGAATGGTGTTGGATGGGATTCTTATGTCAGGGGCCACCTTAGAGCTACCGATCTGGAAAAACAGAATAATAATTATAGATAGATGTGCTAAACTTGACACAGGGCAGTTGCTAGGTCATTCTGAGTGGTTATGGGCATTTATTTGAATGAAATAAAAACAAAAAAATAAAAATTTGATGATTTTATTAATATGTTATGATATTTATAATCTAGTATGCTCTATAATCTAGATATTTTTTTGACATCAATCTTCATCTTCTGACCAATCAAATGCTCTCTAGTGTCTGACATGCCCCGCCCCCTTCAAGATACTTCTCATTTGCTTTTCTTTTGTTGCGCTTGAGCTCAACCGCTCTCACTCGCAGAGCTGTGATAAATACAAAACGCTATTGGCTGTTTTGTGCAAATGGGAGGAGCTACTCTATGCCCTGCCCTCTCTATAAAAAACTTTACAAGATCTTTAATTGGAACTCAACCATGTGACTTTTTTGCACCACATTGTAAGTATGCATGAACTCACCAGGAAATATCCGTCATCATTGGTGTAATATCCGTTCAGCTCCAGTTCATAATACACCAGTCCAGTCTGTCCATTGATCATCACCAACCAGATGAAATCCAGTGACATACGGGAGCCGGACGAATGCCACAACTCTATAAACTCCTCATCCTCAGCTCCTCCAGGAGAATCGGTATTGATCTCGTTCAGCAGGAAATCAATATGGCTATGAATCGGGGGCTGGATGTGTCCCGACCCTGTAAAAGAGGCTGAAACAACAAGCCCACATGAATAAATAGTATATTACTTTATAATCTATAGGAACAAAGAGTATATAGGAATAAATAGAATAGTTTTTTATAGTATATAGGAATAAATAGTATAGTAATTTATAATCTATAGGAATAAATAGTATAGTAATTTATAATCTATAGGAATAAATAGCATAGTAATTTATAATCTATA
>CAIGQZ010032287.1:4690754-4742686 GCA_903798205.1 Danio tinwini
GGAATAAATAGTATAGCAATTTATAATCTATAGGAATAAATAGTATATAGAAATAAATAGTATAGTAATTTATAATCTATAGGAATAAATAGTATAGTAATTTATAATCTATAGGAATAAAGAGTATAGTAATTTATAATCTATAGGAATAAATATTATAGTAATTTATAATCTATAAGATTAGTAATATAAACAACCAAATACAGTACAGTTTTTCTGCTATACTATATGCTATATTATACTACTATATATTATATATATATATAATACACACACATCTAATGTCAAAACAAACTTTTTATTTTGGATGCGGTTAATCTTTGCCCAGCCCTAGTATTTACTTTAAATGACTATAGTATATTGAAAATAGTTCATTTATTATTTATTACCTAATTTATTTCATATAGAGACTTTATATGAATAAATATGGTTCTGTTAAACATACTCATGTTAAGCGGACAGGACTGAAACCAAACGCAGTCATTGGCTTTTCCGGGACTTCTGGGTCTCAACACAAACAGTCCTGGATCTCTCGTCCATTCGGCGACACCACATCGACTGGCATGAACACCTGCTGTCAGGAAACTGCAGCACACAAACATGAATAAATATTTACTAGAACACACAATAAACCCTGCTGCACTCTATGGCACTTGCTGATCACCTGTCTGCGAGCATGAAGGCTTTTCTCCCTGGTATGAGTGTCTCTGTCAGGTTGTTTCCAGGCATGTGTGAAGAGTCACCATAAACAAAGGCATCGATTGGCTGCTCATGGCTGAGGGGGCCGTCCTTAGGGAAGTCTGATGCTAAGCCTTTATACAACGCCAATGCTGCAGTCTGTGGCACTGAAAGATCAAATAGCACATATTATATAATGTTGATCAATTTAAACGTTATAGTTTGAGTAAAGATACATTTAGAAAATACCTAAAGTGAAATAAGACTAAAACAAAAATGAGAAAAAAATGAATCCTAATCTTATTCTTTTGAGAACTTTATTTAAATGGGACCTATTATGCAAAAATTAACTTTCTTAAGGGGTTTAAACACAGTTGTGTGGTCAGAGTGTGTAAATATATCCAGCTTCTAATGGTAAAAATAAATACATTTTATTTTTTATAATCACACTTGATAAAAACAGTCGACAGAAACACTTTGATTGACATTCCCCCTTTGTACATGTGGGGAAAAGGGGGAAAGCCCCGCCCACTAGTGACCATCTCTCCCTCATTAGCATAAACAGCTCTGAGTGAGAAGCAGCCGTCTGCCATTAGAGTTAATCCTTTAAATTGCACTCAATACTAGTATCTTCCTAAATAATTAGTAAAATATTCTGCACCCATCAATATGGCTGAGACAAAATTATTTAGTTATTGGAAATGAAAGTTTTTATGTTTAAAAATGTGTTCAAATTCAAGCGGTTTTCATTAATTTGACATTTTATTCAATTAAATTGATCAAAATTAAGCCAAAAATAGAAAAACTAAACTATTATTGTTACTTTAATAACCTAATGAAATATAATTAGAATTAAAATAAAATGAAATAAATTAAAGATAAACTAATCTATTAAAAAAATTAAGTACAATGATTACTAAACAAATACAATGACAACCACTAAAATTAGACAAATTGAAACAATTATAAAAGCATATAAAAAAATAGATCTCACTTTGTATTAAGTGGCCTTAACTACTATGTACTTGCATCAAAATTAATACAATGTACTCACTGTGTTCATTATGTACTGCAGAACACTTGTGGTGCTCTTACAGATGGGATACAGGTACAGTTAAGGACAGGTTTGGTGGCATGTGTAGGTTTAAGGGTGGATTAAAGTGTAAGGGGTGGTCAACAATGTAATTAAAGATGTAATTACAGATGTAATAACGTGCATGTATTTAATCAATTATATTTAATCACCATTTCCACTGAGTGGTACGGTTCGGTACGAGTTACCTTTAACAGGCTTGTATCTCCACTGCCAAAGGGTGGGGCCAAAAGAAACCACTCACGCTTTTAGACGGCCTCGTAAACAACAAGAGAACATACAGCGAATTCAGTTCTTCATCTTGGCTTTGTTGATGTTAAAGACAACGACAAGGTTTGTTTAAGCTCACGTCGACCATGGCTCATTATTATATCTATATATTTTTATGGTCTAATGTCTTGGCTGTGTATTTAAAAATGGCGCTTCCTTTGTTTTCATTATCCTGGCTTGTGCACGCGCTAGTGACGTTTGTCTGTCAACTAATAACATTTAGTTGCGCTTCTAGCTCAACCTTTTGGTACCCTTATGGCCCGTTTCCACTAAATGGTACGGTATGGTACACTTTTATGGCAGTCTCCAGTCAAAAGCCGTACCGAACCGTACCCCTTTTTCGGCACCCTTTCAAAAGGGTACCAAACACGAGAAAGTGTACCAAAAGGCGGAGCTAGAATGCTATTGGTTTACAGAGATACGTCATTCGCCCACGCAGCAAGCCAGAATGAAAACAAAAAAGCCGCCATGTTTTAATACACAGCCGAGAGATTACAGCGTAATGATTTATACATATAATAACGAGCCTTGGTTGACCCGGGCTCAAACAAACCTTGTTGTCGTCTTGATGAACAGCCACAAAGCCAAAAAGAAGAGCAGATTTTACCCTGTGCCCCGTAGTTTTTTTGCGAGCCAGTCTGAAGACCGAGCGGTTTTGCTTTCTTGCTTGCGCTCACGCGCGTCTATATTTGAAATAACAAACTTCTTGAGCTGATGATAATAACGTGCGCTTGATTATTGACGTGCTTTTGAAACATGATCCTGTCAAAAACTGACAAACGCAAAAAAAAAAAAGGAGAAGCCGGAAAAAAAAGGAGCACATTATTTTTTCAGCAAACGTGAACAAACTGCCATGTTTAACTATTATCATCACCCTTTGGACTATTATGAACTCGTAATGATGGAATTACTTTCTAACAAGAGGCTACACGTGCTGCTGAAGATTACAGGCACATTTAATCATGAGAGGTTTGCATTGACTATGGGCTCTACAGTATATTGTGTTGTTTTGAACCTAAATAAGGACTAAATGTATGCTGTGTGTAGTTTTTCTGTAAGTGGTAACATATCGGAGACTGTAATGGTCTGTATGTGTTTATATATGTTGCATTTATTTATTTATTTTATATAATTGCAGACATTACAATAGGCTATTTCACACTGTCATTGATCTGCAGTTATAATCAACTTATGTTCATAGAAAAGTTAGTAATAAACATTTATACAGAAGTATTTATGTGTGTGAAGCATCTGTTTTGTACGAAGTGCTTCTCATATATGTGAGCAACCCGTACAGCTTTACTTTAAACATTTCTCGAGCGAAAATGGCATAGACTGAACTTTCTGTAGTATGCCACGCTCACCAAAAGAGTACCATTGGTACCCTTTTAGCAGTCGAAACGCAAGCCTGATAAAGGTGACCCGTACCGACCCATAAGGTATCATACTGTACCAGTCAGTGGAAATGAGCCATTATGTTAGCTTTGTAAAGGGTACCCAAACGTTTCTACAGTACGGTTTGCTTTTTGGTACCTTTTGACAGTGGAAATGGCCATAAAAGTGCACCGAAGTGTACCATACCGTACCACTCAGTGGAAACAGGCCATAAGGCCACTTAATATAAAGTGGGACCAGAAAATACATTGGAAATACTTTAGTTGAAAAAAAGTGTCTTCTCTACCTGTCAAAGCAGCAGTATTTACAGGTACGGTATAGATTCCAGCTTCTTTAGCACTGAACTCAACACTCAAGCTAATCAGATCGGTGGTCACGTCATAAAGCACCAAAGTGAAGGATCCGTTTGCCTTCCCGACACTGAGCTCCACAACACCCCTCCGCTCAGACCCGCTAACATCCACTTCACTGATCCAGATGTGTCCAGGCGTTGGCGGAGGACAGTGATTAACCCACGCGGGTGTAGGAGCACCAGTGGAAAACGTCCAGAGGTTTCCAGACTCCCAGCAGCGCTGAATAGACTCGTCCCCTTCCAGAGCCGATTCATCCTCCAGGTATGGAATCGAACCTGGAGTTAAAACTGACGCAAGACCATCAGCGCCGTCAGAGGATTTACGAGAAGTGTATACAATCGCATCCACTAATCCGACTCCCGAAACCTGTCCTCCTTCAGGAACTGGAGCCCAATTGGGTCCGTAAAGAGCGATGGCGTCAGGCCCGTTCTGGACAGAGTTGGGTGGAAGAGAGATGGCAGGACGGGGATTTAGTTCAGCAGATCCTACTAGGAAAAAACCTCTCTTATCCGTGTGGTGTCCCTTTAAATCAATGACCCGGTAGGCCACATCACCATTGCCATTATAAAACACAAGTGTGTATCCATCCAGAGAAGTAGGGTTCGTCCCGTCATAATAAAGCTCCACAAATTCCTGAGTGTCCAGTTTGGGGTTATCACAATTCACCTCACTGATCATTAAACATGGGGTTGTGTCTTTAAAAAGGCATATGAGGGTCAAAAAGGACAAGTTGAGATTGATGTGCATGATTGCTGCCTGGCCTGAAACTCTCAGCACGTCCTGCTAAACTACAGCTGGAGAAAAACAGAAGAAAGGTTATTACTTAAAGGGACAATTCACACAAAAAGTACAATTCTGTCATCATTTGTTCCAAGACTCTTGGATTTTTTTTCTTCTGTTGAACACAAAGGAAGAGATCTTGAAAAACGTTGAAACCTGTAGCCATTGACTTCCATTGTATGATTTCAAAATAACATTAGCACTATTTATTTGATTGTGGACAATGTTGCTGAATTGTACACTTAGCCTACTCCTGAATCTATTGGGACAGTTACTCAAAAATTGCTAATTATTAAATTAACTAAAGTTGTTTTTATACATTTTCTTTTCGGCTTAGTCCCTTTATTAATCTGGGGTCACCACAGCGGAATGAACCACCAACTTATCCAGCACGTTTTTACGCAGCGCATGCCCCTCCAGCTGCAACCCATCTCTGGGAAACATCCACACACACTCATTCACTACGGATCATTTAGCCTACCCAATTCACCTGTACCGCATGTCTTTGGACTGTGGGGGAAACCGGAGCACCCGGAGGAAACCCACGCGAACGCAGAGAGAACATGCTCCACACAGAAACGCCAACTGACCCAGCCGAGGCTTGAACCACCAACCTTCTTCCTGTGAGGCGACAGCACTACCTACTGCGCCAATGCATCACCTAAAGTTGTTTTTGTTATTTAAATTTTTTTTGATTGAGGTAAAGTTGCTTTTATGTTTGCATATTTATTCTTTTTTTTACCTGTGACATGATCCCTATATTGTTTACTACGCTACTTTAAAGAGACAATAATGAACCCTACATCAGGATCACTTCCTCAACCGACCACTCACCCATTACACTCACCTCCTCAGAAGTCTACACCGCACTGAGTCGGATCAATGTGCGTAAGGCTGCTGGACCAGACGGTATTCCTGGGGGTGTCCTCAAAGCATGTGCAGAACAGCTTGCTGGGGTATTCACAGACATTTTCAACCTGTCCCTTAACCTAGCAGCTGTGCCAACATGCTTTAAAACCACCTCTATTGTGCCAGTGCCGAAACACTCCAGCCCAACATGCCTGAATGACTACCGCCCGGTAGCACTCACACCCATCATCATGAAGTGCTTTGAGCGGTTGGTCCTGGCACATCTGAAAGACTCTCTGCCATCCACACTGGACCCACATCAGTTTGCCTACCGTGGCAACAGGAGCACAGAAGATGCAGTCTCCATAGCACTGCACTCTGTACTCACACACCTGGACAATAAAAACACTTATGCACGAATGCTGTTTGTTGACTTCAGCTCAGCATTCAACACTGTCATACCCTCTAAGTTAATGATCAAACTTAGAGACCTGGATATAGACACGTCTCTCTGTAACTGGGTTATGGACTTTCTGACTAACAGACCTCAGAATGTTAGATCAGACCACATTTGCTCCACCACCGTCACACTCAACACTGGTGTACCACAGGGCTGTGTGCTGAGCCCTTTCCTCTACTCCCTTTTCACCATCGACTGTAGGCCTGTGAACAGATCCAACGTCATCATCAAATTTGCAGATGACACCACAGTGATTGGTCTAATCAGCAACAATGATGAGACTGCCTACAGGGAGGAGATACAGCATCTGGCCACGTGGTGCACCAACAATAATCTGCTCCTTAACACCGACAAGACCAAGGAGCTCATTGTGGACTTCAGGAAGGGACGAACAGGCTCACATGATCCCATCTACATCAATGAGATGGCCGTCGAGCCTGTATCATCCTTCAAGTTCCTGGGGACCCACATCTCCAAGGACCTTTCCTGGACCATCAACACCTCCAGCCTGGTCAAGAAGGCTCACCAGCGCCTATTTTTCTTAAGGCAACTTAAGAAGAACCAGCTGTCATCAGCCGTCTTGGTGAACTTCTACCGCTGCACAATAGAAAGCATCCTGACGAACTGTGTCACAGTCTGGTATGGAAGCTGCTCTGTTGCGGAGCGTAAGGCACTGCAGCGGGTGGTGAAAACTGCCCAACGCATCACAGGGACCACACTGCCAGCCATAGAGGACATCCAGAGGAAACACTGTCTGCGCCGAGCACGCAGTATTCTTAAAGATTCCTCTCACCCTGCTCACAGACTGTTTTCTCTCCTGCCTTCTGGCAGGCGCTTCAGGCTCCCCCGGACAAAAACCAGCAGACTAAAGAACAGCTTCTTCCCCAGAGCTGTCTCCCTCTTGAACTCTGCTCCCCACTGACTTTTTGCCCCCCTAATACACCCCACTCTCCTCTCCTCATAACTCAGACTCATCATAATCACTGCACTACTTAACATTTGCACATTTAAAAATTGCACATATTCATTGCACTGATTCATTTATTTGAACTGTACACACCTACTGCACATGTACATTTGTAAATTATGTACACATCCACTGTACATATACATTTGTAATTATGTTTATCTATCTGCACACTTCTGATTATTAATAGCAACCTGTACATTTATTCATCTATTGTAAATCTCTGTTCATAGCTAACACAACCTGTATATAATGTTCATAGTACATCCATTTGTAAATATCACCAGAATTTTTCTATAACTGCACTTTATAACTTATACCTGTATCCTGCACTTGCTGCTATTGCACTCCTGGTTAGACCTAAACTGCATTTCGTTTCCTTGTACTTGTACATGTGTGATGACAATAAAGTTGAATCTAATCTAATCTAATCTAAATATTAGGTCTGAAATAACATGCAAGTATGACTTCAGAACAACATTAGCACTATTCAGCGTTGCCAGACGTACAATAATTATTGTATATGTAGGATAATTTCGACCTCTGTACGATCAATAATGAAAAAAATCCTATAATGTACGATCATTTCAGAGTTTTATGGCATTTAAACAGAATTTCATTGTTATCTTAGGGCTTCTATACTTATTGATCTAGCTGCATCTTTTGTCTACTGTCTGTGGGCATGTTTTCTATGCCATCTTACGTCACATTTTCTCAGCCAATCAATGTGGAGAATGGCTCTCTCTCATGAGTTAAAGAGCCCCTATTATACATTAAAAAAGGTAATATTTCTGCTTTATGGGTCTTCAACAACATACTGAGATGCATGCAAGGTCAAAAAACACTTTCATGGTCTTTATTTATTTTTACCTAATTATCCCAGCGACTCCCATAGGAATCGTTCAGTGATTCATTTGTTCCCAAACCCCTCCTTAGCATGAAGCTAATCTGCACTGATTGGACTGATGACAGCCTGTTGCGATTGGTCGACAGTGTTCAGCGCAAGACAGTAAAATTCCCAGTGCGGTTTAGCAAGCCCCCGGGTCTCCAACATTGGTATAGGACTCGATCGCAACAGACGCCGGAAACACGCTTCAAAGTGAAACTTACTTACACCACAGTACACAGTACCCGGTTCTCAATAGTGTTATTCAGGCAACTCACCCCCGAAAGCCGTGCAGTTAAACACCACAAATGCATTTAAATCCGTAAACAAAGCAGCACGCGTAGCGTTTTTAACTTGGCGTTAGACACAATGTGAGAATATAGAGTTAACCTGATACAGTGCAAGAGGTTACAAGTAACAACACAATTAAATACATACTTTACAAGCTGGAGAAAACAAGGAGGCAGCTATTTACTAACACTTATGAAATGTGTCATGGGCCAAGTCTGATTTCATTAATTATCTTTCATTTTGGAGCTTTTCTCCCTTCTCAGCTGTAGATCATTTCTATTTGCAATCATTGTCGTGGCACCTCTTGGTAAAGTGTTTATGTTCTCAGGGTTTGCCCAAAGATCACATCCCCAGCCAGGGGGTTGTAGCCTTACTAGCGACCCTCCTCTGTCTTCTGACAAGCTATCTTTGCGGGCTACCATTGCGATTACCCTGAGCCTTCTTTCCAGTGCTGTGCACCAGCCTAAAGCCCAGCGTACCTAATAAACTGGCCTTATTTTGCACGTGTTACACCCATAGACTGTAAAAGATACACCAAATTCCATTGTATTCTGTGACCCTAGTAGGTGCTGTTCTCACTGTTTGGCTTGAACTGGCTCAGGCGGATTGGACATGCAAACAGAGTACATACCCTCAAGTGAATGCGCTGGAATGAACTGTTTAACACTAGTATCTATAAAATCCCTTGTATTTTACACAAATAAATTTAATGTTCTTTAAATGCAAACAACATTGCAAACTTATGACTTCAAGATCTGTATGTCTTTGCTGTGTTAGTGAACTAGGCTTATGTTTCATATCCACGTCACGCCGAAACAGCTAAAGACTCGTTATCAAGACGATTCATTCCAACCACTATGAGTCGACTCTTTTTTTAAATCAATCAATAGTTTTAAAAACTGTCCACTTTCAGATTTAAGCTTTAGCTGGATATTTTACTTCATTTAGATCTGTTACACACTACATGGAAGGTCATTTTCAAAAACCCATAATAGGGGCTTTTTAACATTCCTTGCTTAAGTCAGTAGTTTTCAGGTTGAGGTCAATCGTTTAGCCTTACTAGCGCTCCTCCTCTGTCCTCTGACAAGCTATCTTTGCGGGCTACCATCGCGATTACCCTCAGCCTTCTTTCCAGTGCTGTGCACCAGCCCAAAGCCCAGCGTACCTAATAAACTGGCCTTATTTTGCACGTGTTACACCCATAGACTGTAAAAGATACACCAAATTCCAGTGTATTCTGTTCCACACTACATGGAAGGTCATTTTCAAAAACTATAATAGGGGCTCTTTAACATTCCTGCTGCGAGCTGCCTTGCTTAAGTCAGTAGTTTTCAGGTTGAGGTCGATCGTTTAAGCAATAAAGTAAAAAAAAATTGTGCTGAAAAGGAAAGTGAGAAGGACGGGAGCTTGCCCTTGATGTTGTTGTTTTTCCTCATTCAAATGCGTTTTTTGTAAACGTG
Organism: Danio tinwini; assembly: GCA_903798205.1. Taxonomy (NCBI): domain Eukaryota; kingdom Metazoa; phylum Chordata; class Actinopteri; order Cypriniformes; family Danionidae; genus Danio; species Danio tinwini. Next base: position 4,700,237 of record CAIGQZ010032287.1, read on the forward strand.
TTTTTTCCAAAATCTCATTAAAACACAGCCACAAAATCAGCTCATTACAGATACTGTGAATAGGCTCGTGCACACCTCAATGTGTTAAAAATTCGGGAGGGTGCACTGTTTTCGAGCAAACCAGCACTATGCTGCTGCCCAATTTGTACCGCAAAATGAATCCCTCAACATCTGGCAACACGCAGGTATCCATTGACAGCGACTCGGAGGTAGTCTTTGAATCTTCCCACTAGAGTACGCCTATTTTATGTAATTTTTTTTACATATTGTGGTAATTCGCATGTTGTGTCAAAATGCTATTTGTCAAAATAATATCTGTATACTCTCCGTTTGACTCGTGTACAATAATTTTCCTCCAAATACGATAATTTTGAGGTTCTTGACATTTTTAATCTGGCAACACTGGCACTGTTTATTTGACTGTGCACAATGTTGTACTTTGACAGTCATTAGCTGCTAATATTGTTTTGCCTTTTTAGAGTTTGCAAACAATACTTTTCCGGAATTATATCATTAAGGAGAAAGTCAGAATGTGTGAATATAAATCCAACTTTACCTCAAATTTTCTATTATTTTTGCTCATATTCAGTCTTTATATATTAAAATACACAATTCATTTAATTAGCTCACATGACAAAATACTATAGTAAACACTAATAAATATTTTTGAAGCATAAAGTGTATTATACTGATGATATATATATATATATATATATATATATATATATATATATATATATATATATATATATTTTAGTTTTTACAAAACTTTGTTAATGAATGCTACGGCATACATTAGTATTATAGAAGCAGTTCACCCAAAAAAAAATTTATTTACTCACTATATACTCACCCTCAAGTGGTTTTATATAACATATATAGTTTTTTATTCTGTTGAACACAAAGGAAGATATTTAGAAAAATGTTGAAACCTGGAACCATTGACTTTCAAAGTAGTAAAACACTATAAAAGCAACCCAGGCTTGTTCTGATTACGTACTACTATATACATTTCTGGAGGGCATCAAATACGTTCCAGGAGGTCCGTTTTTTTGCAGTTTTTGTTATCGCAAATCCACCAGAGGCCGCTGTGTATGCTTTCTGAGATCTCAAATTTCTCTTGCGAGAGCCATTAGCGCCTGCTGTTCTCACGTAAATCCACTAGAGGCCACTGTCGACTGAATGACTGACTGTTTGATCGACCGACCAATGCCTCCACCCTCCTCCTTCCCTACACCCAACCAGTGGTGTAAAGTAACTAATTACAAATACTTAAATGACTGTAATTAAGTAGTTTTTCTCAAGAATTGTAATTTACTGAGTAGTTTAAAAAATGTGAACTTTTCCTTGAGTACATGTTTAGTGCAGTATCTGTACTTTTACTCCACTACTTTCCTTCAACCTGCAGTCACTACTTTATTTTTCTTGTCCATGGGGATTAGAAAAATCAGTCCTGAGATTCCTGTCCAATCAAATCGCACATACCATAGAAGGTAAATCGCATCATAATGAACTGCCTCAGGAGGTGTGCACTTCATAATTGCAGCAAACTGTTTGGAAGTATTAAAAGTGTCCATGAAGATAAAAATCTTAAAAATCTTTACGCACATTGAGCCAGAGACTGATTAAATGCATGTCACTGATGAGAAGATGATGGATGTTTACTGTATGATGACCGAAAGGGCCTTTAACACCCAGCAGGCACAGGACGTCAACATGACGTCTGATTGACGTTGAACTCTAACGTCATAATGGACTTTGCATTTTGTTTGGAAATAAAAATCAGGTTGACGTCAGAACTCAATGTCAGGTCAATGTCCAATGTTCAATCTAAAACCAACCAAATATTAACGTCTAATGATGTTATCGCTTGACGTTGTGTAAACGTTACCGCTATGACATCTATCAGACGTTGGATTTTGGTTGCCATACCTAATGAATAAATGTCAGTATTTGACGTCATATATGACGTTGGTTTAAGATGTTGGCTCAACGCTGGATTTTGGTCATTTTCTAACAACCTAAAATCAACTAAATATTAACGTCATTTGACGTCATTATTAGACATCAAAATAACGTTGTCCTTAGCTGCTGGCTTGGCAATTAATTTTGGTCACCTGACATCACAACCTAAATCTAACCTAATATTAATGTATTATGATGTTGTGTGCCTGCTGGGCAATAACTAAATGCACTACAGAATGTTACGTTTACACACACATGCACAAATTACATGTAAACATATCAGCTTTTGACAGCGTAATACTCACTAATCTTGAGTACTTTTGAAAGGGCTACTTTTTACTCATACTTTGAGTAATATTTACAACAGATACTTTTACTCTACTTGCACTACATTTTTAGGCAAGTAATAGTACTTTTACTTGAGTTCGATTTTTCAGTACTCTTTCTACCACTGCACCCAACCGATAGTGTTTTCAAAAGCACAGATTGACCAGCGCCCACTCCCTTCCCTAAACCCAACCGACTGTTTTAAAAAAACAATCCAGAAGCAGAAAAGCCCTCGTCTGATTTTTACCACATTTTCAGATTTTATCACATTTTCACCCTGTTATTTACTTGTTTATTTTATTTTTTGGCTTCTGTTTTTGTTTTACCTGCTTTCTGCAACCATTCTTCGCCAGACTCGAACCCCATCGTCAGGGTCAGCTCCACTCTGCGTCACAAATCCTCTGACATACGCGACGAGCACAAACTTGTAACAGTGGAAAAGCCATCCATACGGAGGTAAGTGGTCAGCTGCTAGCGTGAAAAGGAACGGCGTCACACCACCCCGTAGCGTTCATCTTAAAGGTGAAATGCAGCCATGCGTAATTCTGGCAACATATTTCACGATCTCCAGAAATGTATATAAGGCTACGTTTTCAGAATGATTTTCATCTATGTTGATGGAAGACCGGTTTGTGGAAATATCTTCATTTGGGTTTAACAGAACAAAAAAACTAACTGGTTTGGAACAATTGGACTCTGCACAAGACGTTTGGCCATAGGAGAAATGGTCGTGCCCAACTGAGCCTGGTTTCTCTCGAGGTTTTTTAAATTCTTTACTTTCGCCAATTGGTGAAGTTTTTTCCTCGCCGCTGTCGCCACTGGCTTGCATGGTTCGGGATCTGTAGAGCTGCGCATCGATGGAATTGCTCTTCAGTGTTTGGACTCTCAGTAGAGATTATTAACCCACACTGACCTGAGCTAAACTGAACTGAACTTAAACACTGAAAACTGAACTGACACAATTCACTATAAACTTCCATGTGAAGCTGCTTTGACACAATCTACATTGTATAAGCGCTATACAAATAAAGATGAATTAAATTGAATTTGATGAGTTTTCCATTCATATTTAATGAATTCATATTTATTCAACTCTAATAAATATGATTATACTCAAGTTTAAGAAATATTTGTCATTATGAACATTGTACCTCAGATTTGTGAAATAGTCATGTTTTGACAATGAAAACAAATCTCGCTTGTACTACTTTCAATTTAACTTGAGTAGAGATTTGACGTTGTGATAGTTATAGACACTGATTTTATTGTGATATTTTTTGGATATATCTCCTAGCCAGAGTTATTGAGTTTTACATATAACTCATTTCAGTAGATGTGAGGGAAGTGCAGTTCTTGAACTGTAGTTAAGTTTGAACTATGTGCCTAAATGCACAAGTTTTTGCACAATAATAGCTCATATATATGTGCTGCGTCATCAGCTGACCACAAACTCTACAGCAATCAGCTAATCTGGCTTCTGTTACACTTATGAATGCAACCGAGGCAGCGTCTGCTGTAAAAAAAAACCTTTCTAAAAAAAAAAAACTAACTAAAAATAATATAAATAGAAGAACCATTTTGTTTATAATATTTGCATTTAAAAAAATTATCATAAAAATATAATATAATTTAGTATATCATCACTGTAAGTAGTACAGGTCAGAATAAATATGTTTACACAAATATGTTAGGCTGAATGATGACTAAATGCTATTTCACTTATATATTTACATTTTATTTGCATGCAATGGATCATGTAAAAAATATCTGTTATTGCCTGTAGATTGAAATTCAAGGGTATTTTACATTTAGAATGTGCATAATGGCATTAAAACTTTAGATGTAAAATTATATAGTGAGAAGCATGGATATTGAATTAAACAAAGTAGTTTGAATCAATATATTGTCTTTGTTGGCCATCACCTTTTCATTAACCTAGAGATTTATTTATATATTACCAATAAGTTAAAAACTTTTTAAAATTGTAAAACCTTGATTAACAATGTTGACTAGAGATTTTAAAATGCTGTAAATAAAAAACAAATAAAATAAAAATAGGAAGAAAGAAAAAAAGTCCCTGATTGAGAAAATAAATGGGATTTTCACAGTCGCACTAGACATCCAAATAATGGACTGGACTCTTCATATTGCTATAGTAACAAAGAACTAGATCTTAAACATCCACTGCACTTAAAAGCCAGACTGTGCATGTTTAGAATAGCATACTACTTTAAACACTACGTCAGTTTGTGTATAGCTGTTAACACTAATTTTATGAATGCAAAAAATCTATACATTTCCATGAGAGTAGTGTGCAACAAAACCAAAGCAACGCACTCGATTTTAGAAATTATTTCACTTATTTTCACATAAACGTGAACAATCTCAACTGTTTATAATTAGGCGTTCGTGTTTGTCAGGCAACAGGATCACACGACACGTAATATTTCTCATGCCTAATCCAGTATACACTACATGCAGCATGCTAATATGCCACTCAAAACATACAACTCGATCGTCATTACGTCATAACGTGTATTTAAACGATTGTTTACAAATTTTCTGGACTCCACGCTGACGGGTACTGTACTGTGACTTGTTGCACACTAAAAACATCAAGAAACAAATGACGATCGCGTCAAACTAACATTTATTTACTTCACAACATCCACTACGAAAGCATTGTTTGTAGCTGAGAAACTAACATCTTAAAATACATTCATCTACAAGATATAGGAGGCTACTTCGCCATCACAAAAGACACACTCGATTTCGCAACAGTAAAAGTCACAGCACACTCGATCCGAGAAAGTGACAAAGAACCGAGTGAGATCCTCGCATGTGGTCGGTTTAACGGAGAAGTGTTGCTTACCGTGAATCCCGGTGCCCGTTCAGTGGCTCTAGAAGAGTTTGGCGGAGTTTCAGCAACTTTTATTTGTGTGGAGGAACCGATCTGATCCGGTCGGTCTGTCGGATCTCTTCCCCGCGAGTGTGGGCGGTGAATCTGGATGAATTCACGCACATTCCCGGAGACATAAATGCTACTTCCCAGAATGATGCCTCTGTCCTTTGTGTGCTATTGCTTCACTTGTGGATGCATCACTAACTGACTGAGTTGAAGTACACTTACTCGTGAACTACTTGGGACAATTACTCAAAAAAGTGCTACATATTATTAACAGGAAGTTGTTTTTGTTATGGCGGTTCATTCCGCTGTGGCGAATAAGGGGAAAATTAAATTAAAATTATTAAATGAATGTTTTTGTTGTTTTACTTCATCCTTTTTGCTCGCGTTCAGTCTTTTATTATTTAAAATACCAAACTAATTTAATTAGCCACACGATAAAATATTCTAATAAACACTAATACATGTTTTTGATGTGTATTATACTGTGTATATATTATAGTATTTAAAATATAACGATTACTAGCATACTGTAGAATTTAACGGATAGTTCACCCAAAAATGAAATTTACTCATCCACAACCTCAGCTGGTTTTATGAGTTTCTTTATTTCGTTGAACACAAAAGAATATATTTTGATGAAAGCTGAAAACTTTGACTTCTATGGAAGTGGTTGCAGATTTCTTACATTCTTCAAAATATCTTCTTTTGAGTTCAACAGAAAAAAAGAAACTCCCAAGGTGAAACATCCCAGTACTCCACAATTATCCCTTTGATTGTGACCAGTTAAGCTGTTATAAATACTGTAATATACTGCTACAGTTAACTGTTGTGTCTAGTAATATAAGATGGAAAAAATTTGTAGAGTATTGAGTATTTTGTTTACATTTATTGAATTACCACAACTGATTAAGTCATATACTTTGCAATGGTTAAAACATATTCATTTATTTCTTTTCGTCTCTTTATTAATCTGATGTCACCACAGCGGAATGAACCGCCAACTTATCCAGCATATGTTTTAAGCAGCGGATACCCTTCCAGCTGCAACCCATCACTGGTCAACATCCATACACAATCATTCACACACATACACTACAGACAATTTAGCTTACCCAATTTACCTGTACCACATGTTTTTGGATTGTGGGGGGAACCGGAGGAAACCCACGTGAACTCCACACAGAAACACCAACTGACCCAGACTGGGCTCGAACCAGCGACCTTCTTCCTGTGAGGCGATTTTGCTACCCACTGCGCTACTGTGTTGCCCATATGCAAATTAATGGAAAAAATAAACTATTATTGTCCTTTAAATTAAATTAAATTTGCTAATGAATGTTACATTGTACATTGTATTGGAGGAGTGAAGGAAATGTTAGTCAACTCAAGTTAAACACCTTAATAATTCTGTTTCTTTTTTTCAGAATAAAGTAAATAATTAGATTACAGATGTTCACAGAAATGTGCAAATACTTAGAGCTGTATTTTTAATTTAGACAGTCAATGAGCTCCATTATATTGACTTTAAAAGGATTTTCTTTATGTAGACTGAGACAGATTGCCAAAAGGTTTGTATTATCCTCTCGTGCATCTACTGGTGTAATACGTATGTGTATAAGTGTTGTAACATAAAAAACATGAACTAATTAACAATAAAATATTAAATAAATAAATAAATAACAATGCATATGTCCACCCGGTTAAGAAAAGGATTTGTGACAGGGTGGACAATGACAGGTAGGACATTTCTGGCTAATAATAGCATTTATTCAACACATGTTGTTTCACAAAGTCACAAGGTTCTTCCCTATTTAAGCTCTTTACAGTTTAAAAGCTATATTTTTAATATCTGATTTTTTTATATTAATTAACATTTCACTATGACAGGGTGAACATGTTAAGCTTGACAACATTCAGTTTCACAATATGAGTAAAAATAGGAAACATAGGAGTAGATACTTAATGTGTGCACATCAGATGTTTTTAACCTCCTCTGAAGAAAGGCAAAATGGGCATGGGGATGCCAATGAATACATCAGAGACCACATCATGACAGTGTGGACAGCAATTTCAAGGACACGTGCAAAATGATTAATAATATTATGAAAACAAAATAAAAGTTATAAAAATGCCTTTTTTTGTCAAAAAATTTGTTAAATACAATAAGAAAATTTAAAAAATCTTTTCAATTTGATCTAATTTGCCTACTTTTTAGACTCACTGAAGTTGGCTGAGCAGTGTGTGGGACATCACATCCATTCAATGAAAGAATATGGCAAAAATGGACAAAAACATATTTCAAAACACTTATAATTCTACCTGCATGTGTTTAATCAGTTATATTAAAACATCAGAATTTACATTATGTTCATATAGAGACTGAATCTTGGGGGACATCAAAGGCACTTTATAGTAATAATGACTCATAACAGGTATGTAAAAACAGCCTTATTCTGAATTACTTATTCAAATATATAAATATATAGCCTAGCCTACGAAATCATGAATTTCATAATATTTAAATGTATTTAAAATGAATTACCAACAAATGGCTAAAACCTAGTTATATTTTATTAGATTTCTTCCATAAATGATAATAAAATGTATTATAGTCATTATTTTTGTTTAGAGAATACTGGACATAAAGGGCGGGAAATTTAATGTTGTTTGTTGTGACGTCATTTCCAACTAACCGAAAATTTCGCCGTTGTTAACGTTTGATCAAAATAAACCTTAAGTAAATTATGAAATGTGTGAAGGTAAATAGGCCTTAAATGTGCAAAAAACATTACTTATTGTGCGTCATTTTAAAATTTGTTAATTATACTTAATTTTTACACAGATGCTTTGATCCAACACGACTTGCAAGGGACGATAAAAGAAGCACTTCAAATATACTTCCTGTTTAAAGGTCAAGTATGGCTCATGGGTTTTGACATTTATAGCATCTTCACGGTTTTTTTTGATGATCTTATTCAAATACATTATTTAAATCGGTTAATTCTTACTCCCAGAGTTCCTTGGCCCTTTTCCTTCAGCGTTAAGAAAATGGTGCATTATTATCTGCACCATCTGTCGTGGTAAGTATTTCCTTAGTTATTATTATTATTATTATTTTAAACCCTGACTCATTTACATAAGTGTACATCACTTCAAACTTTGACCTGTGTTCTACATGGATAAACTAATTCTTCATTTCGAGATTTGAATACTAAACATCAGGCCAAAAATGCCTTCTAGACTTAAATGCTTAGTTTCAGCACCAGATGTCGCTGTCTTCACAATGTTAATTGTGTATCTTGCTCTGTTTTAGTATAAAATACCACCTTCTGGTTTTACTGTTTCAGAAGTGTTGTAAATGTTGTATATGTCAGAGATGCCCAAACTAGGATTGGCCCATGGTAACCTTTGATTTGGCCCACCATCCCATCTGAGAAGATAGGGAGAATGATGGGGATGTCATTTCAAATTTAATGTAACCCTTTATTTGTTTGTTTTATTAGGTTACAAAAACTAAGCTAACTGAAATTAAATGTTTTTAATTTAAATGCTGCAGTTTAGTTTAAAAATGTACATACGACAGATAGAGGACAATGCAGAGACTTTGGTGAGCAAGTCAATGCAAAGGCATATTCTGCTTTACTAGTGCATTCAGCGTTGAACTTCACTGTGTTATAAATGTGTTTTTGTTATTATGGCAATAAATTATAATTAAAAAGTTATACTGCATTAGTTAATATGATTCATGTTTTCTATTTATTTTGAAATATTATAAAATAAATTAGGAATTTACCCATGGCAACTTTAATGCAATATAGTTTGGTATATTTATCTTTGGCCCACGGCTCTCGATGATAATTGACTTTTGGCCCTTCATACAAAAAAGTTTGTGCACCCCTGCTATACTAGGGCTGGGCGAAATGACAAAATCCCATTTCACGATTTAGGTTATCTCAAATCTCGATAAGAGTTTATATCCCCTTATAGTATGATACCTTTTCTGTAAATTAAATTAATTATTAGTTTAATGACCACATGTAAAAGACTATTTCATTTTTTACATTTCAAAGTATGTAGCTACTCAGAAATGTACTCATCTATAACAAAATAAAATATCACCAACAATAGGTATATATCAACAGTATATCCAACATAAAAATATAAACATATTGTACAAAATGTAAAACAAAATGTAAATGTCACGATCACCAGCGATCCTTTCTCCATAGATCGCTGGTAAACTTGCACAAACACATAGAACTACAAATCTGCTGAGAAATGGACTACAAAACCCAGTCAGGTCACACACACACTCACCTGCTCCAAGTCTCCACTGATTAAACTGGCACAGCTGTAGCTGCTCAGATACTGATTACATGGACTATAAGTACACCTCTCAAACACTCAGTTGGTGCTAAGTCTTGTTATCTGTTTACAGCCTGTAACATTTCTAAGCGTATCTTTTGTCTAGTTTTACCGTGTGTTTACCCTCGACTTGTTATCCTGTTTATCCCTGCCTGCCGCCAGCCTTTTGATTATCTGCTTGTTATATTGACTATGACTCTGGGTTGCTCCTGTCTTGATCATTGCTTGCCTGACCATCCCTATATTAAATCCTGCATTTGGATCCGCATCCTGTTGTCAGTATCACTCCTTGGTTACAGTAAACATTGTACTTTTAACATTGCAAACTTCTCATGATGCTGTTATTTATGTTTCTGTCTGCATCCTTGTAATGGTGTGTAACGTTGCCCTCATATAAAAAAGTATTGCAGTAAACAATGCATTTTGTGACACCACAAAACAAACAATAGAGTATAATATGGTATCATATGATTTTTTTTTGTCCAAATAAAAATATATATTATGCAGAGCCCTAATGTCTGCCATCCTTAAATATAGCTTGGAAAACTCAGTTGACTAACGTTTATTTTAAAGACATTATGGCCTATTTACCATACAGCAATCTGATATATGGCCATATATAAACATATATGTATATATATATATATGTATATATATATAATTATGGATAATATATTTGAACATATTTGTAATTCTAATTGTTAAAAAAAGGAAATTTTATAAATTCTTAGTTTGATATACGATATATATTTTATATATGATAAATCCAAGCAATAAGTCATATTTGAATATAGTGCCATATATCAGACTTATGTTCTAGTGTTACAGTTGCATTTTTATTAACATTTCTTACCATGTTTGAAGGGGCTGCACGGTGGCGCAGTGGGTAGCACGATTGCCTCACAGCAAGAAGGTTGCTGGCTCAAGTCTTGACTGGACAGTTGGCGTTTTTGTGTGGAGTTTGCATGTTCTCCCCGTGTTGGCGTGGGTTTCCTCGGAGTGCTCCCGTTTCCCCCAGAAGTCCAAAGACGTTCGCTATACAGTAGGTGAATTGGGTAGGCTTAATTGTCCATAGTGTATATGTGTGAATGAGTGTGTATGGATGTTTCCCAGTGATGGGTTGCAGCTGGAAGGGCATCCGCTGTGTAAAACATATGCTGAATCAGTTGGCGGTTCATTCCACTGTGGCAACCCCAGATTAATAAAGGAACTAAGCCGAAAAGAAAATGAATGAATGAATACCATGTTTAAAATGACATCCCAATATACTGCTAATAAATAATGAATACTGTCCAGTATATAGACTACTGCTTGTTGCTTAATATAAAAATATAGTACATGAAATATTGCATGCAACCAGTATCTTATGCAAATATTACTTCCAGGTCATTCATCACACTTAAAATAAAAGGCTAAGCCTTCTGCACTGCACTAACTAGTGCATTGCACTGCACACTTTGTCAAATGTAGTAGGTCAGCCAGATATTTATGCTCTATATATTGCAGACATAATACAAGTAGACTCAGGGATGATAGATAATCTAATCAATTCCCTTTGGATCTCTCTGTATAGTCTTGAAGATATTGTATTTGTATCACTTCCTTTTCTATGTGTAATTCCTGTACTCTTGCTGGTTCCTCATGTTCTGCCGAAGCTGCCAAAAGCTGTTTTTGGCAGACGCATCACACCCAAACCAGCCTACGCACAGAGCCACAAGTAAATACAGCACATGTTTGTGGTGGTACAGTGATTTTCACTAAGGTTTATTAAGTTTTTTAAGGTCTTTGAGGAGATGCATCACCGGTGAGCTTATTATCACCAAAACTGTTATTATATAGTGTAGAGGGATGGAATTTATTCATCTTTTAATAATTCAACTTATCTAGTTTTAAATAAGCTAGCAACATGTTAAAATGGAGTAAAAACATGCCAGCAATGTGGCAAAACAATGTACACATTTTAGAAATGTGTTAAAATCAACTAGCAATTTGGTGAAAGCATGCAAGAACGCAAAAGGTAACATGATACACATGGTAAAATGTTAGCAATAAGCATGTTAGCAATGTGTCAAAACATTGTTTAAATATGGGAAATGTGTTAAAACATGACAAGTAAAATGTTAATGTGTACAAACACACTAGAAACATGCTAGAAATATGTTAAAATATACTTGCATTTGTAAAAACATGCAAGCAACATACTAATGTGTGAACTTTTTTAGCAACATCTTACAACGTGTTTGACACAATGTTAGCAATGTGTTGGCAATGCTACAAATATGCAATGTTGTTTTATTATGTTGCTTGCGACTTGTTTTTACAATGTAGCAATGCCACAGAAAAGGTAGCAGCACAATAAACATGGTAAATGTTAGCAATACGTATGTTAGCAATGTGTCAAAGCAGTACAAACATGAGAAATGTGTTAATATAAACTAAAACATGCTAGCAATGTGTTTAAACATAATAAGTAAAATGTTGATGTGTATAATTACACTAGAAACATGTTAGAAATATGTTAAAACATTCTAGCATTTGCAAAAACATGCAAGCAACATGGTAGCAACATGCTAATGTGTGAAATTGCTTTAGCAATTTCTTACAACATGCTTGATAAAATGTTAGCAATGTGTTGGAAATGCTACAAACATGCAATTTTGTTTTAACATATTGCTTGCAACTTGTTTTTGCAATGTAGCAATGTCACAGAAAAGGTAGCAACACAATAAACATGGTAAAATGTTAGCAATGTGTCAAAACATGGTATAAACATAGAAAATGTGTTAAAATATGCTAAAACATGATAAGTAAATTGCTAATGTGTAAAAACACTAGAAACATGTTAGAAACGTGTTAAAACATACTAGCATCTGTAAAACACAAGCAACATGGTAGCAACATGCTAATGTGTGGAAAAATGTATCAATGCTTGAAAAAATGTTAGCAATGCGTTAGAAATGCTACAAACATGCAATTTTGTTTTAACATATTGCTTGAAACTTGTTTTTGCAATGTAGCAATATCACATAAAAGGTAGCACCACAATGAAATGGTAAAATGTTAGCAATAAGCATGTTAGCAGTGTGTCAAAACATAGTATAAACAAGAGAAATGTGTTAAGATATGCTAAAACATGATAAGTAAAATGCTAATGTGTAAAAATCCACTAAAACCATGTTAGAAACATGTTTAAACATACTAGCATCTGTAAAAACATGCAAGCAACATGGTAGCAATATGATAACGCATGGAAAAAAAGTGCTCTAAACACAAGAAATGTGTTAAAATAAGTTAAAACATGCCGGCAATGTGTTAAAACATAATATGTAAAATGCTAGAAACATGCAATGTTGTTTTAGCATGATGCTTGTGGCTTGTTTTTTGCAATGTAGCAATGCCACAGAAAATGTAGCTACACAATAAACATGGTATAAACATGTAAGCAATGTGTCAAAACATGGTAGAAACATGTTAAAATGTTAAAATGAGCTAAAACATGCTAGCAATGTGCTAAAACTTCAGTAAAATGCTAATGTGTAAAAACACACTAGAAACATGAGAAACGTGTTAAAACATACTAGCATTTGTACAAACATGCCAACAACATGCTAATGTGTGGAAAAAATGTAGCAATGTCTTACAACATGCTTGAAAGAAATGTTAGCATTGTGCTGACAATGCTACAAATATGCAATGTTGTTTTAGTATGTTGCTTGCAACTTGTTTTTGCAATGTAGCAATGCCACAGAAAAGTTAGCAACACAATAAACATAGTATAAGCATGTTAGCAATGTGTCAAAATATGGTAGAAACATTAGAAATGTGTTAAAATAAGCTAAAACAGGCTAGCAATATGCTAAAACTTGATAAGTAAAATGCCAATGTGTAAAACACAGTAGAAACATGTGAGAAATGTGTCAAAACATACTAGCATGTGTACAAACATGCTAGCAACATGCTAATGTGTGGAAAAAATGTAGCAATGTCTTACAACATCCTTCAAAAAAACATTAGCAATATGTTGACAATGCTACAAACATGTAATGTTGTTATAGCATGTTGCATGCAACTTGTTTTTGCAATGGAGCAATGCAACAGAAAAGGTAGCAATACAATAAACATGGTATAAACATGTTAGCAATGTGTCAAAACATGGTAGAAACATGACAAAATTGTTAAAATAAGCTAAAACATGCTAGCAATGTGACAAAACTTGATAAGTAAATTGCTAACGCATCAAAGCTCACTAGAAACATGTTAGAAACATCAGCAATGCATGAAAAAATGTTAGATTGTCATTATTTAAACCAATGTTTGGGTTTGTCCATATTTGACCCAACATTGGGTTAAAACAACCTAGCATTTTGTAGAGTGCATCAAAAATGAATGTTTACCTGGGACAAAAATGCAACCAAATTTACAAAAATACCATCAAATTGAAGATGCTGTGGAAATGTGACTTAAATAAAATGGTTATTACATTTACTTCATGTTTTTTTAATGATAAAATTGATATGCTTTCTGTAAGCTGTTTAGACGTACACTAATCTCGGATTTTATTTCTGTTAATAAAAACGGACTGTTAACAACCTCTAGCATTCTGAATAGTGTACAGATTATTCAGTAATTAACTGAAAGCCAAAAATATAATGAAATATCTGCATTCAACAAAGGCCATGAGGAAAACAAAAGGAGAGAAAGTATGAGGTGGTTTATAGAGAATAAAGGTGGCCTAGTTTTTCCGCTTCATCCATTTCGCCGTGTTAAATCATCTCGTTTCTCTGTCATCTTTCTTGGATTACAGATCACATCACAATGGCTTTGAGCTCCATTGAACTCTTATTCGCTCTGTTTTTTACCTCTGACACTTGTTCTTGTTTTCACAGCCGGTTTAATGGCAGTTTCAGACCTGATGGCGGGACATCTGAACCCTGATGGAGCTGTTAATCTATGTGTGAGGAACTGGACTGGAAGAAATGTCTCTCTCCCACAATCCTCGGCGTTGTTTCTCCATATGGTTCCCGCAGGTAAGCTCAGGACTCCTGGGGAGTGTTTGACAGGCTGATTATAAGAAAACACTGTCATGTTGTCATGTTGAATGGAAAGTCTTTGGGTATTTCAGGATGTGTTTGGCGTGCGTATGCAAGCATCTGTTCGCTTATTTGTGAATGAGATGTTGACTCATTCTGGCACACAGGATGTTTGAATCATCGATGTGTAGCACATTACAGACGTCTGGAGTGATACATGAAACTAAATTGGCAACTGTCTTTGTTTTACAAGCATGCGATGTTTGAAATGTTTGAGAGATCTCACCTGCTCCTTGTAAAACGTTAAATCAATTAAACATTGCAGTATTTGGGGTAAAGGCTTATTTTGAGGATGTTTTTCAGACCACTGTGTAATCTTGTGATAATTATTCACTTCACAGAATAGAAATTTAAATAAAAATTCAGCAAGAATGACAATAAAACTTTTTTTTATTTTAATTTATTTTAGAAAATAACAGCAGAAAAACAAAAAGCATGGCATGGTGCTCTGGTATGGTAATATTTATTAAATATGTATTAATATTGTTTCTTAGAATGTCCATTTATTATTTACTTTACAAATATTTCATTAAAAATAAAAGCTGATTTAAAATATATTAATTAAAAGCTAACCTATCATAAACTTTCATTAAAAGGTATAATACAAATTTATTAATATTACATAATATTTGACATGTTTTATAATTTCAAAATTAAAAGGCTGACGTTAAACGTTATATAGAAAATGTGCTTATATAATATACAATATAATAACTGTCACGATCACCAGCGATCTACAGCCAGAGATCGCTGGTAAACACACACACAGTCACAAGGACTACAAATCTGCTGGTTCATATGGACTACATATTCAGTCATGCCACACGCACACACCTGATCCTAGTCACCTTTGATTGCACTCTCACAGCTGAAGCCACTCATGAACTGATACATGGACTATATAGTGAGCACGCAAACGCACAATGTTGCTGAGTCTTGCGATCTGAATAAGTGAACTTTACGACACATTATTCCTTGTCCTGATTCCTGTGTTTAGTGCTTTGTTTTGATTATCCCTGCCTTGTGACCATCTGCCTTATATCACGACTACGACTCTGGATTGCCCATATACATCTATTTGTTCCTGTTTTGACCACTGCTTGTCTGACCATCTTGCTAATAAAGACCTGCATAGGATCCTCAGTCTGTTAAAGCGTCAATCCTTATTACAATAACAATATAATAAATAAAAACGGTACATATATCGAAATTAACACACTTAAAACATACTTTAAAAGCTTTAAATGACTAACTTTAATATAGACCTTTTTCTTAGAATGGAAATTACCCATTGTGCTTTGCTTGTATGCACAAGGAGAATGCTAAGAACTTCCAGTCGGCTGCTGATGCGTTTAAACAGCCGCATTCGGACAGCTTTGAAACGATAGTTTTAATCTATTTTATCTGCTTTTATCATCTTTGAACTAATACTGCTGTCGATCAGCACCACCTCCTGGACTGATCATTTAAAAAAATGTGATCTAATAGGGTGGAAAACAACTGCTGCGAGGCATTTTTCCCTCGTTGTCAGACGGCATCCTTTGCCGTTTAAATGAAACCTCGTCATCGCTAAAGTCAACAGTTTCTCTTTCTTTCAAATATATAACCAACCCAAACAAATATAGTTCACCAAAATGTTTGACACACAAACATAGCCTACTGTACTGTCCCACTATCACTGATTTAATAACTGTGACAAAGTGAAAATAAAGTGACGTTTTCAAATGACAGAAAAACACAAACCGTGGTAAATACAACACACTAAATGAAACATAAACGGCTCGCGATTAGAATGAAAAGCAAATCAGCCAACAGAGTATCAGTAACGGACTTTTATTGGTCATTTTTGTAAATTGCATGACTTACACACCTGTGTGACACAAGTTTTATGCCAGTAATCTGGTTTGCTCTATGATGCAGTGAAGTATTGCGTGCTTGCGTGTGTGTGTGTTGAAGAGCCGCTGAGCTAACAGCTGACAGGCCGGGGAAACACGCACACACACACTGGATTTCTGACGGCAGACACGTAAACTACGAGAACCTTTTTCTCCTGCGCTTGAACCACATCTGACAGATAACGGCTTTAACACACACCTTTCAAAGTTGTGTGTCACAAAAAAAACACTTCGTAATCCACAAAACACTATTAAAACCCATTTTTCGGAGCGCAAATTACCAGTTGTAAACGGAAGTTCTAAACATTCTACCGGGAGATGCTGGTCGCTATGGCGCCCTCCACGCAGCAGCCAAGAAAAAGGTCTATAATAATAAAAATATATTAAAAGCTAAGTTGTATAAAGAGTTAAATCAGTTAAACTCCAGTATTTAGAGAAGGCTTATTTCGAGGAAGTTTTTCAGACCACTGTGTCGTCTTGTTATAATTATCACCTTCGCAGAGTAGAAATTTCAATAAAAATTTAGCAAGAATGGCAATAAGTTTTTTATACATTTTTTTTAAATAACAGAAAAATCTAACAAAAAAACTAAAATATTAAAAAAGGCTAAACAAATTCTAGCTAAGTGATTAGAAATGTCAGCCATGACTTTTTGATATTATGAACTAAAATATGTATTATATTGTTTCATAGAATGTCCATTGAATATTTACTTAAAAAATATTTAATTACAAATAAACAACCTAGACTCATTCTAAAAACATACCTCTATATACATTTCTGGAGAGCGCCAACTGTGTCGCAGGATCTACATTGTTTTGGAGATTTTGTTTGTTTGACTGACTGACGTCCTTTTCTTGCTTACCAGCTGACTGATTACCTCCATGTGGATGGCTTTTCCGCTCGACATGTACATCGGTGGATTTGAGACACAGAGGAGAGATGACAGCGACAACAGGGTTTGAGTCCGGTAAAGAACAGTCCCAGAAAGCAGCTAAGACAAAAGGCAAAAAATAAAATGAAGTAAATAAGAGGGTGAGAATGTGGTAAAATCTGAAAACGTGGTAAAAATCAGGCGAGGACTTTACTGTTTCTGGATTGCTGTTGTAAACACTGTGGTTGGGTTTAGGGAAGGGGGTGAGCGGGTGCTTTTTAAAACAACATTAGTTGGGTTTAGGGATGGAGGAGGGTGGGTCAGTCTATCTGTCAGTCAGTCAGTCAACATCGGCCTCTGGTGGATTTACGGGAGAACAGCGGGCACGAATGGCACTAGCGAGAGAAATTTGAAATCTGAAAAAATTTACACAGCGGCCTCTGGCAGATTCCCGAAAACAGAAACTGCAAAAAAACGTAGCTCCTGGGACGTAATTTATGCTCTCTCCAGAAACGTATATAGGGATACGTAATCAGAATGAGCCTGGGTTGGATGTTTCCCAGTACTGGGTTGCAGCTGGAAGGGCATCTTTATGTAAAACATATGCTGGATAAGTTGCTGGTTCATCCCGCTGTGGCGACCCCTGATGAATAAATGAACTAAGCCGAAGGAAAATGAATGGATGAATGTTTTCAATATAAAAAAAAGGCTAACTTTAGTATAGAAATCGAAAATAATATAGATATAGAAAATCTTCCCATAAAATTCAACAAAATAAATAGCAATATAATAACAATACAATAAAATAAAAAACTATATAAAAATTAACATTAACTTAAAACATACTTTAAAAGCTTTAATTGACTAATTTTAATTAATTAATACAACATTTTAAAAGCTAAGTTGTATAAAGAGACTTTATAATTGAAAGATTTTACTTTTTTCCCCAGTGTGATTGTATTTTAACACTACTTCTCACTACAATAGTTGTCTTTGTGTACAACTTATAGAGCAGTACTTCTGTGCCAGATTTGGCACATGTCTGGACACATCTAATTTTAATATTTTTATCATGTCTATTTTTAGAGTGTGAGACTATATCTTGTGTGTGTGCATTTGTGTGTGTGTGTGTGTGTGTGTGTGTGTGTGACAGTCACTCTTGTCACCAGATGGTCTTTGGCAGTTTGTGTTCATACAGAACATATGTAGGTCAGGTGCAGCATGGGTTGTCGTTACCGTGGAAACTAGGAGTCAAACATGACTGTGATGTTTTGGGATCACACAAACACACGTAGGGGACTTTTTTCCGACTACTAATAATTATTCAGTCTTAGAGTTAATAATATATGCTGCAACTCGGGCTGGATTTATCAGGACGCAGCCAGAGCGCCGTAACACCTTTTTTCTGCTTCACCTGTTCTCCCGTTTCTCTTCTAGGCATCCTGCCATCTAAAATAACCAGGCTTTTACTGCTCTATCCATCATTCAGATACCAGCTCGAGTAATAAATCTTCTGTCTGGCCCAGAAGGCTCATGGGAAGACTCTGCTCTATTTTACTTCCGAGAGGGAGAGGAATAAAAAAGTAGAGCAGAGGAAATAAGGCTATGTCAGGTATGGGTCTATCGCTAGTTTTCAACTTATCATTTTTTTTTTTTGGATGCACTTCAAACTCAAAGTTTAGATGGGCAAACCAGATTATTACATTTAGCATTTGCAGAACTACACAAAAGTTGTGAGTATAAATACCTACACTCACAGAACTTCGTAACTTTTTTTTTAGTAGCTAATTTGTAGGAAATCGTATGATCTCCTTCATAAGAATTGTATGATCTTATTCATGATCCTCGTGAGATCAGGCTGATGAATAGACGCTGTTAAAAGTGAAATCTAACCCAGGAGTGGGAGATGTATGTGATCTGAGTTAAAGGTATTGACCTCTGGGTAGAGATGGGTATCGTTAAGGTTTTAACGGTATTACTACTTTTATCGATACCATTTATCGGTTTGGTACTTTAGCGGTTCTCTTATCAGTACGTTTTGTATGTTTTTTTCAGAAGAAAAAAAAAACGCAAACAAATTGAACAGAATTAACAACACTTTGTTTTATTATTACGTTTTTAATGTAAAATAAAATGAAATCAATAATTGTAAAACAAAAACAATATTCTGTAAAAGAATGTTCAATGATTTGAAGGAAAATGACTTTTAACCATTCTTCTGGAGAAAAATCAACATATTTGACTTTTCTGGCAGAAGTCAGGATCTTTCTTGGTTTATTGTGCTGCCTGCAGTTAACAATACCCTCTTTGAGTTGCAAAATGCAGTATGAGATAATTTTTAGGATTTTTTCATTGGCGCATTTACATAAATGAGTTAACAGTGTTTTGGGAGTTAACTGTGTTTTAATACAGTTTTGGAGCATCTTGCAATGTAAAAATAAGCAGTTTACTATTAGGCTATTCATTTGCTATATTTGTAAATATAGGTGATGTAAAAGCATTTTTAATGTTTAATATTTATTTTATTGCAGTAAGGCTACTGCAGAAAAAATACTGTTTTCCTTGTAACTGAATGTGTTTATTTAACTATTAATATTATACTAATTTAGGTGATTGACTGCAAAACAATGTGGATGATGTATTGTTACCGTTAGTAGCTAGGCAGTCAAAAACGTTTCATTACTTTTCATTGCAGTTAATGCACTTTTGAAAGATATACTTTCACTTAGCCAGATTACTTGCATTTCCGCTTATACAAGAAAAAAACTTGATGCGTTTATGGCGCTGTCCACTCGGGAAATACAACCCGTTTGGTTCACTCCGCTAGCTTACGAGCTGTGTGTGCGCGAGTCTGTGTCGCAAGCTATGTGTGTGCACTTAGCTAAAGCCAAAAGAGGGCGGAGCTACAAATGCCTGCGTGTCAGCATAGTGAAACAAGACTAACGTCGTATGCTAATGAGGCAGAGATGGTCATTAATGGGCTTCCCCCCTCTGATGACACGAACAAAAGGAGAATGTCAATCAAAGTGTTCATGGAGGCATTTACAATTAAATATTTTTTACCATTAGAAGCTGGTGTTATTCACAAACCGTTGCCACACAACTGTGTTTAAATCAGTTATAAAAGTGATATTTGCATAATAGGTCCACAATATGGATAATATTTTGCATAATATGAAGTTTTAACTGATGCAGAAGTATTTATAATACAAATGCAGTTTGAGGAAGCCAATAGACACATTTTATTTACTTTCAAGGAAAACACAAAGAGTTTTTAATCCTTTAGAGCTCTAAAATGCTAAATAAATGGTCATTATTTTTGTTTGTTGGCTGTACTAAAAAAGATTAATATTCTTTAATATTTAAAAGAAAATCAGTCAGAGTCTGACAAAGTAGATGCATTGAACCAACTTGGCCAGTACAAATTGCAAAAAATAAAAATAAAAAATCATAATGGTCATTTGTGAAGTATGAGTAAATGATTATTTTTAATAGTTGTTATATACAATTGACGTCAGAATTATTAGCACTCTTGAATTATTAGCCCCCCTGTATATATTTTTCTATATTTCTGTTTAACGGAGAGAAGATTGACTTATCTCTAATAACTGATTTCTTTTATCTTTGCCATAATGACCACATAATATTTGACTAGATATTTTCAAGATACTAGTATTCAGCTTAAAGTGCCTAACATTTAAAGGCTTAACTATAGGCAAATTAGAGTAATTAGGCAAGTCATTCATTGTATAACAGTGGTTTGTTCTGGAAACAATTGCAAACAAATAATGCTTAAGGTGGCTAATAATATTGACCTTAAAATGTTGAAAAAAAATTCTAAACTGCATTTATTCTAGCCAAAATAAAACAAATAAGACTTTCTCCAGAAGAAAAAATATTATAGGAAATACTGTGAAAAATTCTTTGCTCTGTTAAACATAATTTGGGAAATATTTAAAAAGAAAAAAAAAACAGGAGGGCGAATAATTTTGTAACTATATATGTATATATAAAATCACCTTTGTTAATTTATTAGTGTGATTCTGAAACCAAAATACGACGTGGTGGCGCTGTAGGTAGTCCTGTCGCCTCATAGCAAGAAGGTCGCTGGTTTGAGCCTCGGCTGGGTCAGTTGACATTTCTGTGTGGAGTTTGCATGTTCTCCCCATGTGATGGGTTGCGGCTGAAAGAGCATCCGCTGCGCAAAACATATGCTGGATAAGTTGGCGGTTCATTCTGCTGTGGCGACCCCATATTAATAAAGTGACTAAGCTGAAAAGAAAATGAGTGAATGAATAAATGAATGAAACCAAAATAGGATGTCTCACCCTAAAGTATACTCACATGAATGCATTATAATAACTTCTAGTACTATTTACTGATGTGCTTTAATAAATTATTATAGGAAATACTGTGAAAAACTCCTTGCTCTGTTAAACATCATTTGTTAAATATATGAAAAAGAAAAAGAAATTAAGAGCTCAAAATAATTTTGACTTAAACTCTATACTAGGCGATAACACACAAATATTTGCAGGTAGAACAGGAACATATTGAAGCCAGTTGTAGCGTCAGAGCTGACTATAAAGTGACGTCAACATCTTCAGCATGTGTTCAGAAGAAGAGCACGCTGATAGGTTGGGGACTCTAAAAACAGCCTGAATATCTGGGTTAACCCACTTTTGGGGGAAATTGCAAAAATTGTGTTTATGCATGTGCTTATACTGTGGGGTTCAGTTCTTTTCAAATCAGTTTGGGCTGAAGGGTAAACATTAGCTTGAATGTGTTAGTATTTGATGTGCAGCACTTCATGATTTGAGACGTTAAAAAGATCTTCAGTGGTATCAGTAACATCTGTGCAATTTGGAAAATAATGCGTACAGCAGATTAGGGGGATAGTTCATCCAAAAATAAACATTTTGTTATCATTTACTCATCCTTCATTTGACACAATCAAAATGTTTGAGTTTCTTCCTTCTGTTGAACACAAAGACATTTTTGAAAGATGTTGGAAGCCAATAACCATTGACTTTTATTGTATTTGATTTTACTATGGGTGTCAATGGTTACTGTTTAGCAACATTCTTCAAAATATCTTATTTTGTGTTCACCAGAAAAAAAACCTAATAGTGAGAATTTTTTATTTTGGGGAAACTATTCCTTTAACTGATGTTTAATAGTTTGGGGATTTTGAGTAAGAAGTCTGCATTTGTTTGAATACAAATACAGTTAAATAGATAAAATATCATTTAAATGTAGAATTACTTTTTTCAATTTTAATATATTTGAAAAATGATGCTAAATACATAATTTTTAATGTCATTATTCCAGTCATTAGTGTCACATACTCTCGATTAATTTAATGTTTCCATCACGGTTGTGGATCTTTCTGTTTTCTTGCATATGTGTGTGTGTGTGTGTGGGAAGTGGGGGTGTCTTGTTTGGGTTATCTTCACCGCGTGGTGTGTGTGTATGTTTGTTACATTCACACAGGTGTCTGCTATCAGTCACAGCTGTCGCGCCTTCCGCACACTATATATGTTCAGTGTTTTGTAGATAGCGTTATCAGTCCGTTATTTGTTCACTCCTGTGTCTGGTTCTGTTAGACATTCTCGCTCGTTCTGGTGGAGGGTCTTTGCCATAAGACTGTCTCATTTGGACCTTGTGCACGTCTCCGTTTCATTGATGTTGTTACTACTGCCTGCTCTGAAGACAACATTATCTGTGAGAGACTTCACCCCAAATCTGCTACTCTAATGAACTTTACCATGGGTAAACTTGACGATTTCCTTGAGAGCTGCTCCATAGCGCTAACCTTTCCCTTCCCTCGATATCTGGTGAGATATCCGTGAGAGACTGCTATACGATGCTGGTTCACGGATGAACCTTTACCGCTGTTTGGCGTGTCGTATTCTGGTGTGAGCATCCTTGCCCTACACTATATCTGGTGAGATCAATACCAGTTGTGACTCTTTAAATAAATCATCTTGTTTTCACTTGCATTTGGGTCTCCTGTGTATATACTTGTGACAGTTTCCTGCTGAAATAATAAAAAAAAAAATCTAATATTTTATATTTTTTTACTTGATAAAATGTATTAGTTTTTTATCTTTATATTATATCTAACTTATATATAAATATATAAGTTTATATTTATATATTAGTTTATTAGGTATATATTACTTTATTAGGTACACATGTCCAACTGCTCGTTAACTCAAATTTCTAATCAGCCAATCACATGGCAGCAACTCAATGCATTTAGGCATGTAGACATGGTCAAGACGATCTGCTGCAGTTCAAACCGAGCATCAGAATGGGGAAGAAAGGGGATTTAAGTGACTTTGAACGTGGCATGGTTGTTGGTGCCAGACGGGCTGGTCTGAGTATTTCAGAAACTACTGATCTATTGGAATCTCTAGGGTGTACAGAGACTGGTCCGAAAAAGAGAAAATATCCAGTGAGCGGCAGTTCTGCGGGTGCAAATGCCTTGTTAATGCCAGAGGTCAGAGGAGAATGGCCAGACTGGTTCCAGCTGATAGAAAAGCAACAGTAACTCAAATAATCACTCATTACAACTGAGGTCTGCAGAAGAGCATCTCTGAACACACAACACGTCCAACCTTGAGACGGATGGGCTACAGCAGCAGAAGACCACAGCGGGTGCCACTCCTGTCAGCTAAAAACAGGAAACTGAGGCTACAATTCACACAGGCTCACTAAAATTGAACAATAGAAGATTGGAGAAACGTTGCCTGGTCTGATGAGTCTCAATTTGTGCCTTGTATCAACAGTTCAGGCTGGTGGTGGTGGTGTAATGGTATGGGGGATATTTTCTTGGCACACTTTGGGCCTATTAGTACTAACTGAGCAACATGTCAATGCCACAGCCAACCTGAGTATTGTTGCTGATCATGTCTATCCTGTTATGACCACAGTGTACCCATCTTCTGAGTTCCAGCAGGATAATAAATGTCATAAAGTGCGAATCATCTCAGACTGGTTTCTTAAACAAGTTCACTGTACTCAAATGACCTGCACAGTCACCAGAACCCAATCCAATAGAGCACTTTTGTGATGTGATGGAGAATGGGAGATTCGCATCATGGATGTGCAGCTGACATATCTGCAGCAACTGTGTGATGCTATCATGTCAATATGGACCAAAATTAAAAGAACTTTTGCTGTACCTTGTTGAATTTATGTCACGAAGGATTAAGGCGGTTCTGAAGGCAAAAGGGGGTCCAACATAGTACTAGTAAGGTGTACCTAATAAAGTGGCCGGAGAGTATATTTATTACTTTTATATTTCTATGCTTATTAGTCATTCATTCATTCATTTTCTTTTCGGCTTAGTGCCTTTATTAATCGGGGGTCGCCACAGCGGAATGAACCGCCAACTTATCCAGCACGATTTTACGCATCGGATACCCTTCCAGCCGCAACCCATCACTGGGAAGCATCCATACACACTCATTCACACTCATACACTACAGACAATTTAGCCTACCCAATTGACCTGTACCACATGTGTTTGGACTGTGGGGGAAACCGGAGCACCCAGAGGAAACCCATGCGAACGCAGGGAGAACATGCAAACTCCACACAGAAACGCCAACTGACCCAGCCGAGGCTCGAACTAGCGACACTCTTGCACTACCTACTGCGCCGCTGTGTCGCCTCTATGCTTGTTAGTTTATATTTATATTTAATAGTTTTATACTTTTCATATGACTCCAGTTTTAAATGAATCCCACATTCTCTAGACAGTATCTGATATTACCCATTAAAGCCCACAGGAAGCTTCACCCTCGAATAACACGGTTATATTTCACCTTTTTTACTATTTTTTTTCCCCCTGCACCTGGATATATTTGGGAAACACAGATAGGGAGCCATTTAAATGGTCTGAAATGTTCTATTGCAAGAGTTTCCCGATAAAGCAAACGGCCTTTGATGACAGTGCGCAATTTCAGATTAATGAAATGGATTTTCTGAAACACGACAAGTCTTATGTGTGAGGAAGCAGAACAAATGTGCTCACCGTCTCCCTCTCTCTCTCGCATCCCTCAGGGTCTCACTAACTATAGCCATGCCTCGCTTTCTTAAAGGATGCAGAATAACAATGCTGGAGCGAGTGAGGGAGAGATAAGAGGAAATGGGGGAGAAAAGGGAAACAGAAACACTCACTGTGGCACAGCAGCTCCGTCAACCTTTATCACAAGCACAGTCCAGACTCTGGACTCTGTGTGGTTGTTTTGGCTTTATGGTTGGTTTTCACCAGGTTTTTATGCAGTTTATGGATTGTTGCTTTATGGTTTCTAAGGTGTTCTGGGCTTTATCTTAGCCCTTTCTTATCTTAAATAATATTCTGATCTCTACATGCGTCTCGGTTCCTATCTTCAATGTCAGTGGTATCTCTCCTATTATCTCAGTGGTATCTCTTCTATTTTTTTATTATCATCAGCCTGCTGAAAATTGCAAGTTGGATAACTGATAGAACATCATCTTCATTTTCGTCACCATGCCTGATGATTTGAGCTAGTGTATGAGCATTAATGGTCAAAAAATGAGCAGTAAATATGAATGTAATTCTCTGCCAAATGTGTGTGTTGTGTGTCAGGTGGTTTGATTTGTGAAATGTAAAGTTTCATTAATGTTCACTGTGACAGCAACAGTATTGGGTGTAACAGTGTACACACACACATGACTGCAAGGGAATGAAAAAAGAATGGATATGGAAAAGTGAGATTATTATTAAATAGCTCTCTGAACCAAAAGTGGAAGTTGTCTGCAGTGGTTGCCATGGAAACGCCTCAGACTCACTCCCTGTTTATGTGTGTATGTCGCCTGCAATTGTGCCCAGACTAAAATGAGAAATATTAAAGGGGTGGTCCAAAGTGTATGAAAATCACATTATTTGTTCATATATCTTACTTTGATTATATACAGCTACTCGGCTAACATGAGAAGGACTGTCATATTTCCTAGTTCCTCTGAAATGCCCACCTTCAAGAGGCTCTGATTGGTCAGCTAACTTAATGTGCTGCGATTCACAGATCGGCTCCATGTCACCAGGAAAAGCGTCATGTCTCCACAAGCATACACTTTAATGGAAATTGCTCATTCTGTCTGGATCAGGGGTGTCCAAACTCGGTCCTGGAGGGCCGGTGTCCTGGAGAGTTTATTTCCAACCCTAATCAAACACACCTGAACCAGCTAATCAAGCTCTTACTAGATATACTAGATACTTCCTGGCAGGTGTGTTGAAGCAAGTTGGAGCTAAACTCAGCAGGACGCCGGCCCTCCAGGACCGAGTTTGGACACCCCTGGTCTAGATCTTCCAGAGTCTCTGGTTCATCTTTTTTTATGAATGTCAACATTCAAAGAAGATTTGGGAAGACTTATTGTTGTATGTCCAAAAATAATCAGGTTTTAGATGTAATTTGACCCCCAAAGATGTTATATTTTATTTTTACTCAAACTATTTATCTGTGGAATTTATAATGAATCTTTTGATTTTAGTTGGTAATTTCGTATTTATAAATGTAGATTAAATAATTCCAAATCCTTGTTTAAAGGTTTCTATTATAGATTTTTATTTATATATACAGTAGACTCGCTCCAGTATATTACAGTTTTTCTCCATTGTTTTGGCTCAGTTCTTGAAACAGGAATTACATTCTCAACACTCTAAGATTGTCTTACAGTTCAGCACAACACTATAGCTCACTCGCAATAGCTCATATCTTTCCCAAAACATCTTTTCTCATTTAAACAGTCAGTGCCTCCAAAATCCTTTGTCCCTTTGGCATTGCGTAAGCACTGCAAGTCAAAATGTTTAGATGTTTTGTCACTATGACAGTCTGATCGCTCAAGGAAATATAACTATTTTACGTTTTGTCAGTTTAGTGGCTAATTCATCCGTGTTCAGTCGTACGAAAATGTAAGATTTTTAAAAGGAGACGTGGCACCCAACCCCACCCCTAAACCCAATTATCATTGGGGGTAAGCAAACCATCCTAAATTATACGAATGAGATCGTACAAATTCATCCGAATTAGCCACTAAATCAAAAAGTTATGAATTGCCATGAAATAGTGTTGGGATTTTAGGTTAGGAGTAGCCTCCAAGGTTTGACATCAAACATTGCACTCATACTGCCAATGAAATAGTAACTATTATCAATCACACACATTAAGTAATTAACATCAGTATAAAAAAGTTACTGTGTATGGCATAATATACTGTAATAAACACACAAACAAAAAACAATGAAAATGATATGCAGCCTACAGTGCTTGATTGGTCATCTGAGATGTGTGAAATTCCTCCTTTGTTAGTCAAGTTCTAGTTTCACCTGACTGTCAGTTGCTGTAATAAATGTATTAAATGTTCCACAGATTCATGATATTCATGGTATTACGTTCTTGACTAATTTTGACAATTGAACAGACTATTGTGCATGTGATGACTTATACAATGAAATGATGCTGACACATTTTGGAGTGAACAACCATTGAACTGAGAATCAACAATCAGTTTAGATCAACTAGATCTATTCACTTGTACATTGTGCTAAATGTAGGCTAGACTTAGACATTTGCAATTTGATGAAATGAATGAGAAAAATCTTTTCTGTTGTGAACAATTGCCAAGTGATTTGGAGGTGTGTCCATGTTGTTTTGAGAATGTAATTTCTGTTTCAAGAAATGAGCCAAACCAATGGAGAAAAACTGTAATAGCAAGAAATGTCAAAATACAATTAAAGTTACAAATGAGCTGAAGTTAATTAAATAGTAAACTTGCTGTCAATTGGGTAGGTTAAATCATCTAGTTATATTGTCATTGTAAATGTATTTTTTATTTATTTAGATTATGTAAATTATATTTAAGTTTTTTATGTTATTAGTTACATTTGCATTATTTGGATGTCATGTTTAAATTGTATATTTGTTGTTTAAATTAAAACAAACAAACAAACAAGCGTGCGCTTTGCCTCGGCTGTGTAAATACTCAGCGTAGCGGTTAGCTGTATCAGTTTGAGCCAAGCAGCAACCTCCCGCTCTCCCTCGGGAAGCCCATACGGAAGTAACTGAAACTGCAATTCATCGAAATTCCGCTAGTCCTGGCTCCATAATAGAGCAAATTTCGATTGAGCCCACTGTTAAAATGGCCAACTTTACAGGAGAAATAAAGGTGTTTACAGCCTGGTACAAAGAATGATTGTGGTTCATATAGCTAATATTACCCTTCGTGACAACTGTGAGGGGGGTGAATTTTTGCACTTATCCATTACCTTTATATTAGTTTTTTTTTTTGCATAATTAAGGGCGTGGCAACTTGAGTGAGAGCTAGCTCTCGCTGGTCGCCGTCACGTCACCTCAGCTGATTAGCCACTGATCTCGGCATATTCATCGTATTTTTGTGTTGTTTTATGTGGCTTTCCACAGTCAGATGCCTTTTGGAATTATTTCTTACAATTATCAGATGATATGGCATGCTGTGTGTACTTAATTGTGCTCACAAACTATTCACATGGCCTCCGTTTCCCAGGTGAGTGAAATTCTATACTTATACACCATCTCTATAAATGTATTTGTTTGTTTAGGATCATTTATCATTTATAATGTTCTTTAGACCTGTAATACACTCCAGGATCTGACAGATTAATTAGCTGTAGGCTCTAGAACAGTCGTTTAAAGCGTTGTCATACAATTCTGCCTGGATTTCTTTAATAGCCCTGCATTTACTAACACAGACTATATCTGAAGTGTTTGGAAGTAATTCGCACTTTCCTCCTGTTAAAAAACGTCATAAGAACGATGCTTAAAGTGGCTCAGTGTGTAATACATTGAGCCACTAAGCATCGTGCTTATGATGTTGCTTATGAAACAGTGTTTTTAAAAGTCTAAACACTTTATTGATATAGTGTACAACCAAGCACATCTGGTCAGAACACAAACGAGTCACAAGTAATAAAGTATTAAGTGTTTCTCATGTTTGAAGCTCCGCTCACTCTCCGCCTCTTTGCCCTTGTATGGTATTGTATGCCCCGTTTGGTGCGATGACACGGTAACAAAATGGCGACGGTTTGCCACGCCTACTGGTAGCTTTTTTTGGGTTCTTCATACACCTATGGGTGACGTCACGGATACTACGTCCATATCTTTTACAGTCTATGGTTTGAGCCCTAATCAGACAGAAAATGAAAAGGATGAACCTCACGCCTGCTCTCTAAAATAAAACATGACAAGTGTCTTTCCCATATATTCAGAAAAAGCATGCACATATTTTTTATGAGTTTGTTATTTGAGATGTAGAATGTAGGAAAAGCGTCCGCATAGAGAGACACTGCAGCGCTGCTGAAGACTGTGGGTGTTCACATCGGTTTGATGGATAAATATGAATTTGTAGCTACATTGTTAACTGTGCCAAATAGCATTTCCTGTCGTTTACATCCTCGCTACAACATACTATGAAACTATGCATGTAATAGATCAATTTTAACAAATAAAAATACTTACAGGTTGTGACTCACAATCCACAGCTTCTTCTATTATGGTTGGAGCAGCTCTTTCTTTGAGGAGTTTTAGCCGAATCCAGCACTGAACTGAGAGAGATTCTGAAAGCTCTCCTTTGTCAAATGCTAGCTATATAGCTATAAACATAATTCAAATTAAATTGTAAGGACTTTTCTCTCTCTGTGTCGTGTCTTAGCCCAAATACAGAAACAGAAGCTCTATGGACGGCATTTTAGCTTTCTCTGCTATAACATTACAGCGCCTCTGGCCACGTCCCTTCGATATGTGTGGTCCCCAAATTCATTTGCTTGTAGACTTTGCTAAGCTAAAAGCCAGTGTATCCCTTTGCATTGAACTTTGAGCATCTTACATTCAGAGATGTTGTTTATGTTCACACAGCTACATTACACATCAACTAAAGTTTAAAATATGATATCGTAGTGGACCACCCCTTTAAATGACACCTGCTTACATTTGTCGCGCTTCACGTTGGTTGCCATTTGTCGTGATTGACAACCTTCTCATCAATGAAGCACTATCAGACTGGAGGTTTTTGGATACCAGAAAAATAGACTTTATTCTTACATAATAAAGCAGAGAAAGTGTGGGGCAGACCTCAGAGCATTCTGAAGTCTCTCCTGGACAGTTCCTAAAGTCTCTGTGTTTCCACAATCTTCATACAGATTCTCTGACACACCCCTAAGTGTCTCATTTTAAACTCCTGACCATCATTTTAGATGCCTTTCTCAGGTGGTTCTGTTATTTTTGGCTTTCAGCCCACTAGCTCATGTCAACGTTAGCAACTCTTTTGACAACAGAGATGACCTTCATAGATGCAACTTATGCAAAAGAACTAAGTGGTTACATACATTGTCATAATGGCATAATAACTTCATATGTTACTCTCCTGAATACTTCTCACACATATAACTTCATATGAGTATTTACCATATAATCAGTGCTTTACATATTTAGAATCAGAATCAGTCCTCTCATAGCAGGCTCCTGTGCAGGTTTCTCATCTTACACACAGACATACCTAAAAGTATTTTTACCACAGGCTGGCATGCTGCAAACACTCCGTATTTTTTGAAAATAAACTGCTTTACACTTAGAAAATACTTCACACTGAGAGAATAAAATCTTCTTCACATTCTGTAAAAGACAATAATTTATCATAATCTCCAAAACATGCTATTACCATTCATGGCAATTATTAATATATGGAAAATACGCTAACTATGAAAGAAAAAAAAAACAATATACTGCAATCAAAAGCCTCAGAATATGAGCTCAGGTGTTCAGATTGTAGTTTCATATTGTTCACTAGTGAGGTAGAATATCAGATTGCTTGTTAAAGGCGCAGAATTAAAAAACGATTTTTTTCCATTATCCGTCTCATGAGTGTGTTTGTGTGCATTGGCTTCAGCAACTTGAGCAGAAATCATCAGCAGAGTTTTAATTACTTTGATTAAGCTGCATAATGAATCTTTGTGTGTGCGCCTGTGTTAGGTTGAAAAGTTAATTATCCACACAGAGAGCCGTGAGTGGTGAAAAAAGTCAACATTAAACTCCAGAAAGGTCACAGAAAGGTTGTCTGTTTATGTTTCGGTGTAAGAAGCAAAAGATCATTTGCAAGCAATCAATAATGTTTCCTCAAGTGAACGGTTGAGGAATGACATTACGCCCTTGACTTTGATTAAACTGATTTGCGTTGAGAATTAAGCTTTCATATGCAACAGCTTAGTACGGATTTGAAATGCCAAACTGACTACATACTGTGAACAAAGAGATTTAGGATTTTCAGGATTACTTCATGATCCTTCATATCTTTTTTTCTGAAAAGACAACAATGATACAGTTATATACATTTGAATTTTCAATATAAATGCTGTAGGGTGGCATGGTGGCTCAGTGGTTAGCACTGTCACCTCAAAGAATCCCAAAAGAGTGGGGGAACTATGACGTCAATTTGTGTGCAAAAACCTGGAAGCGAGTTAGCATTTTAGCAGTTCTGGTTCCCTCGTCCCAATTCAATTCATCCTTATTTGTATAGCACTTATACAATGTAGATTGTGTCAAAGCAGCTTCACATGGAAGATTATAGTGAATTGAAACAGTGTCAGTTCAGTTTTCAGTGTTTAAGTTCAGTTCAGTTTAGCTCAGTTCAGTGTGGTTTAATAATCACTGCTGAGAGTCCAAACACTGAAGAGCAATTCCATCGATGCGCAGCTCTACAGATCCCGAACCATGCAAGCCAGTGGCGACAGCAGCGAGGAAAAAACTTCACCAATTGGCGAAAGTGAAGAATTTAAAAAACCTCGAGAGAAACCAGGCTAAGTTGGGCACGACCATTTCTACTATGGCCAAACGTCTTGTGCAGAGCTGCAGTCTAGGTGCAGAAAGCTGGACCTCAGCGAAGACACGTCTGTCCTTGGAGCATCACAGGAATCAGTCTTATGCTCTCCATCATGACCACCACAGCAGCAGCTCAGGATACGGCCTGGTCCAGAAACCTTGGGATCGTCTCGTCGCTGGTCTTGGATCGCATCAGTGGCACTGCATAGTCTGAGGGTCTCGAGATGAGTACCCCCAGGTGGAAATACAGAATAAGGAGAATAATTAGCGTAGCTGCTGTTCATAGTGTATATAAACAAGAAGCAAAATCGTGTGTGGGGCACATCATGCGTCATACCGCTATGTAATGCACTGAGTGTATGCTTTGCTAAAAAGATAGGTCTTTAATCTAGTTTTGAAGAGTGAGAGTGTGTCTGAGCCTCAGACATTATCAGGAAGGCTATTCCAGAGTTTAGGGGCCATAAATGAGAAGGCTCGACCTCCTTTACTCGATTTTGCTATTCTAGGTACTACAAGAAGCCCTGAGTTTAGAGATCTTAAAGAGCGGGTTGGATTGTAGCGAGACAAGAGGTTGGTTAGATAAACAGGAGCTAGACTATTTAAGGCTTTATAGGTAAGAAGCAATATTTAAATTCAATACGAAACTTAACAGGCAGCCAGTGTAAGGAGGATAAAATTGGGGTGATATGATCATATTTTCTAGACCTGGTAAGAACTCTGGCAGCTGCATTTTGTACTAGCTGAAGTTTGTTAATAGAGGATGCTGGGCAACCAGCAAACAGAGCATTACAGTAATTCAGCCTAGAAGTCATGAAAGCATGCACTAGCTTTTCTGCATCTGAGATGGACAGCATATTTCGCAATTTAGCAATATTTCTTAGATGAAAGAAGCCAGTTTTTGTGACATGGGATATATGATTTTTAAAGGTTAAATTGCTGTCTAATATGACACCCAGATCTTTTATAGTAGAGCTAACTCTAACTTTGTATCCCTCTAATTGCAGGTCAAGTTGTGAGAACTGCTGTGTGCAGGATTTAGGCCCAATAAGTAATAATTCTGTTTTGTCTGAGTTTAAGAGAAGAAAATTGTTGGTCATCCAGTCTTTAACATCTTTAATACACTCAGTTAGCTTAGACAGTTTAGACATCTCATCAGGTTTAGTTGAAAAGTGTAATTGAGTATCATCTGCATAGCAGTGAAAACTGATCCCGTGTTTTCTAATAATGTCCCCCAGGGGAAGCATGTATATTGTAAACAGCAAAGGGCCTAAAACTGATCCTTGAGGGACCCCGTACTTTACCGGCCTTACTTGTGAAAGTTGTCCATTAATATTCACAAACTGGTAACGATCAGCTAAGTATGACCTAAACCATTGAAGAGCCTGTTCTTGGACACCTGTAGAATATAAGCGGTCTATGAGAATATTGTGATGTCACACCCAATGTCAATGGGGGTTTTTTTTCCAATGGGATTTCAGTTAAATCGCTTACATAAGGTTCGTGGCTAACACAAACTCAAGATACTTTCACGTTTTATTCTACGACATAAAACACATCAGTTACTGGTTTACTAACAATTCTTATTTTTCTGGACTTGAGTGCAGCCTTTGACACGGTTTCGCACGAGGTTCTTTTGAATTGGCTTGCCTATTCAGGCTGAAATTATATCTTGCAGAACATACTCAGTTTGTCCAAATTTAAGATTTTAAGTTAAAATCTCAGATTGTCACTACTGGTGTCCCACAAGGTTCCGTACTGGGTCCACTCCTGTTTATCATTTATCTATTGCCTCTTGGTCACATTTTTAGAAAATACAACAGACAATTTCACTGCTATGCTGACGACACTCAACTCTACCTGTCCACCAAGCCCTCCAGTTTTTTTTCCTCCTTCAGCTTTGAGCAGATGTTTAGCAGAAATAAAAATCTGGCTTTCAGCTAACTTTCTAAAATTAAATAGCGACAAAACTGAAGCCCTTCTCATTGGGACTAAAAGTGTCTTGGATAAAGCTGATAATTTCACAATAGACATTGATAATAGCACTTTTTTCCTCTGTGCAGGTAAAGAGTTTGGGTGTCATCTTGGATAGCACACTCTCATTTGAAGGTCACATCAATAATATTACGCGTACTGCATATTTCCACCTGTGTAATATCACTCGTCTCTGCCCTTCTCTCACAACCAACAACACAGCAAGTCTTATCCACACATTAGTTACTTTATGTCTTGACTACTGTAATGCACTTCTTTCTGGGCTTCCTTCTAAACTTCTTCATAAACTCCAACGGATTCAGAACCATGCAGCTCGTGTCATTTCTAGGACTCCATCTCACAAGCATGTCACACCACTTCTTTATCAGCTTCACTGGCTGCCGGTAAAGTTTCGTATTGATTTTAAAATATTACTTCTAACTTTCAAGGCACCTCATAATCTTGCTCCTCAATATCTCACCGAACTTCTCCATATTTACACCCCTTCTCGCACTCTTAGATCCGCCAACTCTTTCTCCCTGGTACCACCTCGCACTAGATTAAGCACAATGGGAGACAGATCTTTTAGCTCTATGGCTCCTCGGCTATGGAACTCGCTTCCCCTGGATCTAAGGAGCAGTGATAGTCTTGACATATTTAAATCTCGTCTAAAGACCCACCTTTTTAAGCAGGCTTTCCTATAACAATTTTTTTATCATGTTTTTATCATGTTATTTCATATTTGCGATGTGTGTTTATACTTTTGTTCAATTGTTTTATTGTTTTAATTTGTTCTAGCATGTTGATACTTATTGTAAGGCGACCTTGGGTGTCTAGAAAGGCACCATTTACAAATAAAATGAATTATTGTTATTATTATTATAGTTACATCACACTCTTGATTTTTAAAATCGGTTTCGCTTTTTTTAAAAGACAGTTGCTTTCAAGTTGCTAATCGGGACTACAGGCGGTGTCGGAGATATTAGACGTCATCAAGCTGAACCGGTCTGGAGCGCAACCCGCTTGTGTTGGGCATTTGGATTGTCTGTTATTTAAGTAATTTCATGAATAGTTTTATATAGTTTGTAGTATTTTTCTAATCGGGAATTTATATTGTGTGGAGATAATGCCTTTACTTGTAAAGACTGTCAAGACAGATTTCTTTGTTAATCATTTATTTTAATTAAACGATATTATGAAGATACTGCTTACCAGTGCAGCCTGTCTCTTTCCTACTCTCAGTAATGCAAATGTGTGAATAAATATGTAAGAATACATACATGTTAATTGTCATTTTAACGTGATCCATAGATTTCTCGTCCTTTTTTTCTTTATTTGAACACATTTAACTCTGTCATAACGGCAATATTTACACTCCTCCTTAAAATGTCCAGCATATGTGACTGTATGCGCTGCTTTTCGCTGTACTCTGTGTCAAAAAGAATATTGAATGTTGTTCTGTGTCCATGATGAAACTTGCAGGCATATAACATTAGACTTGTCCCTCACTCCTCATTTTTGTCGTCTGTTACTAAGGTAAGCGGCTGTATGCACGCAAGCGATACACTTATTTAAATATGTCTTATGATAATACTATGTAGGCACATTTATACATACAGTTTTAAAACTTTTACAACAACCATAAAGCAAAACAAAATGTTTTTTCCCCTTAAAAACTATCCAAAAGGTACATGTCTATGTGCTTTTGCGTATTTATTTGTTTCTAATATTATAGCGTGAATTATAAACCAAGAGAGTAAATCATTGTCATGGATCATGCTTGAAGAGTTGTCTGTAGCAGGGTGGTGCTGACGTCACAGGCGAGCGCCCTGAAGGCTGTAGTCCGTTTATAGCCTAATGTTAGCTTTTTAGTTCTTGCGTTTGCATTCAAGATCCAAAAGTGCTAAAAGTTGTATTTTCGTGTGAGGATTATCCGGCTGGACAAAACGTGTGAGTGTAATGAACTGTGTTTGAACACAGAGCTTATTATTTGCAATCTTCAAAAAGCCTATGGGAAAATCTTATAGAGATTTTATCGAGGGAACCAGTTTTATGCTAGCAGCCAATTAGCCTACAAGGTGTCGTCATAGTTTCTCCACTCTATTTACCAAATATGGTGTAATTAGCTTTCTTAAAATAACATCTGTTTTAAAGTCCTCCATGTATTTTAGACAGACTGTTGTGAATGGAACGTGAGATTGACAGGTGAATTGGTGCAGCGGCAACAGTAATGCGGTCGATCTACTGGTCCGTTGTGGTAAAGAAGGAGCTGAGCCGAAAGGGAAAGCTTTCGATTTACCAGTCAATCTATGGTCCTACTCTCACCTATGGTCATGAGTTTTTGGTCTTGACCGAAAGGACAAGATCTCGGATACAAGCGGCCGAAATGAGTTTCCTTCGAAGGGTGGCAGGGCGCACCCTTATGGATAGGGTGAGGAGCTCTGACACTCAGGAGGAGCTCGGAGTAGAGCCGCTGCTCCTCCACATCGAGAGAAGTCAGCTGAGGTGGCTCGGGCATCTGTTTCGGATGCCTCCTGGACACCTACCTAGGGAGGTGTTCCAGGCATGTCCCACCGGGAGGAGGCCTTGGGGAAGACCCAGGACACGCTGGAGGGACTATATCTCCTGGCTGGCCTGGGAACGCCTTGGGATCCCCCCAGAGGAGCTGGAGGAAGTGTCTGGGGAGAGGGAAGTCTGGGGTTCTCTCCTAAGGCACCGTTTACACTAATGCGTTTTTGTTTTAAAACATATAACTTTTGCTACGGTTACGCAATCCGTCCACACTACGCCAGAGTTTTCGAGCCCCAAAAACGGAGCATTTTGGAAACGCTGGAGAGGCCGTGCACTCCGTCTCCGTTTTCAGATGTCTCCGTGGGGGAAAACGGAGACATCTGAAAACAGAGGCGTGGCTGCAGACATTTGCTACCTGATTGGGGCTTTTGGATCATTGCGTATCCTTCCCTTATTTGTCAAGCCCCTATCACATGACTATAACGCTACCGGAAGACGGCATACCAGCCTTCACTGTAAACAACAACATGGACACAGAAATGGGAGTGTTGTTTGCAATATTGTCCGTTTTAGTCACCATTATGCAGCTATTGTTCGAGCACTCGCTAATCGCTCACGTTCATCGTTCAACCAGCGTTTGTTGACTAACAATAGCCAAATGCCGAGCGAGACACATGCTTCCTGTTTATACTTGGACGTGCATGCCCAGAGTGTGCGAATGGTCACGTGATATACGTTTTTGGTGGAGTAGTGTGGACGGAGATATGTTTAGAAACGCTTGATGAATTGCTAGTGTGGACGCGGATCGTTTCTGATCTAAAATGCCGTTTCAAAGCGAAAATGCATTAGTGTAAACGGGGCCTAAGACTGCTGCCCCCGCGACCCGGCCCCGGAAAAGCGTCAGAAAATGAATGAATGAATGTTGTGCATACATTGTAAATATTTTAACTAGATTCCGCTTACAGTTTTTTACAGACGCTAGGACACATTTCTCAATACTTAGGTCACTTTCACAAAACTCTTCACACAATTCTCCTAACTGGCTTTCAACTTAGCAAAGCAGTTCATTTCACATTCAGAATGCACTACAACTACCAAAACACTTTATTCAGGTCTCAAATGAACTCATTCTTCCAGAAACCTAGCAAAGGTTGACAGCCGACAAACACACTTTGTCACCCACAAAACAATGAGCTAAAAAACACTAACAACATGTAGCATTACACAGTGTTTTCTTGTGTAAAACAAGGACACATCTCTGTTTATAATTGCAATATATATTGTTTATAACTGCAATATATGTTAGTGGAATGAATCAGACATGATGCAGAGCTTCTCAATATTTTATGTCCTATATTTATATTTATTTTTTGCACTAAGTAATTCCAAAATACAAGCGATTGCATCCACACCATCCACTGATACAGACACAATAGTCATGCTAATCTGGCTGGTTAAACTGCATTTTTAGATTTGAAATATGTTTCAATCAAATACTGCTGTTGAATGTTGCTGTCTTCTTCAGTTTTGCATTATTTTATTGTTTTGAACAGAAGTTTAACAGTTCTGAAAGCAGTATGTAAGCACGTGCTAAATGTCATGTGCGCACAAAGATTTCTGATAGTTGTTGTGTCTGAGTGAGAAAAGAATTCATGACATTTGAGAGGTGTAGTCATTGAAGGCATTTTGTGCCAAAACAATGAGAATTAATCCTCAGTTTAGCCCACATAGACTTCTGTTGTGCTCACTGTGTGAAGAGTTTTGCAAAAGTGACCCAAGTATTGAGAAATATGTTCCAGCGTCTGGTTAAGAGATAACTAAATGAAAATAGTTTCGATGAGGCAAGTTAAAATCTTTTTCATTGGCCCAACCATTGCCATTCGGAAAAATCCCTAGCGTTTAGCCCTGTTTAAGTCTTAAAATTATATTATGGGCGGCATGATGGTTCAGTGGTTAGCACTGTCGCCTCACAGCAAGAAGGTTGCTGGTTTGAGTCCCGGCTGGGTCAATTAGCATTTCTGTGTGGAGTTTGCATGTTCTCCTCATGTAGGCGTGGGTTTCCTCCAGGTGCTCCGGTTTCCCCCACAGTCCAAAGACATGCGATATAGGGGAATAAAATAAACTAAATTGGTCGTAGGTGTTTGGTGTTTCCCAGTACTGGGTTGCAGCTGAAAGGGCATTTGCTGTGTAAAAACATATGCTGCAATAGTTGGTGGTTCATTCCCAGATGGTGACCCCTGTTAAATAAGGGACTGAGCCGAAGGAAAATGAATGAAAGACTGAATAAATATGCTATTGAACTTGTTACATATATTTTGCTATATAAATATTTTATATACATGAACATACAGTATTCAACATTTGTCTTAATACAAGGTTTTGCACTATTTAATCGCGAACTTTTTATATGTTTATACATATATATTTATGTATGTATTTATTTAAATATTTTCAGGCTTTATTTTTAAATAATGCATACTCTTAAACATATAACAAAAGAGCATAGAATGACCAAGAGGCGACACTCAATAGAACGTTCCACTGCAACAGCAGCGCCCAGCAACAGCCCCGGATTCCGCCATTCTGGAGTGAAAGCGATCGGCTGCCCATTGGATCTTATTGCTGTCGCGATGGCAAGCAGCTGCTTTATTTTTTATTTATTTATTTAAAAAGCGGATTAAAGCTGAGATACAACCTGAAAGACGACAATACAACACTTACTATCACAATCATCAGCACTTTTAATAGTTTACTTTACAAACTTATAATATGCTGTTGTTCTCATTCCAGTTTTCATTCCAAAATGTCCACCGCGCCATCTAGTGGCTGTTTCCCAAATCGCACTAGAGTGTTGCCTCTTGGTCATTCTAAGCTCTTTGATATAACAAAACTTTTTGAAGATTTGTTTTTATTTAAATTATGCACATTTCTTAGCATCATCATAATGTAAAAGGATTTATTTCTTATTCATGTGATGTAAATTGAATGTGTTGTTCTTCCATTAATACAGAAACATTGTCGTCATTGTAATGGGTTCTTTTTGTTATTAAGTAGTTATTCTTAATTATTTATTTTTTTATTGTATACATTTTTTTAGCTTATTTACTTACACTCAAAAATATAAATCCACATAATTCAATCCACATAAATTTGTTAAAAGTGTTAATTTAACTTAATCAATTTGTGTTGGAACAACATGAATGAATTGTGTGGAACCCTGCATTTTTTACAGTGTAATTATTTACTTACTTATTTTTACTAATTACTTATTTGGGCTGTGCCGTTGACACTCAGTTGGTAGTAATGGGCCCAAAAGTGTGCCAAGACAATATCCCCCACACCATTACACCACCACCAGCAGCCTAAACTGTTGATACAAGGCAGGATGGATCCATGCTTTCATGTTATTGATGCCAAATTCTGACCCTACCATCTGAATGTGGCAGCAGCCTGTGTGAATTGTAGCCTCAGTTTCCTGTTCTTAGCTGACAGGAGTGGCACCCGGTGTGGTCTTCTGCTGCTGTAGCTTATCCGCCTCAAGGTTGGACGTGTTGTGTGTTCAGAGATGCTCTTCTGCAGACCTCAGTTGTAACGAGTGGTTATTTGAGTTACTGTTGCCTTTCTATCAGCTGGAACCAGTCTGGCCATTCTCCTCTGACCTCTGGCATAAACAAGGCATTTGCGCCCACAGAACTGACGCTCACTGGATATTTTCTCTTTTTCAGTCCATTCTCTGTAAACCCTAAAGATGGTTGTGCGTGAAAATCCCAGTAGATCAGCAGTTTCTGAATTACTCAGACCAGCCCGTCTGGCACCAACAACCATGCCACGTTCAAAGTCACTTAAATCCCCTTTCTTCCCCATTCTGATACTCGGTTTGAACTGCAGCAGATCGTCTTGACCATGTCTACATGCCTAAATGCATTGAGTTGCTGCAATGTGATTGGCTGATTAGAAGTTTGCGTTATCCAGCATTTGAACAGGTGTACCTAATAAAGTGGCCGGCGAGTGTATATCGCATCACCAAAAATAATTGAGGTCATGTCCATATGTTGTGCGATAAGTCGAAATATTGATTATTGTGACAGGCCTACATGGAAGTTCATTAAAACAGGACTAAACGATCCAGGTAAAAGACAACAGATCAAAAATAGAAGCCAGTGGATATTTTTAATGTGAAACATGTTACTATATGTGATGTTCTTCATCCAGCGTCTATTTCTGTATGCTTTTTATGAGATTTCCACTTTAATAAGCCTGCGTTTACATCCTTTTCTCTCATTATTTTGTTGATAAGGATAAAGCCTAAGGGCAAAGAAAGACATTACGCATTACAGCGGACATCTTCAGGACAAAGTAGTTTAAAGGCACAAAGCACACATGGTAAATTGTTCCCACTAGTTCTAGAAGAAGAAAAAAACCTGATGGAGATGAAAAACTCCCTGCTGCTTTATTCCCATTTGCATGCGTTTCATTACTGATGGATATTTGAAGGAGCGGGAGTGAAGTCCTCTAGTCTTATCTACATTTTGTCCTCCTTTTATTCGCTTCGCTCTTTTTCTTTAGTCTCTTTTTTTTTCTCTCAAACTCCCTCGTGACTGAGTCTGAACAGCCCTTATCACCACAACTTAATGAGCTCCAATGCATTACTGCCATCACACACACACACACATACACACACACATACAGACACAAACACACACACATACAGACACAAACACACACACATACACTTTATAGGCACAGGCACACAGACATACATAGACTCACACATAAACAAGCAGGCGCACACACACCCGCAGACACCAACACACACACACAAATACACTATAGGTACAAACATACAGACACACACACACACAGACTCACACACAAACAAGACACACACACACAAACAAGCAGGCACACACACACACACACACACTATAGGCAGAGGCACACAAACATACACACAGACACACACACACACACACACACACACAAGCAAAGGTACATACACACATTTTAGGTGCAGGCACACACACGCACACTATAGGCAGGCACACACACACACACACACACAAACACACTATAGGCAGTGGCACACATGCACACACACAAACAGGTACGCACACACACACACACAAACAGGCACTGGCACACACACATATATACACACTGTGGGCACAGACACCAACACACACACATACACTATAGGCACAGGCACACACACACGCACACATATATATATACACACTGTGGGCACAGACACCAACACACACACATACACTATAGGCACAGGCACACACACACGGACACATATATATATATATACACACTGTGGGCACAGACACCAACACCAACAAACACACATACACTCACACATACACTATAGGCACAGACAGACACACACTCATATCCAGGCACACACACAGGCAAAGGTGTTCACACACACACTTTGGGCACAGGCACACAGACACACACACACAGACAAGCATGCACACACAGACACACACATAGACACAGGCGCACACACACAATTTCAGTCTGGTAATGTCTGCTGTCTTAGTTTTGCATTTACTTTTGAACTACCAGAAACAACTCATTAGTGTTTTGTGTGTGTGTGTGTGTGTGGTTGTGTGTGTGTGTGTGTGTGTGTGTGTGTGTGTGTGTGTGTGTGTGT